>JARQOD010000001.1:984218202-984261189 GCA_033576555.1 Oophaga sylvatica | reverse complement strand
CAGGCCCTTCCACTTTCGCTGTGCCTGGCAGGCTCCCGCCTTCAGGGGGAAGGTAGGCCCCCCTTTTCCCTGGGGGGGCGCAAAATTTGCCCAAAACCCGCAAGTGACAAGCGGGGGGCCGAGGGCGACCCCCTCCAAGGGATTTTCCCCCCGGCGCTGCCGCGCAGGATGGAAACGCTGGCCCCTCCCCCGGGGTCCTGTGGCCCCGATAGTCCCGGTTGAGCCCCCATACCTGCCTGGAGCAAAGGGCTCCTTCAGTTTTTGGGGTTTTTAAAAGCCAGAACCTTGTCGGGGTTTTTAAACGCAAAATATGCAGCAAAAGGGGACTTTTTCCCTATGACGGGAAGAAACAAAGAGCTGCAGTGGTAGTGGGAAACAATTGACTGGTGTCCCAGAGGGGAAGTTAGAGATTGGACAGCTGCAGCCCAGGGTTTCAGTGTTTCTTTTCTTAAAGTTTCGGCTTTTTTTTGGGGAAAGCACTGAAACGATCCCCGGATGAGGTTTTTCCAATGCTCCCAGAGACCAGATGACAGTTTTTGGGGACTATCCTGCCGACTACAGGGGGCCCTGGAGCCTCAAACGGGGTAAACCCCTATAATCCCAAAATTTAAACAAACCATAGGTGGCGTCACGAACATTTCTGTAATCCCCTGTAAATATCCCCCTTTGAATGAGCGCCCAGGGCAACGGACCGAGCTGTGCTACCCGTGACCTCTCCCCATTGAAGTTAACGGGCTCGGTGCCGAGTACCCCATAAGCCCTGGTACGTGCGACTCATCTTTGGCGTCACGAACAGGATAAGAAGCTCGCTATATGTGAGTCCTGTGTGCCTGAAGTGGACTGTTTTTGTGCTATAGACTGTGTTGCTGTTTTTGAGATTTTTGGCGCCAATTGTCCGCCATTGCCCGCCAAAGTACAGCGCTACAGCGCAAGGAGAAGGGGCGTACCTGCAGAAAGCGCGCGGAGTCCCGGACACGCCCCCAACGCTGACGCGGCAGCAGGTCCTTCCACATCGCTGTGCCTGGCAGAGCTGCAGCCTTCAGGAGAAGGTAGGCCACCCTTAACTAGGGGGCGCAGACATGTCACAGCAGCAAGCTGACAGCGCGGCCGAGGGCGACCGCTCCAATGACTTACCCGCCGACGCTGCCGCGCAGGATGGAAACGCTGGCCCCTCACCCGGTCCTGTGGCCCCGATAGTACCGCTGACGCTCCCATACCTGCCTGGAGCAAAGTGGCTACCTCAGTATAGCGGTAAGCCAGACACCTTGTCAGGGTTTAAACGCAAAATATGCAGCATAATGGACATGTACCCTATGACAGAGAAACAAAGAGCTGCAGTGGTAGTAGGACAATTGACTGGTGCTGCAGAGAGGGAAGTAGAGACTTGGACAGCTGCAGACCAGGAATCAGTGCTTTCAATTTTCTTAAAGCTACAGACTATTTTTGAGGACCGCACTGAAACAGATCTCCGGATGAGGTTTTACCAATGCTCCCAGAGACCAGATGACAGTATTAGGGACTATGCCTGCCGACTACAGGGGGCCCTGCGAGCTCTCAAACAGGTCAACCCTATAAGTGCCATTAATGAAAGCAAAATGTTGAAGGAACAGTTTGTACGGGGACTGAGGTCCCAAGCTGAAAGAAGGACTGTGCACTGGTGGTCCTTGGATCATCCTGACGCTACCTTTGATGCCCTAAAAGATATAGCTATAAAAGGACTGCGACCCTGGAGAAGCCCGAGGTGTCGACCCAGTGTCACCCGAGTGAAGCCACTGTAAAGCCGGCAGCATCCACCTTTTCCCCGCTGGTGGCGGAAGCCAAAACGCAGGTGGCGCCCGCTACTGAGTTGGACTGTCTGCGCTCAGAAGTGCGCCAGCTGACTAAAAACCTGGCCGCTGTAATGAGTGTCCTGCAACTGCGGAAGGAAGAAGGAGGAAAGATCCTGCTAGCCGACTGCCCAGAAGATGTCCCTTGGATGAACCGGAGGAAAAGGAGGACGTCGCCCCACCGGAGGAGGACAACGCCACCCCCAGGAGCGACCCCTGATCAGCACCATCCTCGCCGAGAGATCATCTGCTACCGTTGCAACAGAGAAGGTCATCTAGCCCGACAGTGTCCTTTAAACGAGCAGATCCTGGGTCCGAGGGCCAACACCCAGGAATAGACTCCTCTGGCCCCTCAGACTGGAACCGCAGGTTTGTGGGAGGAAGACCCTACCTGTCCATCATCCTGGACGGGATCGCAATCCCTGCCCTGCTGGACACTGGATCTCAGGTGACCATCATACCTGATGTCCTGTATAATAAGTTTTGGTCCATGGACAGTCTCCAGCCCCCGAGCCCTGACTTTGCTGTGTACGCCTCTAATGTCTCCCTGTTGAAATACTCGGAGCCAAAAACGTGGACGTAAAGGTGGGCAGAGTGGAGCTGAGGGACCAGGGACTCTTAGTAGTAAAGACTGTAAATGAGGAAAATGGCTTAAATGTGGTTTTAGGTACAAACATTATTAGTAACTGTCTGGGAGAAGTTGTGTTTTTGCTCCAACAGCTCGCCGAAGTTGCCAGGCCAAAGCAAAAGGGAGTGATCCAGAGGGAGATCCGGGCCCTGATGTGCCAGCAGCAAGCGAAGCTGACAGATGGTGAAATTGGTAATGTACGGGTAACAGACCCGAACCCCATTGTGATACCCCCAATGAGTGAAATGCTTATATGGTGTAGAGCAGCAATAGGTCTGAGAGGACAGAACTACCAAGCAGTAGTAGAGCCCCATTGTTCAGAGCACAGACCTACACTCTTGACTGCTAGAGGGGTAGTAGAAGTACGAAATGGGAGGGTACCAGTACGTCTTCTCAACTGGGGAGAAGATGAAGTCAATTTACCACGCTATGCCACAGTTGCTAAATTACATACCGTAGATAACAACTCCATTCTCACGACCGAGTCCTTAGCCTCCCGCCAACCAGCGGAGGATAATGACCCAGCAACCAAGTTGGAGGATTGGTGTCAGCAGCTCCATGTCGGGACAGACACCACTCCCGCCCACCAGAAACAGGGAGTACTACGGGTGGTACAGGAGTACGCACAGGTATTTAGCAAACACCCACTTGACTTTGGGACCATTAAGGGAGTACAACATCACATCCCTACAGGCAGCCATCCTCCTATCAAAGAGCGGTACAGGCCTATTGACTCGCACCACAATTGTGGATACCAGGGCTATGGGGTACTCGGAGCCGAGCCCATAGATTTCTATGGGAGTTGTCACTGGTAGCGGTGGCTCGGTCCGTGGCCCTGGCAGTCAATGCGATGGGGAATATTTACAGGGGATTTTAAGGATAGGTAGTTCGTGACGCCACCTGTGGTATCTGGTTAGTAGGACCAGCGCTGCTATAAGGACTTTCACAGGGGATGTTATGGGGCAGCTTGGTAGTAAGTCTCCCACAGGTGAGACGGGTCCCTGGAAGTCTATGGTGATGAAACAGGGTGTAGATAATAATTCAGTCGCACACAATGCAGCTTCTTTTCATACCTTTTACTGGTAGATGGTTCAAGTAGATCCCGGGGAGCTGGTCGGGGTGGAGAGTGCACATTGGGGTAACAGCTGAGCAGGTTAGAGGCCTCCTTTACTCCAACTTGTACGTGAGTCCAACTTGCCTGAAGCGAAGTTAACTCTGAACTCTCCAGCTTTCTCTATAGCTGTAATGCCCGGCCAACATTGCGGTGGAGCCTTCTATGTGGTGAGAACAGAGTCCTTTTATGCGGGGCCCTGCTAAAAGTCCTTGTTCCTCCTGACTCCGATTACGTATTGACACTTAGGGCTGCTCTCTGCGACCTGTAGTCCAGATGCCTCCGGTTTTCTTGTTACTAAGCTTGAAACTGTAGCAACGCTTCGGACCCCGGTGTCCGGAAATTTAGTGCAGGCAATCAAATACCTGAAGCACTTCTCTATCTGTCTTCTCCACTATGCCATTCGCCCTGCTCTCGCTCTTAGCATAAACACTTGGAGCTTCGATGGTAATGTCAGCTTTCTCCAGAGCTCGCTGAGCAGCTTTCAGTATCCTCCTTACTTCAGCTTCTGTTGAGGTACTGATTGAGGGTAGCTCTGACTAGGCTAGGATGATCCACTTCACCCGTACTAGCCTCCACTTCTTTGTCAGGTGAGCTACGCTAACTCTGCGAGGATTCAATCCTTTCTCCTCTCCTTCCAAGTCCAGACTCCACTGGCACTGAACTGCACTGTCCGAAGACAGGAAACTGACTGAACTGAGCTCTTCTCAGACAGGAAACAGACTGCACTCTGCTACGTGTCACCCCCTCCTATACCCCTGGTGGGTGTGTCTGAAAGTGTGAGTGAAGTGCATAGATATGAAGCTTTGCTGTTACCTTCCTGTGCACTCTCCTGGACTTTTATGTGTGCCTGCGTAGCTGGGCTACACATCCCCCCTTGGTAAAACACAGCACTCCCGAGCTGTAAAAGACAAAAAGAACATTTTGTTTTGCATTAACAACAACATTATAACTCTTCCCATCCGGGAGGTACGACTTCCTTAACGTTACAATTTGTACAATAGGAAAAATACAAAAGTATCAAAAGTATCAAAATATCAAACATTCTCATATATACAAGATACTTGTGGAGGACCCGCACCAAAAACCTCCCACGTGGGTCCTGGGTGGGCTGCAGGACTTCTGACTGCAGACCTCACTCTAGGCCCACCATACGGGTTTTTCTTCAGAGGTAGATATTGTAATGGTTTCATGCAAAACCAAGATAATGCACCGTAGCGCAACTATTTACAAAGACAAGTTCTTGGGCTGGCACAGTCCACAGCCACGCAGTCCATTGGCATGGTTAAAACACATTGATATATATAAATTTTAAACTTTATACATTTGGTCAGTGACAATAAACCCGGTCTGGGTCTTGCTAACTAGTCTAATAGGACTACTCCTGATAGCGAATAGGTAGTTTACCTTTAGTGAGACGTTCTGACCTACGTGGGGTAGCGTCAGGTATGGTATTCTCTAACCTTTCTGTTCTGCGTAACGGCAAACTATAATACCGTCTCAACCTTTCTATGGATCTGGCAAGCGTGCTAGTGACTGGACGAGGCGGTACTGCTTCACCAGCTTCACCAAGGGATTCCACTTCTTGTGGCGCTGCCTCTTGCGGGTCCGCTTCTTGGGGTTCCTCTGGTTGAGGTTCCTCTGGGACTGGTTCTACTGGCACAATTGGTATGACCGGTTGTAGAGACTCCTCTTGCGGTTGATAAAACTGCAGCACAGGAATAATCACAGCGTCTCCTAATCTGGGCCAATCTGCAGGTAAATCTCCCAAATCCGTGTGTATGACCGCTTCAGCACTCTCTTCTTGATGAACAACAGGGTTTTCTTCACGGAGCTTTAATGGGCCAGGACACAACTTCAATTGATCTCTAGACACAGTTGCCGTCGTTTTTCCTCCATCCTTGCTGATGGTACAGACCTTGCTGTTATCGAAATTGGAATTTTGCACGACATAGGGCTCCTGTTCCCACTGATCATCCAACTTGTGTGTTCTTCTTTTCCTTTTGAGCACCATTTCTCCAGGCATTAAAGGCTTAGCAGGAGCATTTTTGTTATAGTTCATCTCTTGCTTTTCTCTTACTTTGTTGAGACTGTTTTCCACGCAGGCTTGTACTCTCTTGTACTGTTCTTGTCGAGTGGTGTCCCAATCTTCAGCACTGTCATCAGCCTCTGGTTCTACCACACCGAGTTCTAAGTCCATTGGCAGCCTTCCCGGTCTTGCTCTCATAAGGTAGGCTGGAGTGCAGTTGGTGGAACTTACTGGAATGTGATTGTACAAGTCAACCAGGTCAGGTAACAAGTCTGGCCACCGATTTCTTTCTTCCAGTGGTACAGTTTTCAGTAAGTCGAGGACAATGTGATTCATTTTTTCACAAAGGCCGTTGGTCTGAGGGTGGTATGGTGTTGTTCTGATCTTTTTACATCCATACAATTGACAGAATTCCTGAAACAGTTCAGCTTCAAAGGCTGGACCTCGATCAGTCAGTACCTGTTCTGGATATCCGTGTGGTCTGCAGAAACTTGCTTGGAAGGTTCTTGCTGCTGTCTCTGCTGTCAGATCTTTAACAGGGGCAACCACCAGAAACCTGGAATAGTGATCCACCATGGTCAGGGCATACGAATATCCTGACCTGCTCGGGGACAACTTGACGTGATCCAATGCCACGATCTCCAAGGGACGAGTCGTCCGGATAGGCTGCAAGGGTGCCTTCTGGCTACTGTAGTCTTTTCGCCTGAGGCCACAGGGTCCACAGTTCCGGCACCACTTCTCGATGGAGCTGCGCATCCCTACCCAGTAGAACCGGCACCTCAACAGGGTCTCCAGCTTTCTCCAGCCAAAGTGTCCTGCTTGATCGTGGTATGCTTCCAGCACCATTTGGATGTCTGCTCTCGGGACCACTATTTGCCAAACCATCTCATGGGTCCTTGGGTCGACGTATCTCCTGCACAACTTCTCACGGTATATGAACAAACCGGCTTCTCTCGTTCCACAGGAGCTTTGCTGGCATGGATGCATCTTTCTCCAGAGGAACCTTCCTGTTTTATCAACTCCTTGATACGGCTGACCACGGGATCGCTGTCCTGAGTCTCCTTCCAGCTGTGATGAGGTAAAGGGTTCAACATCTCACCACACCGCTTCCTGTAGACCCGTTGCTCTTGGACCATCCCATTTCGGTGGAACGCAGGTAGCTCGATTTCTTCCAGATCGTCTGATTCTTCCTCCGTGTCAGATTCATGCGGCATTCTGGACAAGGCGTCCGCGTTAGCATTTTTACGGCCCGCTCTGTATTTGATGGTAAACTGGTAGTTTGACAACCGAGCCATCCAACGTTGATCCATGGCTCCCAGCTTGGCTGTTTCCAGATGCGTCAGGGGGTTGTTGTCTGTAAACGCAGTGAACTTGTTGGAGGCAAGGTAATGTTTAAATCTTTCAGTAATGGCCCAGACCAGCGCCAGAAATTCCAGTTTGAAGCTACTATAGTTTTCCGGGTTCCTCTCAGTTGGCCTGAGTTTTCTGCTGGCATACGCGATGACTTTTTCTTGGCCGTTCTGCTTCTGACTGAGGACAGCTCCTAATCCTTCGTTACTGGCATCTGTGTATAGCAGGAACGGTTGGCTGTAATCTGGGTAGGCTAAGATTTCATCGCCTGTCAGGATCTCTTTCATCTCTTTGAATGCCTCAGCTTGTTCTTTTCCCCAATTGAATGGAGGGTTTCTGCTCTTGAGAGGTTGTCCGACCAGGAGGTCCTGTAAAGGCGCCGCCTTCTTAGTGTAATCTTTCACGAACCTCCTGTAGTAACCTGTTAATCCCAGGAACTGACGCACCTCCTTTAGATTCTTCGGCTCCGGCCATTTCTGGATGGCTGTGACCTTCTCGGGGTCCGGCGCTACTCCTTCGGAACTGACAATATGTCCCAAGTACTGTACCTTCCGTTTGAGCAGATGGCATTTAGAGGGCTTCAGTTTCATCCCATACTTGGACAGTGACTCGAATACCTCCGCCAGGTGCTTCAGATGATCTTCATATGTCTTGGAGTAGACAATCACGTCGTCCAGATACAGCAACACGGTTTCGAAGTTGAGATGTCCTAGGCAGCTCTCCATCACTCTCTGGAATGTCCCGGGGCACTGCTGAGGCCAAACGGCATTCTGTCAAACTCGCAGAGTCCCATTGGGGTGGTGAAAGCAGTTTTCTCTCCGATCCTCCTCAGCCACAGCTACTTGCCAGTACCCACTAGTAAGGTCGAGGGTAGAAAAGTAGTTAGCCGTTTTCAGAGCAGCTAAGGATTCCTCTATGCGTGGTAATGGGTAAGCATCTTTATGTGTTATACGATTTACTTGTCTATAATCTACACACATTCACATGCTACCATCCTTCTTCTTAACTAGCACTAGAGGTGCCGCCCAGGGGCTACAACTATCCCTTATCACCCCGGCTTTCTTCATGTCATGCAGCATTTCCTTAGCTTTCTGATAGTGGGCTGGAGGTATAGGCCTGTACCGCTCTTTGATGGGAGGATGACTGCCTGTAGGGATATGATGCTGTACTCCCTTAATTGTCCCAAAATCAAGTGGGTGCTTGCTAAATACTTGTGCGTACTCTTGTACCACCCGTAGTACCCCCTGTTTCTGGTGGACGGAGGTGGTGTCAGTCCCAATATGAAGCTGCTGACACCAGTCCGCTACCGGGGTTGCCGGATCATTATCCTCCGCTGGTTGGCGAGAGGCTAAGGACTCGGTTGTGAGGATAGAATTGTTATCTACGGCATGTAATTTAGCAACTGTAGCATAACGCGGCAAATTTACTTCATCGTCCCCCCAGTTGAGAAGCCGTACTGGTACTCTCCCATTTATTACTTCCACTACCCCTCTAGCAATCATGAGTGTAGGTCTGTGTTCGGAGCGATGGGATTCTACTACTGCTTGGTAGTTCTGTCCTCTCAGACCCATGGCTGCCCTACACCATATTAACATTTCACTCATTGGGGGTATTACAATGGGATTCGAGTCTGTGACCTGTACATTACCGATTTCACCATCTGTAAGCTTCGCTTGCTGCTGGCACATCAGGGCCCAGATCTCCCTCTGGATCACTCCCTTCTGCTTTGGCTTGGCAATTTCAGCGAGCTGTTGGAGCAAAAACACAACTTCTCCCAGACAGTTACTGATAACGTTAGTACCTAGTATCACATTTAAGGCATTCTCCTCATTTACAGTCTTTACCACTAAAAGTCCCTGATCCTTCAGCTCCATCCTGCCCACTTTTACGTCCACGTTTTTGGCTCCAATTACTTCAACAGGGAGACCATTGGTGGCGTACACTGTCAAGTCAGGGCTCGGGGGCTGGAGACTGTCCATGGACCAAAATTTATTGTAAAGGACATCAGGTATGATGGTCACCTGAGATCCAGTGTCCAGCAGCGCAGGGATTGCAATCCCGTCCAGAATCATGGACAGGTAGGGCCGTCCACCCACGAACCTGCGGTTCCAGTCTAAGGGGCCTGATGAGGCTACTCCTGGGTGTTGGCCCTCTGACCCAGGATCGGCTCGTTTAAAGGACATTGCTGAGCCATATGACCTTTTTGATTGCAGCGGTAGCAGACGATCTCCCGGCGAGGATGGTGTTGATCAGGAGTCGCTCCTGGGGGTGGCGTGGTCCTCCTCCGGTGAGGCGACGTCCTCCATTTCCTCCGGTTCATCCAAGGGACATCCTCCCGACAGTCGGCTAGTAGAATCTTTCCTCCTTCCTCTTTCCGCAGTTGCAGGGCCTCTATTACAGTGGCCAAATTCTTAGTCAGCTGGCGCACTTCTGAGCGCAGACATTCCAACTCACTAGGGGGCGCCACCGGCGTTTTAGCTTCTGCCACCTGCGGGGAAAAGGTGGGTACTGCCGGCTTAAGAGTGGCTTCACCCGGGTGATACTGATTTGCCACCTCAGGCTTTTCCAGGGGTCGCAGTCCTTTTATTGCCATGTCCTTGAGGGCATCGAAGGTGGCATCTGGATGATCCAAGGACCACCAGTTTACAGTCCTGCTTTCCTCTGGAGACCTCAGTCCCCGCACGAATTGCTCCTTCAACATTTGGCTCTCATCAATGGGACTTGCAGGGTTAGCCTGTTTAAGAGCTCGCAGGGCCCCTGTAGTCGGCAGGCGTAGTCCCTTATAACTGTCACCCGATTTCTGGAAGCACTGATAAAATGCCATCCGGAGATCCGTTTCTGTGCGGTCCTCAAAGATGGCCTGTAGCTTTAAGAGTATCGCAGGTACCGACTCCTGGGCTGCAGTGGGCCAAGTCTCTACTTCTCTCTCAGCCGCACCAGCTAACTGTCCTATTACCACAGCAGCTTTTTGCTTCTCAGTCATGGAGTACATATCTAAGATGCTACATATTTTCCTTTTAAACCCTGGCAGGGTGTCGGGCTCGCCGCTGTATTGAGGGAGCCACTTCGCTCCTGGCATGTATGGGAGCGTTAGGGGCATAAGCGGGACCACCGGACCAGGTGAGGGGCCCGCACCTCCATCCTGCACTACAACGCCAAGCGGTGGGTTATTGGGGCCACCGGCGGGGGCCGCTCCGTCTGCTGGTTGCTGCGACATATTGATGCCCCCTTGGTTAATCTGAGCCTACCTCTTTCACAGGCTGCAGCGGTGGAGACAGGACCTTTGTCGCTGGCGCTCTGATGATGCCGCGGTATCTTGGGATGCAGTTTGCGATGCGGATTGCAATGCAGATTGTGATGCAGTTTGCGATGCGGATTGCAATGCAGATTGTGATGCAGTTTGCGATGCGGATTGCAATGCAGATTGTGATGCAGATTGCGATGCAGATTGGGGTGCAGGTTGGGGGCGTGTCCAGGAAACTGCGCGTTATTTTAGGTACGCCCCCCTTCTTCACCAGCGCCTGAGGGCGCGAATATGGCGGCCAAAATGGCGGTATTTGGCGCCAAATACAGCAAACAGTCTTTTTCACCAAAACAGTTCAATAGGCATACAGGACTCACAATTGCAAGTTTCGCATCCTGTTCGTGACGCCAAGGTAATTGACTCGCACCACAATTGTGGATACCAGGGCTATGGGGTACTCGGAGCCGAGCCCATAGATTTCTATGGGAGTTGTCATTGGTAGCGGTGGCTCGGTCCGTGGCCCTGGCAGTCAATGCGATGGGGAATATTTACAGGGGATTTTAAGGATAGGTAGTTCGTGACGCCACCTGTGGTATCTGGTTAGTAGGACCAGCGCTGCTATAAGGACTTTCACAGGGGATGTTATGGGGCAGCTTGGTAGTAAGTCTCCCACAGGTGAGACGGGTCCCTGGAAGTCTATGGTGATGAAACAGGGTGTAGATAATAATTCAGTCACACACAATGCAGCTTCTTTTCATACCTTTTACTGGTAGATGGTTCAAGTAGATCCCGGGGAGCTGGTCGGGGTGGAGAGTGCACATTCGGGTAACAGCTGAGCAGGTTAGAGGCCTCCTTTACTCCAACTTGTACGTGAGTCCAACTTGCCTGAAGCGAAGTTAACTCTGAACTCTCCAGCTTTCTCTATAGCTGTAATGCCCGGCCAACATTGCGGTGGAGCCTTCTATGTGGTGAGAACAGAGTCCTTTTATGCGGGGCCCTGCTAAAAGTCCTTGTTCCTCCTGACTCCGATTATGTATTGACACTTAGGGCTGCTCTCTGCGACCTGTAGTCCAGATGCCTCCGGTTTTCTTGTTACTAAGCTTGAAACTGTAGCAACGCTTCGGACCCCGGTGTCCGGCAATTTAGTGCAGGCAATCAAATACCTGAAGCACTTCTCTATCTGTCTTCTCCACTATGCCCTTCGCCCTGCTCTCGCTCTTAGCATAAACACTTGGAGCTTCGATGGTAATGTCAGCTTTCTCCAGAGCTCGCTGAGCAGCTTTCAGTATCCTCCTTACTTCAGCTTCTGTTGAGGTACTGATTGAGGGTAGCTCTGACTAGGCTAGGATGATCCACTTCACCCGTACTAGCCTCCACTTCTTTGTCAGGTGAGCTACGCTAACTCTGCGAGGATTCAATCCTTTCTCCTCTCCTTCCAAGTCCAGACTCCACTGGCACTGAACTGCACTGTCCGAAGACAGGAAACTGACTGAACTGAGCTCTTCTCAGACAGGAAACAGACTGCACTCTGCTACGTGTCACCCCCTCCTATACCCCTGGTGGGTGTGTCTGAAAGTGTGAGTGAAGTGCATAGATATCAAGCTTTGCTGTTACCTTCCTGTGCACTCTCCTGGACTTTTATGTGTGCCTGCGTAGCTGGGCTACACATCATACCTTCAGCACACTACCAGAAAGCTAAGGAAATGTTGCGTGACATGAAGGAAGCAGGGGTGATAAGGGATAGTTGCAGTCCCTGGGCAGCACCTCTAGTCCTAGTTAAGAAAAAGGATGGAAGCATGAGAATGTGTGTAGATTACAGACAAGTAAATCGCATAACACATAAAGATGCATACCCTTTACCACGCATTGAGGAATCCTTAGCTGCCTTAAAAACTGCTAACTACTTTTCCACCCTTGACCTCACTAGTGGGTACTGGCAAGTAGCTGTGGCTGAGGAGGATCGGGAGAAGACGGCTTTCACCACATTGATGGGATTCTGTGAGTTTGACAGGATGCCGTTTGGACTCAGCAGTGCCCTGGGAACGTTCCAGAGAGTGATGGAGAGTTGCCTGGGACATCTCAACTTTGAAACCGTGTTGCTGTACCTGGACGATGTAATTGTGTACTCCAAGACGTATGAGGATCATCTGAAGCACCTGGCAGAGGTATTTGAGTCACTGTCCAAGTATGGGATGAAACTGAAGCCTTCAAAGTGCCATTTACTCAAACAAAAAGTACAGTACTTGGGACATATTGTCAGCTCAGAAGGAGTAGCGCTGTGTGGCCCAGCTATGCAGGCACACATAAAAATCCAGGAGAGTGCACAGGAAGGTAATCGCAACGCTTGATATGCATTCACTGCCACTCACTCTTTCAGACACACCCATCTGAGTTATAAGAGGGAGTGACACGTAGCAGAGGGAGTTCAGTCAAGCTCAGGAGGGAGAGGAGAAGAGTTCATTCATAGTTCAGTCTGTTTCCTGTCTGAGTACAGGTCAGATCAGTCTCAGTCCAGTCTGGACTTGGAGGATACTGAGAGCTGTGCAGCGAGCTCTGGGAGAAAGCTGACATTTCCTTAAAAAGCTACAAGTGCTTATGTTAAGAGCGGGAAGCAGGGCGAAGGGCACAGTGGAGAAGACAGAGAAGTGCTACAGGTATTGGATTACCTGCACTAAATTGCCGGACACCGGGGTCCGAAGCGTTGCTAGTGTTTCAAGCATAGTAACAAGAAAACCGGAGGCATCTGGACTACAGGTCGCAGAGTGCAGCCCAAAGCGTCAATACGTAACCGAGTCAGGGAGAACGGGGACTTTGAGTCAAGCGCAGACAAAAGTAAGAACTTAGTTCTCACCACTTAGAAGGCTCCACCACAATGTTGGCCGGGCATTACAGCTATTGAGAAAGCTGGAGAGTTCAGAGTTAACTTCGCTTCAGGCAAGTTGGACTCACATGTATATGGAAGTCAAGGAGGCCTCTAACCTGCTCAGCGGTTACCCGAATGTGCACTCTCCACCCCGACCAGCTCCCCGGGACCTGCTTGAACCATCTACCAGTAAAAGTTATGAAAAGAAGCTGCATTGTGTGTGACTGAATTCTTATCTACACTCTGCATCGTCACCATAGACTTCCAGGGATCAGTCTCACCTGTGGGAGACCCACCATCTAGCTGCCCCATAACATCCCCTGTGAAGACCCTTACAGCAGCGCTGGTACAATTGACCAGAAGCCACAGGTGGCGTCACGAACTACCTATCCTAATAATCCCCTGTAAATATTCCCCCATTGCACGACCGCCAGGGCCACGGACCAAGCCACCGCTACCAGTGACAACTCCCATAGATTTCCATGGGCTCGGCTCTGAGTACCCCATAGCCCTGGTATCCACAATTGTGGTGCGTGTCGAAACAGCGCCAGACCCCGAGAAGGTCACTGCCATCCAGAAATGGCCGGAGCCGAAGAATCTCAAGGAGGTGCGCCAGTTCCTGGGACTGACAGGTTACTATCGGAGGTTTGTAAAGGACTACACCAAGAAAGCAGCGCCTCTGCAGGACCTCCTGGTAGGACAATCCCTCAAGAGCAGAAATCCTCCATTCCACTGGGGTAAAGAACAAGCTGAGGCATTTAAGGAGATGAAGGAGATCCTGACAGGCAATGAGATCTTAGCCTACCCTGACTACAGCCAGCCGTTCCTGCTGTATACTGATGCCAGCAATGAAGGATTGGGAGCTGTCCTCAGTCAGAAGCAAAATGGCCTGGAGAAAGTCATCGCATATGCAAGCAGGAAGCTCCGGCCGACCGAGAGAAACCCAGAGAACTATAGCAGCTTCAAGTTGGAGTTCCTGGCGCTGGTCTGGGCCATTACAGAAAGATTCAAGCATTACCTAGCCTCCAGCAAGTTCACTGCTTACACTGACAATAACCCCTTGACACATCTTGAAACAGCCAAGCTGGGAGCCATGGAGCAACGTTGGATGGCTCGGCTGTCGAACTATCAATTTACCATCAAGTACAGGGCGGGCCGTAAGAACGCCAATGCTGACGCCTTGTCCAGAATGCCGCATGAGTCTGACACGGAAGAGGAATTGGATGATCTAGAAGAGATTGAGCTACCTGCATTCCACAGAAATGGGATGATCCATGAGCAACGAGCCTACAGGAGGCAGCGTGGTAAGACGTTAAACCCTTTACCTCACCACAGCTGGCAGGAGACCCAGAACAGTAACCCGGTTGTCAGCCGCATCAAGGAGCTGATAACTCAGGAAGGTTCCTCCTTGGAGAAGGATGAGTCTCAACAAGCAAAGCAGCTGTGGAATGAGAGAAGCCGGCTGTTTATCTACCGAGAGAAGCTGTGCCGAAGGTACGTCAACCCCAGAACCCATGAGATGGTATGGCAGATAGTAGTTCCAAGAACGGACATATAGATGGTGTTGGAGGCCTACCACGATCGAGCAAGGCACTTTGGCTGGAAGAAGCTGGAAACCCTGCTGAAGTGTCGTTTCTACTGGGTGGGAATGCGCAGTTCCATCGAAAAATGGTGTAAAAACTGTGTGTCCTGTAGCCTCCGAAGAAAAGACTACAGCAGCCAGAAAGCAACCCTGCAACCCATCAAGACGTCTCGTCCCTTGGAGATCGTGGCATTGGACCATGTCAAGTTGTCACCCAGCAGGTCAGGATACTCGTATGCCCTGACGATGGTGGATCACTACTCCAGGTTCCTGGTGGTCGCCCCTGTCAAAGATCTGACAGCTGAAACAGCAGCAAAGACGTTTCAGGCGTATTTCTGCAGACCCCATGGATATCCAGAGCAAGTGTTAACTGATCAAGGTCCTGCCTTTGAAGCCGAATTGTTTAAAGAGTTCTGTCACTTGTACGGGTGTAAGAAGATAAGAACCACACCGTACCACCCCCAAACCAATGGTCTCTGTGAGAAGATGAATCACATAGTCATTGATCTGCTGAAGACGGTACCACTTGAGGAGAGGAATAGGTGGCCAGACTTACTACCTGACCTGGTAGATCTGTACAATCACATACCGGTGAGTTCCACCAACTGCACTCCAGCCTACCTTATGCGAGCAAGACCAGGAAAGCTGCCCATGGATTTGGAACTTGGTGTTGTAGAACCAGAAGCTGATGTTACTACTGAAGATTGGGACACAAACCGACAGGAACAGTACAGGAGAGTACAAGCCTGCGTGGAAGATAGTCTCAATAAAGTAAGGGACAAGCAAGAGGAGAACTACAACAAAAGTGCTCCAGCTAAACCTTTTATGCCTGAGAAATTGTGCTAAAAAGAAAAAGAAGAATGCACAAATTGGATGATCAGTGGGAAAAAGAGCCATATGTCGTGCAAAATTCCAAGTTTGACAACAGGAAAACCTGTACCATTAGCAAAGATGGAGGAAAGACGACCACCACTGTATCAAGAGACCACCTAAAACTGTGTCCAGACATGTTAAAACTTCCCGAGGAAGAACTTGTTATGGAAAAAGAGAAACCAGGTGAAGTCATACACACGGACCTAGGAGATTTTCCTGCAGATTGGCCTTGTATCGGGGATGCTGTGATTATTCCAGTACTTCAATTTTACCAACCACAAGAAGCGCTTCAACGTCCAGTTGAGCCAGTTGCCGCAGCAGAAGAAATAGTTCAAGAGGAACCTGCTCCTGTAGCACCTCCAGAAGTAGAGTCTCAAGAAATGGAACCTCAAGACGTGGAACTACCAGAAGAATCCCCTGGCGAAACAGAACCGCATCGCCCAGCCACAAGTATGCTTGCCAGATCTCTAGAGAGGTTAAGGCAGTATTACAGTTTGCCAGCACGCAGGACAGATAGGCCAGATGCTACTATACCTGAAGCAACACCACGTAGGTCAGTACGCACAACAAAAGGCAGGTTACCTGTTAGGTACCAAGAGTAGTCCTAGCAAATTAATCCAGTGGGACCCAGACAGGGTTTACTGAACTGTACAAAGTTATGAGGAGAATTGGACTTTATTGAGAGTGTTGTATGATGATGGTGTTTACATGCTGAAGTAGTGTACCCCAGTTGGGTAATGTGGAGTGCTATTTGAAGGACTGCGTGGCTGAGGACTTTGCCAGCCCAAAAACTGTGATGTAAATAGTTGGCACTCAGTGCCCCATCTTGGTTTTACGTGGGCCATTCTACCTCAGAAGAATAACCCATATGGTGTGGCCTTGAGTGAGGTCTGCAGCAGAGAGGTCCTGCAGCCCACCCAGGACCACCGTGGGAGGTTTGGTGCGGGTCCTCCACAGGTATCCTGTATTTATTTGCACCGTGAAAGTGTTTTGATATTTTCTATTTGCCATTTGAACACATTGAAACGTTAAAGTGTCCTTACCTCCCGCAAGGGATGAGTTATGTTATTTGTTGATGTTATAAAAATTGTTTTCTTTTTCAGCCTGGGAGTGCTGATATTAAGTAGGGGGGGATGTGTAGCCCAGCTGTGCTTGGTGCCACATGTACCCAGGAGGATGCACGGAAAGGTAAATCCATGATAATCTATAAGCACACAACACTTCACGTTTTTCCTGGTTCCACCAGAGGGAGCCCTTGAGACAGTAGTGAGTTGAAGGCAGTCTAGCTGCGAGTTAGCTAGTCGTTGGTGTTACCTCAGAACAGCAGAACATCTCAGAACGGCAGTTACCTCAGACGAGCTGAGAGGGAGAGATAAGATCTCCTCAGAACACCGGAGAGAGACTCCTGTCAGATTAGCCTGAGGGCTGAGGAAGTCTGAGCGAGAAGCTGACATCTACTGCTGCCTGTGCTTATGTTAAGTGTGCGAGTAGGATGACAGGCAAGTGGAAAAAGGAAAAGAGAGTGTGACAGAGGTCAACCAGCATTGATAGCTTACCTCCACTCTGCACCACCGGACACCGGGTCCGAGCTTGCTAGTATCTTCACAGCTAGTGGGAAAAACCGGAGACCCTGGACTTCAAGTCGCAGGGGCCCAGCAGTGCTGATACGTAACCGAGGTTAGGAAGATGGGGGTCTGGCAGGTACCGCCATAGAGACACTGTTCTGTCCACAAGAAGACCTCATCACAAGATCAGCCGGGCGTAGCAAAGAGAAGGAGTTAAACTCTGTTTTATGTAAGTTAGAAACTCACACACATAAGGACGTAAGGAGGTCTTATACCTACTCAGTGGATTGCTGGATGTGCATCCTTCACCCTGATGGCCTCCCGGGACGTGCCTGCAACTTCACCACCAGTAAAGGTACGGAAAGAGACTGTCTTGTGTGTGTCTGCATTATTGCCTGCACCCCTGCACCGCCATATACCTCGAGGGATCAGTCTTACCTGTGGAAGACTTAACACCTTGCTGCCCAGTTACAACCCCTCAGAGGATTCACCCTGCAGCGCTGGTCACCCTGATCAGAAACCACAGGTGGCGTCACGAACATTTCTGTAATCCCCTGTAAATATCCCCCTTTGAATGAGCGCCCAGGGCAACGGACCGAGCTGTGCTACCCGTGACCTCTCCCCATTGAAGTGAACGGGCTCGGTGCCGAGTACCCCATAAGCCCTGGTACGTGCGACTCACATCTAATGTGATGCACTAATTCTGGGGTGGCTGGAGGCTGACATGTTTACGCTGGGAAGGGCCCAATATCCATGTACCTTCCCAGCGTGATAATATCAGCTCTCAGCTGTCTGCTTTACCTTTGCTGGTTATAAAAAAGGGGGGGACCCCGTGTTATTTTTTAAATGTATTTATTAGGTTAAACAAGGCTAAACAACCTTTAGTGCCACATGAAAGACTCCAAAGGTTGAAAATTCATAATATGTAGGGGGCTTGTGACATTAGGCATCTGCATGCTCTTTATCTATCTATCTACAAGAAGATTTTATGTGGCACAGGACAGCTAAAGGAGATGGCGAGTACAGAAATGAAGAAAAGGGAGCACTCCAAAAATCCAAAAGGAATTACTGTGATTTATTGGCACCAAGTCATAATGGTGACTTTTCGTTCCAAGTGTGGAACTTTCTCCTTGAACCTTGGCTGGTTATCTCTTTCTCAAGAGAAAATTCCACACTTGGAACGAAACGTTGCCATTTTGACTTGGTTTCAATAAATCACATTATTTCCTTTAGGACTTTTGGAGTGCTGCCCTTTTTTTCATTATCTATCTATCTATCTATCTATCTATCTATTCTATCTATCTATCTATCTATCTATCTATCTATCTATCTATCTATCTATCTATCTATCTATCTATCTATCTATCTATCTATCTATCTATCTATCGAACTCTTTGCTTAGGGCAACTTCCTGTTTGCTCTGCTCCCTGTGTTTCAACCAACTTTTCTAGAACAAAAACTCATCAAAACTAGCTCTGATTACTGCTGTATAACACTGCTGTTAGAGAAAGGTGCCAGCTGTGTAACACTGCTGTTAGAGATAGGTGGCAGCTGTATAACAGTAAAGATGCATATCTTTGTACCGTGTTAGCCAGTAGATAGAAAAATATTTGGAGTTGAGAGTCCTCAGTGGTTGATACCTTTTAATGGCTAACTGAAAAGATGGTAACAAATTGCAAGCTTTCGAGACTACTCAGGTCTCTTCATCAGGCAAAGACTAATACATCTGAAGAATCACATATTTATACACAACACAGCATAGAAAAATGCAATAGATAAGACTGCTGTTAGAGATAGGTGCCAGCTGTATAACACTGCTGTTAGAGATAGGTGGGAGCAGTATAATACTGCTGTTATGGATAGATAGGTGGCAGCTGTATAACACTGCTGTTAGAGATAGGTTGCAGCTATATAACACTGCTGTTAGAGATAGATGCCAGCTGTATAACACTGCTGTTAAGAGATAGGTGTCAGCTGTATAACACTGCTATTAGAGATAAGTGCCAGCTTTGTAACACTGCTGTTAGAGATAGGTGCCAGCTGTATAACACTGCTGTTAGAGATAGGTGCCAACTTTGTAACACTGCTGTTAGAGATAGGTGGGAGCAGTATAATACTGCTGTTATAGATACATAGGTGGCAGCTGTATAACACTTCTGTTAGAGATAGGTGCCAGCTGTATAACACTGCTATTAGAGATAAGTGCCAGCTTTGTAACACTGCTGTTAGAGATAGGTGGGAGCAGTATAACACTGCTGTTAGAGATAGATAGGTGGCAGCTGTATAACACTGCTGTTAGAGATAGGTGCCAGCTGTGTAACACTGCTGTTAGAGATAGATGCCAGCTGTATAACACTGCTATTAGAGATAGGTGCCAGCTGTACAACACTGCTGTTAGAGATAGGTGCCAGCTGTATAACACTGCTGTTAGAGAAAGATGCCAGCTGTATAACACTGCTGTTAGAGATAGGTGCCAGCTGTATAACACTGCTGTTAGAGATAGGTGCAGCTTTGTAACACTGCAGTTAGAGATAGGTGGGAGCAGTATAATACTGCTGTTATAGATAGATAGGTGGCAGCTGTATAACACTGCTGTTAGAGATAGGTGCCAGCTGTGTAACACTGCTGTTAGAGATAGATGCCAGCTGTATAACACTGCTATTAGAGATAGGTGCCAGCTGTATAACACTGCTGTTAGAGATAGATGCCAGCTGTATAACACTGCTATTAGAGATAGGTGCCAGCTGTATAACACTGCTGTTAGAGATAGGTGCCAGCTGTATAACACTGCTATTAGAGATAGATGCCAGCTGTGTAACACTGCTGTTAGAGATAGATGCCAGCTGTATAACACTGCTATTAGAGATAGGTGCCAGCTGTATAACACTGCTGTTAGACATAGGTGCCAGCTGTATAACACTGCTATTAGAGATAGATGCCAGCTGTGTAACACTGCTGTTAGAGATAGATGCCAGCTGTATAACACTGCTATTAGAGATAGGTGCCAGCTGTACAACACTGCTGTTAGAGATAGGTGCCAGCTGTGTAACACTGCTGTTAGAGATAGATGCCAGCTGTATAACACTGCTATTAGAGATAGGTGCCAGCTGTATAACACTGCTGTTAGAGATAGATGCCAGCTGTATAACACTGCTATTAGAGATAGGTGCCAGCTGTATAACATGCTGTTAGAGATAGGTGCCAGCTGTATAACACTGCTATTAGAGATAGATGCCAGCTGTTTGAACACTGCTGTTAGAGATGATGCCAGCTGTATAAACACTGCTATTAGAGATAGGTCCAGCTGAATTAACACATGCTGTTAGACATAGTTGCAGCTGTATAACACTGCTATTAGAGATAGATGCCAGCTGTGTAACACTGCTGTTAGAGATAGATGCCAGCTGTATAACACTGCTGTTAGAGATAGGTGCCAGCAGTATAACACTGCTGTTAGAGATAGATGCCAGCTGTATAACATTGCTATTAGAGATAGGTGCCAGCTGTATAACACTGCTGTTAGAGATACAGTACAGACCAAAAGTTTGGACACACCTTCTCATTCAAAGATTTTTCTGTATTTTCATGGCTATGAAAATTGTAGAATCACACTGAAGGCATCAAAACTATGAATTAACACATATGGAATTATACATTACACTTTACAAAAAAGTGTGAAACAACTGAAAATATGTCTATTAGAGATAGATGCCAGCTGTGTAACACTGCTGTTAGAGATAGATGCCAGCTGTATAACACTGCTGTTAGAGATAGGTGCCAGCAGTATAACACTGCTGTTAGAGATAGATGCCAGCTGTATAACATTGCTATTAGAGATAGGTGCCAGCTGTATAACACTGCTGTTAGAGATACAGTACAGACCAAAAGTTTGGACACACCTTCTCATTCAAAGATTTTTCTGTATTTTCATGGCTATGAAAATTGTAGAATCACACTGAAGGCATCAAAACTATGAATTAACACATGTGGAATTATACATTACACTTTACAAAAAAGTGTGAAACAACTGAAAATATGTCTTATATTCTAGGTTCTTCAAAGTAGCCACCTTTTGCTTTGATTACTGCTTTGCACGCAGAAAAAGTGAACGGATGGACTCTACATGCCTGGTTCCCACCGTGAAGCATGGAGGAGGTGGTGTGATGGTGTGGGGGTGCTTTGCTGGTTACACTGTTGGGGATTTATTCAAAATTGAAGGCATAGTGAACCAGAATGGCTACCACAGCATCTTGGAGCAGCATGCTATTCCATCCGGTTTGCGTTTAGTTGGACCATCATTTATTTTTCAACAGGACAATGACCCCAAACACACCTCCAGACTGTGTAAGGGCTATTTGACCAAGAAGGAGAGTGATGGGGTGCTACGCCAGATGACCTGGCCTCCACAGTCACCAGACCTGAACCCAATTGAGATGGTTTGGGGTGAGCTGGACCGCTCACTGCTTCAATTAGGTGCCAGCTGTATAACACTGCTGTTAGAGATAGGCGCCAGCTGTATAACACTACTGTTAGAGATAGGCGCCAGCTGTATAACACTACTATTCTGTCCCCGGGGCCTGTGACTGTAAATATGGCTCTGTGAGATGCCGGATCTCTTTCACCTTACTTACAATTGGCGACGATCGCAGATAGCTTAACTCAGCTGCCGGCACACATGTTATGAAGAATCCAGAAGAGACTTTGATTTCTTTAAGAATTCTTGTTGAATGCATACAAACAGCAGCAGGTAAAAAAGACTTTCTTCAGACAGACTGAAAACACATATGATTCTGATAAAATCAAGATGGAGAATGAAACACAGGAGAAAGAAGAAGGAAATGACATCACACCAGAAGAGGGAGACAGAGAGACAGAAGGGACAAACTTGATGTAAAGGAAGGATTTCAGCTATGCAAACACAGGGACACATAGCAACAGTAAACAATATGAGAGACTGCAATACAGCATGTAAAATACACAGGACAGTCTGTAAAATGTCTCATTCATGGGACATAACACTCCCCGTCTGAAATCTATAGATTTCATAATTTTATGATGTCCACTGGAGATGTCACTGTAGACCTGAAAGACAAAAGGAAAAAACAAGCATGCAGGTAATAACAACAACAGTTGAAGTCCAATTGGCATGGTCCAATGTTCAGTTGGAGGCATGAAGTCCTCAACAGCGGAATAGTCCGAGTCCAAACGAAAACCCATCTTCGGATTGGGGAAGCCGCAACGTGCAAACACTTCCACCAACCCAATAATCCGCTGGAGAAAGTTAAAATATTACAATGTTCCAACACAGCTGGAGGAGTATATGGCGGTAGGCTCCCCGCGGTGAGCTGAGTTCAGAGACGAAGCTAAGATCATGTGACTCCTGCTCGAAGGAGCCAGCAGATGATTTGCCTGAAATATATGTCAGCAGATAGGATGGCTGACCAGCTGAAAGGATGTCCAGGGTAAAGAGAGCTCAGCTTCTGTACCTTTTTGCCGGTTTCTGAAGCGCTGGGAGAGGCTCCTGCAGCTGTAGTCTTCGTAGATACGTCGTAGGAAAGGTAGACTTGTCTCTTGATGATGGTTGAAAGAGTCTTTACAGAACTATGGGGCAGGACTTGTTGTAAGGCCTTTAGAGACTTCTTCGCCGTCTCCCATCTTTGCTGTCTCTGAGATGGTAGCATAGTGTTCCCGTTGATATCCGGAGTAGCAAGCTGTCTGAGTGGTACCCTGCCTAGAACTGCGATGGGTGTCTTAAACCCGAGAAGACCGTCGATGCTGTTTTCAACAGGCGAGGCTCCTCGTTCGATAGCAAGTTCCTTACAGGGTGATGCTTGGGAAGTGAACGTGTCTTGTTCAACATCCGCCAGTGAGTTGAGGCTGAATTGCGTGGGGAAAACGCTGTCACCATCGGTCAGAGGTAGGCTGTTGAGAGAGGGGCTCTCACTCTGAGCACTGAAGTCTAGCATGGCTTCGGTTTGACCAGGCTTGTGATGGAGATGGGTATCAAAGGTTGGGAACTTAGCAGTTACTTGCTGTGGATCCCTTGGCAACTTAGTCTTTGCTGGAAGAGAAGGTGAGGGAGCTACCCAGCTGTTATAGTTGTCTTCGGTGGGTTTGATGCTCATGACCCTGATGATCACTTTGTCTCCCTCTGTAGGTAGTGAGTTGTTGTCCTTGGTTGAAGGATCGAATGCTGTTATCTCGAGGTTGTAGTCTCGAGGATAAAGCGGACTTGAAATATCGGATGGTTGCCGTTGACACGTAGTGTCGTTTGACTTCTCCTTCATCCATTGGTGACGTGAGTATGACAAGGAGGACAAGTCGTTGTCATCTGACGTAATAACGGTTTTGTAAGAGGAGATGTCGTTCTGATTCTTTGTCTGGTCACTACAGACATTGCCAATGATGACCCAGCCCAACTCGAGGCGCTGGGCATATGGTTCATTGAGTAGTCCGTGGATTTGTTGACGCATCTTGTGCAGTCGTATAATGTCTCTGCCGAGGAGAATTAGGATGTCTGCCTTATCATCCAGGGGTGCATCTCTTTGGCTATCATTCTGAGATGAGGATGCTGAAGAGCGACTTCTGGTGTTGGGATTTCTTCCCTATTGAATGGTATTTGGTTACACTCTACAAGCGTGGGTAGTGGTATCTCCGTGGCGCCTTTCTCAAGAGAAGTTATTATGAGGCCACTGGCCCTTCTTCCAGAGGTTTGTAAAACGCCACTGCAGGTGCCCAAGGTGTAGGGATAGACGTCTCCTTTTAAGTCAAACAAGTCAAAGAGTTCTGACCTGGCTAATGATTTGTTGCTCTGGTCATCCAGGCTAACGTACACCTTGACTACCTTCTCTGGATGGCCCTTGGGATACACCCATGACAGGCAAATCTTCGCACAGGACTTGTCTCGAAGACCTTCTCCACAGACATCGGTGCATGAGGAAGATACCGCAACATGGCTTGTCACTTGGTCTGTACTCTCCCCGCCATGGCTTGTGGTGGGAGAAGGTGAAGACGCAGAGTCAGGCTGTGATGGATGGAGTGCCTGTACGTGGTCTTCGCTGTCGCACTCTAGACACTTGATGGGGATGACACAGTCCTTAGCAAGATGTTCGGTAGAGGCGCAGCACCTGAAGCATATTCCAAACTTCTTCAAGAGCTCCTTTCGTTCTTGAAGGGGCTTCTTCCTGAAGCCGATGCACTTCTTCAGGGGATGTGGCAGTTTGTGAATTGGACACTGGCGATTAGGATTCTCAACCTTCTCACCTTTGTCGCTCTTATCTTGTGATACTGAAGGTGCCGGAAGAACATCAGTCTTCTTGATGGACATTGGAGCTTGGTGGTTCCTGTAGTTAAGACGTGGACTGTCGTGTTTTGTAGATGAAGCAGGGTCGCTGTGTTCTCCATAGGAAAAACTTGGATCGGTCTTACACTCTGCGATAGTTTCAATGAACTCGCAGAAGTAGGAAAATGGAGGGAAGGAGACTTGGTTTTCCCTTTTGTATTTTGATCCAAGCATAGCCCACTTATTTTGGATATTGGGTGGCAGCTTGGAAACTATTGGGGTTACCCCATGAGCAGTGTCCAGGTAGCTGAGGCCAGGAAAGTACGGGTCTGCTTTGGCCAGCTGAAGCTCTAACAGGAGGTCGCTGAGCTCTTGGAACCTTGTACTGTCCTTATTAGATACCTTTGGAAAATCCTCTAGTCGTTTGAACAGGGCCCTTTCTATGACCCTCAGGACTGCCATAGCTTCTTTCTAGCCTCTTCCATGCAGCAGTGAGACCAGCAATGGGATTACTGATGTGGACAGATTTAAGTCTCTTGACCCGATCCGTGGATTGTGGCCCAAGCCACCTGATTAGCAGGTCTAGCTCTTCAGCGGCGGTGATGCCGAGATCACTGATCGTGGTTTCAAAGGTACACTTCCAACCCCTGTAGTTCTCAGGTTTATCGTCAAACTCTGTAAGACCGGTCTTAGTTAGATCGCGCCGAATCATGTACCTTGCGAGGTCAGTCATATCAGCATTCTCCGATTTTGGAAGGACCGATGCTGGCTGGATAGCTTTGTTCATACAGTCTGTGATTTGACCTGGGAATGCAGGTACGTATGGGGCAGCGTAGGCGTTCAGTCCATTAACTGGCTTAATGAGCTTAGTTTCTGCTACACATGGGACTGGAATTGTGTGATTGACCAGAGTGTGGTGACTGGCCTGCATATTGGCCTGTACGTAGGATTCTGAGTATAAGATTTGGTGATTTGCAGGTTTCTGGTACATTTCGGTGCACAGAGGTGGATCAGGATAAAGATTGGCAGCGTATTGTAATTGTACTGACCTTGGGTGCAGGATGGGGATAAACGCTCTGTGTCCTGTTGTCTCAGGGGAGCATCTGTGTGGTCAGGAAGGATTGCAGGAGCAGGGATAGTGCTGTGTTGGCTTTGTACATAGTCTCTAGTACGCTTAAGAGGGTCTTCAGTATCAAAACCACCTAAACTGATGCTGTTTCTTTGGCTCCCACTGATGACTTGTTCCAGGACCTTTAACTTTGCCATGGCTATGGCATGTTGGCGTTCCTTTTCTAGGGCCTCTAGGGCAGCTTGTATTTTAGTGGCCTCAGTTTTCATCTCAGTTTCCTTCTCTAGGGCCTCTAGGGCAGCTTGTATTTTAGTGGCCTCTAGGGCAGCTTGTATTTTAGTGGCCTCAGTTTTCATCTCAGTTTCCTTCTCTAGGGCCTCTAGGGCAGCTTGTATTTTAGTTGCCTCAGTTTTCATTTCAGTTTCCTTTTGAGCAAAGGCAGCTTGTATTTTAGTGGCCTCAGCTTCCGCACGTGCTTTTATGAGCTGTTCGCTGAGGTTGAGGATTTTGAAGAGCGTGACTTAGATGTTCGCTTTGACTGTCTGGCAGAGCCAGAAATGCAAGATGACATCTCGGCTATTAGTGCGATTCTTGCCTCTGTTTTGGCTTTTATATCGCGCACCATGCTTTCTCTCTCAGAGTTTAGTTTTTGGAAAGCTTGCAGCTCTTTGCAGGTAACTGATGGGTTAAGTCTTTTTAACACTGCGATATACTGGTCTGTTATTTTTGCATAACATTGATAATTTGAACACAGTTGTGCGAGAGCTCCCTCCAGTGGTCGTTGGAGAGAAGCAGGCTGAGACAGGCTATTTATGTGGCATAAGAGTTTTTGCCATAGCTCTGCTGTTGCACGGAGAAGATCATGTTTACTGGATTCTAGATTCTCCCTTATTTTCCATGTTGGTTTTGTGACACGTCTAGCCTTCTCACTAAATGGTGGATCAGGGTCTATGCCCTCTTCCTCTGACGATGGGTCTGGCAGAGACCGTGTAGTCATTCCTTCAGCCATCCTGATTCACAGGGAGAAGGGGAGCTGTATAGACTCTTATATGTTGAGAGCGGATGCTCTGCAGGAAGTTCTGTAGCTTTATAGAAGCTGTGGGTTTTACAGATGAATCTGAAGAGTCTTTTTTACTATTCTGTCCCCGGGGCCTGTGGCTGTAAATATGACTCTGTGAGATGCCGGATCTCTTTCACCTTACTTACAATTGGCGACGATCGCAGATAGCTTAACTCAGCTGCCAGCACACATGTTATGAAGAATCCAGAAGAGACTTTGATTTCTTTAAGAATGCTTGTTGAATGCATACAAACAGCAGCAGGTAAAAAAGACTTTCTTCAGACAGACTGAAAACACATGTGATTCTGATAAAATCAAGATGGAGAATGAAACACAGGAGAAAGAAGAAGGAAATGACATCACACCAGAAGAGGGAGACAGAGAGACAGAAGGGACAAACTTGATGTAAAGGGAGGATTTCAGCTATGCAAACACAGGGACACATAGCAACAGTAAACAATATGAGAGACTGCAATACAGCATGTAAAATACACAGGACAGTCTGTAAAATGTCTCATTCATGGGACATAACAACTACTGTTAGAGATAGGCGCCAGCTGTATAACACTGCTGTTAGAGATAGGCGCCAGCTGTATAACACTGCTGTTAGAGATAGGCACAGAGCAAATGTGACAGAATTGAAATAAGAAAGAAATAAAAATAAAAAATATGCACATGGTAACAATGTACTAACAAAAGCGCATAAATTTGGTAAGAATGGATTAAAGGATCTATCGCTGAAATAAATACAGAAGGGGAATTTGGTCAAAAACCAGAAAAACGACCACAGATCCACAATGTAAGAAAAATAAGCAAATCTTTATTGCAAGTATCAAACATTAGTTATAAAATGGACAGGTGAAATCAAAAGTTGACACAAAGGTGAGGCATCATGTCCAACAGGGACATCAATCCAAAAAGCACAAATAGTAGATTCCCTGACTGTAAATGGAAAACGCTAAAGACTCTATCAAGACAGTGCAAAATATCTCTCCAGATAAACATACCAGTGCCTATATTAAATTGTATATTACAAATAAGAGAGACAAAATAGGTATACATTCACATCCATCGAAAAAAAGAGTCACAGAGTCAAAAAACTAAGTAGTATATAGCATGAGAACTTATAAAACGTGCTACTGCCTGAAGTTTTTGTGTTAGCTGATAGATAACAAATATAGCGCCCACTTAATAAGTGTTATTTTGATATAATGCCAGCCATACATAAACATCAATAGTCAGTGCATACAAGTGTAGTCCCTGTTAAAGCATCTAATGTCGATCCATGTCCCACATAGCAGTGAAAATCAGCCTCTTAGGGCAGAGTACAATGGATCTGTCAAACATTACCTCCAGGGGTGCAGTAGCGGTCACAGTCAGGGAAGCTAGGATGCGTGCCAAACGTGCCCCGACGCACATTTCGGATGTTACTCCTTCGTCAGGGGGCACGCATCCTAGCTAGGTGGCACGCATCCTAGCTTCCCTGACTGTGACCGCTACTGCACCCCTGGAGGTAATGTTTGACAGATCCATTGCACTCTGCCCTAAGAGGCTGCTTTTCACTGCTATGTGGGACATGGATCGACATTAGATGCTTTAACAGGGACTACACTTGTATGCACTGACTATTGATGTTTATGTATGGCTGGCATTATATCAAAATAACACTTATGAAGTGGGCGCTATAGTTGTTACCTATCAGCTAACATTAAAAAGATCACTTATTAAGTGGGCGCTATATTTGTTATCTATCAGCTAACATAAAAACTTCAGGCAGTAGCACGTTTTATAAGTTCTCACGCTATATACTACTTAGTTTTTTGACTCTGTGACTCTTTTTTTCGATGGATGTGAATGTATACCTATTTTGTCTCTCTTATTTGTAATATACAATTTAATATAGGCACTGGTATGTTTATCTGGAGAGATATTTTGCACTGTCTTGATAGAGTCTTTAGCGTTTTCCATTTACAGTCAGGGAATCTACTATTTGTGCTTTTTGGATTGATGTCCCTGTTGGACATGATGCCTCACCTTTGTGTCACCTTTTGATTTCACCTGTCCATTTTATAACTAATGTTTGATACTTGCAATAAAGATTTGCTTATTTTTCTTACATTGTGGATCTGTGGTCGTTTGTCTGGTTTTTGACCAAATTCCCCTTCTGTTAGAGATAGGCGCCAGCTGTATAACACTGCTGTTAGAGATAGGTGCCAGCTGTATAACACTGCTGTTAGAGATAGATGCCAGCTGTATAACACTGCTGTTAGAGATAGGTGCCAGCTGTATAACACTGCTGTTAGAGATAGGTGCCAGCTGTATAACATTGCTGTTAGAGATAGGTGCCAGCTGTATAACACTGCTGTTAGAGATAGGCGCCAGATGTATAACACTGCTGTTAGAGATAGGTGCCAGCTGTATAACACTGCAGTTAGAGATAGGCGCCAGCTGTATAACACTGCTGTTAGAGATAGGCGCCAGCTGTATAACACTGCAGTTAGAGATAGGTGCCAGTGTCTCGACCCGCCACCACAATTGTGGGTTACCAGGGCAATGGGGTACTCAGAGCCGAGCCCATGGAAGTCTATGGGGATTGTCACAGGTAGCGGTGGCTCGGTCTGTGGCCCTAGCGGTCTGGCGTATGTTGGGGAAATATTTACAGGGGATAGATTTATATACAGTTCGTGACGCCACCTGTAGTCTTCTGGTAATTTGTACCAGCGCTGCTGTAGATCTCTGAGGGGATGGTGAGGCAGCTAGATGTCGGGTCCCCTACAGGTGGGACTGGTCCCTCAAAGTCTATGAAGTTAGTGAAGTCGGGTGCAGATAAATAACACAGTCTCACACGGTCAGCGTCTTTCCATACCTTTACTTGTAAGATGTTCAGGCAGGTCCCAGGGAGGCTGATCCAAGGAGAGTGTATCTTGAGACAGCAGCTGGACAAGTTAGGGGCCTCCTTTACTTTCAACACGATGAGTACAACCAGCTTGAAGCGTAGTTCCCTCAATAACTCCAGCTAATCCATAGCTGTACTGCCCAGTCAGTTTTGTGGTAGGAGCCTTCCTGTGAGAGAGCTGAATTCCTGTTTTGTCCTGCAGAGACTCAAAGTCTTCACTCCCCCTGACCCCAGTTACGTACTGACTATATGGGGCTGTTTGCCGCGACCTAAGGTCCGGTAAATCCCTGGTTTTCTTACCACTATGCTTGAAGCTAATAGTGATCCTTCGGTCCCCAGTGACCGGTTGCAATGTGCAGGTATCCCATACCTATGGCACTTCTCTGTTCTCTTCCACTTTGCCTTTCGCCTTGTCCTCGCTGGTAGCATAAACACTCACACTTGCAAAAAGTCGGGTAGTCACTCCCTTCTTCACTTCCTTTAGAGTTAGTTACAGATTCTCAGTTATCACTAGGCAGGAGCACGTCTCTGAACCTTTCACTGTCCTTGAGACAGGTGACTGAAGTCTTTCTGCACTAAGCTCTTCTTTCCTTCCAATGTATTCAGGTGAGGTACAGCTCTGACTAGGCTGAGGTGAACTAGACCACCTGTACTAGCCTCCACTTTCTGAACTGATGATAGAGCAATCTGGACGGCTTCCTCCCTCCAGCTAGACTCCAGACGTCTGCTCTGTCCGAAGACAGGAAACACACTCTTCTAAAATCACTCAACAAATATACACCCTGACCACTCCCTAAAAAGTAACTACACTACCCTAAGGGTGTGTCTAGTGTATGTTGAGTGAATGGATATTGAGCATTAAACTGCTGTCTCGCCACACACTCTCCAGGGTACTGCGTGTGCCTAACACCAGGGCTACACATTCCCCCATGGTAAAAGACAGCACTCCCGGGCTGTAAAACACAAAAGAGACATTTTGTTTATGCATGAAAAACATTAAACAATAAACATTGATTCGTCCCATCCGGGAGGTGAGGATATCTTGAACGTTGCAAACAATAACATTATATAGAAAAATACAAAAGTATTAAGGCATCAAAACATTCAATAAATATACAGTATTCTTGTGAAGGACCCGCACCAAACCTTCAACGTGGGTCCTGGGTGGGCTGCAGGACATCCGAATGCAGACCTCACTCAGTGCCACACCACACGGGTTTTTGTATTCAGAGGTAGTTGTGCTGGTTTTATGTAAAACCAAGATAAAGCACCGAAGCGCAACTATATACAAATAAGTTCTGGGCTGGCACAGTCCTCAACCTCAAAGTCCATTGTAAAACAAAGACACAGATATAATATCACATTATAATAATACTAATAAAGTGCAAAACTGTTTCTCTATTTACCCAGCCGGGCATTCTACGGTTAGCAATATATATATGCGTTATATAAGTTATACTCTTTCAACTTGTGCAAAAATTTTGTAAAACATTCTGAAACTTTCTACAATATTACTTATGGTAGACCCTATATGGATCTCACCGATTCTTCTTTACTATTTATTCATTTTCAAATACACTTTCCACCCCGGGGGCTGGAACAATGCGATGGTCCCTAGATCCCATTACTAACAAGTCATGCGCTGCTATTAGGGTCTGGGTCGCCACAGTTCTCGTGCGAACCTCTAGGGGCGCAACGGGTACCTTCTCCTCACGAGACACCGATTGCGTTTCAATCACAGTTAACGATATGGACCGTGTCATGGTTTGCGATTGAGACTGGGTCGCATGTTGCGATGTAGATATTGCTTTAATTTGCGATGAACTTGCAGGGGGCGATGCTGGGGCACGGCCGGATACTGCTTGAGCTGGAGACGGGGACGCTGCGGTAGTGGTGACGTTACCTGCGTCTGGGACGGGGTCACGGACGATGGTGACGTTAAGGGCATACCATCCCTTCATTCCCCAGTGCCGTGTGTACGTGACAATGTCTCCATTAACTAAGTCCCTCCCGGGATGGCCTTGCGGTAGGTGGGATTCTACGTCACGCCTGCTGACAAAGACCCCTGGGTAGAGGCCCGGTTCACGGATGAAGCCCCAGCCCTTCCGGAGCTGGAACTCAGTCACACACCCCTGCCGCCGCGGTTCCCTCAGGGTACCTTTCTCTCTCCGGACACTCTCTTTGTCCGCGATCAGCTCTGCATGTTGCCGCTGACGGTTCCACTGAGCTTCCCGCTCTTCCTCCTGCTGTCGTTTCTGCTTCTCCTCACGACGCTGCCACTCATATTCCCACTGGGCGGTGTAGGCGACGTCATCCAGGCGCGCCATCTCGTCCCAGTCGACGTCTGGTAACGACGGACAGGACCCCTCCGGTGTCCCTGTCGGGGACCGATCATCTGCTGCGGCCTCCTGGCCGGGCGGGCGTTCCGGAACTGGCGGTACCTCCTCAACCTCCTTCGCCTCCACCGCTTCACCGGTGGGATCAGGATCGGTACTTTCGGGGGCAGCCTCCGGTTGCTCCTTCGCCTTGGGCAGCAGAATCTTCGGTAACTCGAATCGTGGGGGGTCGTTGAGGGGAGAGATCACCGTGTCCCACAGCCTCCACTGCTCCAGGGTACGCCGGCGTCTCTCGATCTCTTCAAATCCAGGTTGGTGCTGGACCATCTTCTTCAGGCGTGCATTTTCTTCTTTTGTCTCTAGCAACGCCTGCTGCAGGTGCAGGAGCACGGATAACTCCGGTGCTGGTGGCAGCTTGGCTGGGGCACGGGGCCTGCCTTCCTCCGCTTCCCTGCTCGGCTGCACACGTCCTGCCTCCATGATGTTCCAGAAGATTTTTTTTCTTCCTCCAGAGACGTCCGGTCTCTTCCGTGGAGGCGGGGTTTGCGTCTCCTCCTCCTCGCAGGGAAGGTGAAGAGGAGGCGGACCTCCTTTGCTGTAGGGCAGGATCGCATATTGTAATAGCACTTTGAGAGGGCAGGCATTTTCTTCGCGCCACAGGGGGGTAGACGTCCACGAAGGTACGCCCACCTTCTTCTCCAGCGCCTGAGGGCGCGAATATGGCGACAAAAATGGCGATTTTGGCGCCAAAAGTGCAAACAGTCCTTTTTCACAAAAACAATTCCATAGGCACACAGGGCTCGCAATTTTGCGAGTTTCGCATCCTGTTCGTGACGCCAATTTGTCTCGACCCGCCACCACAATTGTGGGTTACCAGGGCAATGGGGTACTCAGAGCCGAGCCCATGGAAGTCTATGGGGATTGTCACAGGTAGCGGTGGCTCGGTCTGTGGCCCTAGCGGTCTGGCGTATGTTGGGGAAATATTTACAGGGGATAGATTTATATACAGTTCGTGACGCCACCTGTAGTCTTCTGGTAATTTGTACCAGCGCTGCTGTAGATCTCTGAGGGGATGGTGAGGCAGCTAGATGTCGGGTCCCCTACAGGTGGGACTGGTCCCTCAAAGTCTATGAAGTTAGTGAAGTCGGGTGCAGATAAATAACACAGTCTCACACGGTCAGCGTCTTTCCATACCTTTACTTGTAAGATGTTCAGGCAGGTCCCAGGGAGGCTGATCCAAGGAGAGTGTATCTTGAGACAGCAGCTGGACAAGTTAGGGGCCTCCTTTACTTTCAACACGATGAGTACAACCAGCTTGAAGCGTAGTTCCCTCAATAACTCCAGCTAATCCATAGCTGTACTGCCCAGTCAGTTTTGTGGTAGGAGCCTTCCTGTGAGAGAGCTGAATTCCTGTTTTGTCCTGCAGAGACTCAAAGTCTTCACTCCCCCTGACCCCAGTTACGTACTGACTATATGGGGCTGTTTGCCGCGACCTAAGGTCCGGTAAATCCCTGGTTTTCTTACCACTATGCTTGAAGCTAATAGTGATCCTTCGGTCCCCAGTGACCGGTTGCAATGTGCAGGTATCCCATACCTATGGCACTTCTCTGTTCTCTTCCACTTTGCCTTTCGCCTTGTCCTCGCTGGTAGCATAAACACTCACACTTGCAAAAAGTCGGGTAGTCACTCCCTTCTTCACTTAGAGTTAGTTACAGATTCTCAGTTATCACTAGGCAGGAGCACGTCTCTGAACCTTTCACTGTCCTTGAGACAGGTGACTGAAGTCTTTCTGCACTAAGCTCTTCTTTCCTTCCAATGTATTCAGGTGAGGTACAGCTCTGACTAGGCTGAGGTGAACTAGACCACCTGTACTAGCCTCCACTTTCTGAACTGATGATAGAGCAATCTGGACGGCTTCCTCCCTCCAGCTAGACTCCAGACGTCTGCTCTGTCCGAAGACAGGAAACACACTCTTCTAAAATCACTCAAAAAATATACACCCTGACCACTCCCTAAAAAGTAACTACACTACCCTAAGGGTGTGTCTAGTGTATGTTGAGTGAATGGATATTGAGCATTAAACTGCTGTCTCGCCACACACTCTCCAGGGTACTGCGTGTGCCTAACACCAGGGCTACACACCAGCTGTATAACACTGCTGTTAGAGATAGGCGCCAGCTGTATAACACTGCTGTTAGTGATAGGCGCCAGCTGTATAACACTGCTGTTAGAGATAGGTGCCAGCTGTATAACTCTGCTGTTAGAGATAGGTGCCAGCTGTATAACTCTGCTGTTAGAGATAGGTGCCAGCTGTATAACACTGCTGTTAGAGATAGGTGCCAGCTGTATAACACTGCTGTTAGAGATAGATGCCAGCTGTATAACACTGCTGTTAGAGATAGGTGCCAGCTGTATAACACTGCTGTTAGAGATAGGTGCCAGCTGTATAACACTGCTGTTAGAGGTAGGTGGCAGCTGTATAACACTGCTGTTAGAGATAGATGCCAGCTGTATAACACTGCTGTTAGAGATAGATGCCAGCTGTATAACACTGCTGTTAGAGATAGGTGCCAGCTGTATAACACTGCTGTTAGAGATAGGTGCCAGCTGTATAACACTGCTGTTAGAGATAGGTGCCAGCTGTATAACACTGCTGTTAGAGATAGGTGCCAGGTGTATAACACTGCTCTTAGAGATAGGTGCCAGCTGTATAACACTGCTGTTAGAGATAGGTGCCAGCTGTATAACACTGCTGTTAGAGATAGGTGCCAGCTGTATAACACCGCTGGCACCTGGTGGATTGTAACTTCAAGGATGTGATTGAAAATGCCGGTCTTATTGTTTTTTTTTTACCCCCAAGCTTCTTTGGGGGGCAATGTTACTTGACATGTGATGTCAAGGATGGGAATATAAATGGTGTCCATATGATGTAATACATAGATTGTGTCAGTGGCTTTTCTTATCCATAGTCATATATGTCAGTGACTAATTCTGATAGAAATGTTAATTGCCCTATGTTTATGCCCTAGAGGACTGGACATGTCACTCGGTGCTGGAGACATGTGGTGAGCTCTGACTTGTGCTCGGCCTGTCATCTCCAGTATGTCGCACCCTCACGGTTAATGAAGAAGCTGCTTACACATCGTGTCATCCTCCCGGCTATATATGTAGCACTTACAATGTGGTCATCCAGAGGTATAAATGGAAAGATATGTGATGATGTGATTAAACTAACCTTTATGCTGTCCTCAGACCGTACCCTACACAGGAGAGGCCACCTTATGTTGTGGGTTCACTCCGTATCCCTGCCCAGTAACGCTGTAAAGAGTACACTGGTTATCTTCTGTGAACAATTCACTAGAATTCATTTAATGGATTTTGCTAGTGTTTTGGTATTTGTAAATAAAACTATTAGTGAAAAGTTCTACAACTTTCTAATAAGCGTACTTTGCATTTTAATTTTTGACCTTTTTCAAGATACATGCTAACTAACAGTGAATGAGTTTGCTTTCAGAGGCAGCAAGTCTGTATATAGCTAACCCTGTTCTCAGAAGAATAGTGAGTGCAGCTCTGGAGTATAATACAGGATGTAACTCAGGATCAGTAATGTAATGTATGTACACAGTGACTGCACCAGCAGAATAGTGAGTGCAGCTCTGGAGTATAATACAGGATGTAACTCAGGATCAGTAATGTAATGTATGTACACAGTGACTGCACCAGCAGAATAGTGAGTGCAGCTCTGGAGTATAATACAGGATGTAACTCAGGATCAGTAATGCAATGTATGTACACAGTGACTGTACCAGCAGAATAGTGAGTGCAGCTCTGGAGTATAATACAGGATGTAACTCAGAAGCAGTAATGTAATGTATGTACACAGTGACTGCACCAGCAGAATAGTGAGTGCAGCTCTGGAGTATAATACAGGATGTAACTCAGGATCAGTAATGTAATGTATGTACACAGTGACTGCACCAGCAGAATAGTGAGTGCAGCTCTGGAGTATAATACAGGATGTACCTCAGAATCTGTACAGGATAAATAAGTTTATGCAGATGATATTTATGATGTTTTGGGTATTATCTCATGTATTACAGGGATGACTAAATAGGAAGTTCTCCGTGTTGCGTTGTAAGTATCTCGGAGCTTTCTGCTCACACTTGAGGACAGTATGAGGAGCAGTTTTGGGCACAGGACACACAGTCCCGCTCAGCAGTCACACAGAGACATTCTTCCATGTCAGGGTATTTATTTTATACAATGATTTATGCTCATCTTGTAGAACAAATGAAGCACCTTGTAAGCAGCAGCTTCTGTGGAGCTCAGTGTTTAACCAAGCATTCCTTCCCTGAGACAGACATATTTGTTTTTCAGGAATGTAATCTTCAGTGATAAATAGTGTTTGCTGAGCTCGGTGTGAGTGGAACAATCCGCACTGACATCCTCACCCGGTAATAACTTCATCATATGTCTAAGAGCCACTCAGCCAAAAATGTGCCAACTGGGGGTGCAGAGGTGGCAGTCGCATCTGAACTCTGCTGGCAGAGGGGATCGATAGCCCCTCTGTCATATAAGAAGCCATCATCTTTATAAATGGCACCTGCCTGTTGAGATATTCAAATGGGCCCTGAGAGCTTTAAAGAGATATTCCGATTGTTGTGTCAATGTGCGTCCAACCACTGGAAGCCCAACCGAGCTCCAGAATGGAGATTCCTTGTCCCCTGTTCTCCACCAACTACAAAATTATGGAGCACATGTATTTATTAAACGGCCTTCGTTTCGATCTCGAGCCATGGTGACTTGATGGATGAACGATCTGTAGGAAAATTGATCTTCTGCAAGCCTAAGTAGGTCCACAAGGATGTTCTCCACCATTATCTTGATAGTATAAAGCCATCGGGTTGCTCTTCTTCATCTTCGTCTTGTTCCTGCTATTCTTTCAACCATGATGTCCTTCTCCAGTGATTGCTCTCGTTGTATGATGTGTCCAAAGTAGGCAATTCGTAGCTTGGTGATCTTCAGTTTTAGTGACACGTCTGGCTTTGTTTGATCCAAGATTGAGTTGTTTGTTCTTTTTGCCTTCCATGGTATTGATAACATCCTAATGGAGCACAACTTGCACACCATGTAAAATCTATGACTAAGGCTCTGTGCTTGGCTAACATCAAAATTTCCTCACTAGAAGTGATGGTGGTCGTATTATTTAAGCACTATATGGCAGAACTATTAGGGCAGAATATTGCCATGTATAGTCTGTGGACAATATATGTATACAGTGGGTATGGAAAGTATACAGACCACTTTAAATTTTTCACTTTGTTTCATTGCAGCCATTTGCTAAATTCAAAAAAGTTAATTTTCTTCTCATTAATGTACACTCTGCACCCCATCTTGACTGAAAAATAAAATAAAAGTTACTCAAAAAATGGCAAAAAACAAATTTATTTTCGTAAACTTCTGAATTTTTTAACTAAAGCCTAAAAACATTGTCCAAGTTTGGTATCAACAATTGTACTCACCTTAGGAATATTGGCAGATAATTTTTTTTGGCACCATGAATGCCATAAAAGTATTTTTTTTCACAATTTTTACTAATTTTGAGTGCATTGTATGAAAATAAATGGTGTAAAAGAAGAAATATATAATTCGTGGAAGGAGGGGATAAAAAAACAAAACGCGAAAAACAAAAATTGCTTCCAGTGGAAAAGGCTTAAGACCTCTATAAGAAGTGGTATTAAACATCATGTTAATATACTATAATAGGGAGCTGTACACATAAAACCAAGCAACGTAAGGCCTGACCCTATATATTTTATATATACATATACATTTAAGACCAAAAGTGTCAGCAATTTCCATTTCTGCCCACCACCGGCTTTCCATGGAGAAGAGTTTCAGATACTTTTCTCTCTACCTTCTATCATACTTGTTTGTACTTTTGACTTTTTGTATTTTTTTTTTTACATTTTTTGATCTTTTCTTCAGCAGTCTTCCCCTGGAAACTATTATTTTATATAAGATCTACACTTGACCTGAAGCAAATACAAGGACACAGGGTCATATACTTGTCAACCTCGGCTATGTTTGGAATGGCTTTACAGTTCGGTCTTTAAAATCCATCATGTGTCATGTCTTAAATTCTTCAGGAATTTATGATCACAGGGTCTATGTTTAGTTATTAGTCAGGCCGTTACATCATTATATTTTCCAGCTGAAATCATTTGATGGCTAATTCAGTAATGGCGGCAAGGAGCAAAAAAAAATGGGAAAATGATAATGTTTTCCATTAGAAGAAAATGAGATGAGCCATATTTCTCGTTATATTAAGTTTTTAGTCTCTTCAGCTTTCACCTTGTCAGTAGACCCTGAGGTGGATCTGGGTGCCGACGGTATTTTGCCTGGAAACCTTCTTCGACCATATATCCACCTGAAAAAACAATTATCCTTTGAAAATATGACAGCGTTTGGTCGGAGGAAGTGTTATTGTAGGTCTTTGTAGCACTGACAGGTGGAAAAAATGTGTTCCTCTAAATCCAATATGACATCAAGCCATGACTGCGTAGATTCAACAGCTTGACAAGTAGGGAAAGATCACTGAAAGTTCACAAATGGCCAAGTGGTGGATATGACTTACATCTGGGTTGCCCTAATATCAAAGCGGTATACTCAAATTTGGAAGTCCTCCTCAACCCAATGGATATGGAATAACTTCCTGAACACTAGAGGTCAAATCACTGGGATCCCCACTGACCTCAAGAATCTGGGCTCTAAAGAGCACTGCTGCTCCATTCATTCTTACGGGAGTTTCCAAGACCAGTAGAGCGCCTGGTATCTTCAGTAGTCCCATTAAGAATGAATGTAGTGGATGAGCAAAATCGACCAGTGCTCCATTCACACGGGACGGTTCTTGGGATCTTTAGGGGTTCCAGCAGTTGGATCTCCAACTTTCATGAGGTTAAACTCTATCCTGCGGAACGTAGACCATACTTGAAACTTTTTGCGTTTAAGTTTGAAATCTTACTATTTCTTGAATTTTATTCTTAACCCCTTAACCCCCGGAGGTATTTTCATTTTTGCGTTTTCGGTTTTTGCTCCCCTTCTTCCCAGAGCCATAACTTTTTATTTTTTGTGTCAATATGGCCATGTGAAGGCTTGCTTTTTGTGGGACAAGATGTACTTTTGATCAACACCATTGATTTTACCATGTCATGTACTAGAAAACCGGAAAAAATTCAAAGTGAGATGAAATTGCAAAAAAAGTGCAATCCCACACTGGTTTTATGTTTGGCTTTTTGACTAGGTTCAGTAAATGCTAAAACTGAGCTGCCGTTATGATTCTCCAGGTCATTACGAGTTCACAGACACCAAACATGTCTAGGTTCTTTTTTACTTAAGTGATGAAAAACAATTCCAAACTTTGTTAAGAAAAAAAAAATTTGCGCCATATTCCAAGACCCATAGCGTCTCCATTTTTCGTGATCTGGGGTTGGGTGAAGGCTTATTTTTTGTGTGCTGAGCTGACGTTTTCAATGATACCATTTTGGTGCAGATATGATCTTTTGATCACCCATTATTGCATTTTAACCCCTTCACCCCCAAGGGTGGTTTGCACGTTAATGACCGGGACAATTTTTACAATTCTGACCACTGTCTCTTTATGAGGTTATAACTCCGGAACGCTTCAACGGATCTTCGCGATTCTGAGATTGTTTTCTCGTGACATATTGTACTTCATGTTAGTGGTAAAATTTCTTCCATATAACTTGCGTTTATTTTTGAAAAATACGCAAATATGGCGAAAATTTTGAAAATTTAGCAATTTTCAAACTTTGAATTTTTATTCCCTTAAAACAGAGAAATATGTAACACAAAATAGTTAAGAAATAACATTTCCCACATGTCTACTTTACATCAGCACAATTTTGGAATCAAAATTTTTTTTTGTTAGGAAGTTATAAGGGTTAAAAGTTGACCAGCGATTTCTCATTTTTACAACAAAATTTACAAAGCCATTTTTTTTAGGGACCACCTCACATTTGAAGTCACTTTGAGGGGTCTACATGACAGAAAATACCCAAAAGTGACACCATTCTAAAAACTGCACCCCTCAAGGTACTCAAAACCACATTCAAGAAGTTTATTAACCCTTCAGGTGCTTCACAGGAACTAAAGCAACGTGGAAGGAAAAAATGAATATTTAACTTTTTAGCCACAAAAATGATCTTTTACAAACTTTTTTTTTATTTTCACAAGGGTAAAAGGAGAAAATGGACAGATAAGGTTGTTATGCAATTTCTCCTGAGTACGCCAATACCCATATGTGGGGGAAAACCACTGTTTGGGCACACGGCAGAGCTCGTAAGGGAAGGAGCGCCGTTTGACTTTTTCAAACTAAAATTGGCTGGAGTTGAGATTGGACGCCATGTCGCGCTTGGAGAACCTCTGATGCGCCTAAACAGTGGAAACCCCCCACAAGTGACACCATTTTGGAAACTAGACCCCCTAAGGTACTTATCTAGATCTGTTGTGAGCACTTTGAACCCCCAAGTGTTTCACAAAAGTTTATAATGCCTGGGTGTGAAAAAAAAAAAAAAAAAATTCCACAAAAATGATTTTTTAGTCCTAAATTTTTGAATTTTCCCAAGGAAATTGGACCCCAAAAGTTGTTTTCCAATTTGTCCTGAGTACGCTGATACCCATATGTGGGGGTGGAAAACTGTTTGGGCGCACGGCAGGGCTTGGAAAGGAAGTAGTAACGTTTTGGAATGCAGACGTTGATGGGGGTCATGTTCCGTTTGCAGTGCCCCAGATGAGCCTAAACAGTGGAAATCCCCCACAAGTGACCCCATTTTGGAAACTAGACCCCCTAAGGAACTTATCTAGATCTTTGGTGAGCACTTTGAACCCCCAAGTGCTTCACACAAGTTTATAATGCCCGGGCATGAAAATAAAAAATCCTGTTTTTTTCCCACAAAAATTATCTTTTAGTCACTAATTTTTTATTTTCCCAAGGGTATCAGGAGAAATTGGACCACATAAGTTGTTGTCCAATTTGTCCTGAGTACGCTGATGCCCCATATGTGGGGGGGAACCACTGTTTGGGCGCACGGCAGAGCTCGGAAGGGAAGGAGCACCATTTGACTTTTTCCAACCAAAATTGGCTGGAATTGAGATTGGATGCCATGTTGCATTTGGAGAGCCCCTGATGTGCCTAAACAGTGGAAACCCCCACAAATGACCCCATTTGGGAAACTAGACCCCCTAAGGAACTTATCTAGATCTTTGGTGAGCAATTTGAACCCTCAAGTGCTTCACACAAGTTTATAACGTAGAGCCGTAAAATTTAAAAATCATATTTTTTCCACAAAAATGATCTTTTCACCCCAATTTTTATTTTTCCAAGGGTAACAAGACTCCAAAAGTTATTGTGCAATTTGTCCTGAGTACACTGATACCCCATATGTGGGGGTATACCACTGTTTGGGTGCATGGCAGAGTTTGGAAGGGAAGGAGCGCCATCTCACTTTTTCAACGCAGAATTGGCTGGACGCCATGTCGTGTTTGGAGAGCTCCTGATCTGCCTAAACAGTGGAAACCCCCCACAAATGACACCATTTTGGAAACTAGACCCCTCAAGGAACTTATCTAGATGTGTGGTGAGAACTTTGAACCCCCAGGTGTTTCACTAAAGTTTATAACGTACAGCCTTAAAATAAAAAATCCTTTTTTTTTTTTACAAAAATGATTTTTTCGCCCCCAATATTTTATTTTCACAAGGGCAACAGGAGAAATTGGACCCCAAAAGTTGTTGTCCAATTTGTCCTGAGTACGCTGATACCCAATATGTGGGAGAAAACTACTGTATGGGCGCATGTCAGGGCTCGGAAAGGGAAGTAGTGACGTTTTGGATTGCAGACTTTGATGGAATGGTCTGGGGGCGTCATGTCGCATTTGGAGAGCCCCTGATGCGCCTAAACAGTGGAAATCCCCAACAAGTGACCCCATTTTGGAAAATAGACCCCACAAGGAACTTATTTAGATGTGTGGTGAGCGCTATGAAGCCCCAAGTGCTTCACAGAAGTTTATAATGTACAGCCGTAAAAACAAAAAAATCTTATTTTTTTTACAAAAATAATATTTTCGCCCCCAGTTTTTTATTTTCCCAAGGGTAACAGAAGAAATAGGACAAATTTCACAATAACTCTTGGGGTCCAGAGTACGCTGATACCCATATGTGGGGATAAACTACTGTTTGGACGCATGGCAGAGCTCAGAAGTGAAGGAACACCGTTTGACTTTTTCAACGCAGAATTGGCTGGAATGGAGATCAGACGCCATGTCACATTTGGAGAGCCCCTGATGTGCCTAAACAGCGGAAACCCCCCAATTCTAACTCCAACCCTAACCCAACACACCCCTAACCCTAGTCCCAACCCTAATCCCAACCCTAACCCTAATCCTAACTCTAACCCTAATCCTAACTTTAGCGCCAACCCTAACCCTAACTTTAGCCGAAACCCTAACCCTAACCCTAATGGGAAAATGGAAATAAATACATTTTTTTTATTTTATTATTTTTCCCTAACTAAGGGGGTGATAAAGGGGGTTTGATTTACTATTTATAGCGGTTTTTAAGATTGGCAGCTGTCACGCTAAAAGACGCTTTTTATTGCAAAAAGTAGTTTTTTGCATCGCCACATTTTGAGAGCTATAATTTTTGCATATTTTGGCCCACAATGTCATGTGAGGTCTTAATTTTTGCGGGACGAGGTGACGCTTTTATTGGTACCATTTTTGAGCAGGTGACATTTTTTGATCGCTTTTTATTTCGATTTTTGGGAGGTTAGAATGAACAAAAATCAGCAATTCATGAATTTCTTTTGGGTGAGGCGTTTTTATTGTTCCGCGTGTAGTTAAAATCGATAAAGCAGTTTTATTCTTCGGGTCAGTACGATTATGGCGATACCTCATTTATATAATTTTTTTATGTTTTGGCGCTTTTATAGAATAAAAACAATTTTATATAAAAAATAATTATTTTTGCATCGCTTTATTCTGCGAGCTATAACTTTTTTATTTTTTCGCTCATGATGCTGTGTGACGGCTCGTTTTTTGCGGGACAAGATGACGTTTTCAGCGGTACCATGTTTATTTATATCCGTCTTTTTGATCGCGTGTTATTCCACTTTTTGTTCAGCGGTATGATGATAAAGCACTGATTTTTTGCTTCGTTTTTATTTTTTATTTTTAAGGGGTTCACAAAAGGGGTT
>JARQOD010000001.1:984130443-984218102 GCA_033576555.1 Oophaga sylvatica | reverse complement strand
AAATTAAAGGTCCTGGAACAATCATCGGGGCCAAAAGAAACGCATCAGTTTAGGTGGTTTTGATACTGAAGACCCTCTTAAGGTACTGAGACTATTACAAGCCAAACAGACATCCCTGCTCCGCAATCCTTCTGACCCACAGATGCTCCCCTGAGACAACAGGCACAGAGCTTTACCCCCTCCTCACCCAAGGCTACAATTCAATACGCTGCCAATCTTTATCCTGATCCACCTCTGTGCCGAAATTACCAGAAACCTGCAAACACCAAATCTTATATCAGAATCCTACGTCAGGCCAATATGAGCCAGTCCCCCAACCTGGTCAATCACACAATTCCGTCCCATGTGTAGCGAAATAAGTCATTAAGCCAGTTAATGGACTGAACGCCTACCTGCCCCATAGTACCTGCCCCCCAGGTCAAATCACAATGTTGAAAAAGCTATCCAGCCAGTCGGTCCTTCCAAAACGGAGAATGCTGATATGATACCTCGCAAGGTACATGATTCGGCGCGTCTAACTAAGACCGGTCTTACGAGTTTGCGAAAACCTGAGAACTACAGGGGTTGGAAGTGTACCTTTGAACCACTCAGTGTCTCCTCACCGCCGCTGAAGAGCTAGACCTGCTAACAGGGGCTTGGGGCCACAATCCACGGATCGGGTAAAGAACTAAATCGCACATCAGTAATCCATTGCGGCTCAGCTGCTGGAAAGGTAGAAAAACTATGGCAGTCCTGAGGTCATAGAAGGGCCCTGTTCAAACGCAGAGGATTTTCCAAGGTATCTAAAAGGACAGTACAAGTTCCAAGAGCTAGCACCTCCTGTTAGGCTTCAGTGGCCAAAGCAACCCGTACTTTCCCTGGCCTCAGCTACCGGACAGTCATGGGGTACCCCAATAGTTTCCAAGTGCCACCCCAATATCCAAAATAATGGGCTATGTTGGATCAAAAAAACAAAAGGGAAAACCAAGTCCCTTCCCTCCATTTTCCTCTTCTCGAGTTCATTGAAACTACGAGAGTGTAAAAACCGATCCAAGTTTTTCCTATGGAGAACACAGCGACCGTTATCTACAAAAACGACAGTCCCCGTCTTAACACCGAACCACCAAGCTCCAATGTCCATCAAGAAGAGATGTTCTTCGGCACCTTCGTAACAAGTAAGAGCGCAAAGGTGAAAGGTTGAGAATCCTAATGCCAGTGTCCAATTCACAAACTCCACATCCCCTGAAGAAGTGCTCGGCTTCAGGAAGAAGCCCCTTCAAAACGAAAGGAGCTCTTGAAGAAGTTTGGAATATGCTTAGGTGCTGCGCCTCTACCGAAATCTTGCAAGGCTGTGTCATCCCCATAATGTCTAGGTGCGACAGCGAAGACCATCAGGCACTCCATCCTCACAGCCTGACTCTGGTCTTCACCTTCCCCACCCAAGCATGGCGGGGAGAGTACGACCAAGTGACAAGCCTGTTGGGTTCTTCCTCATGCACCGAAAGTCTGTGGAGAGGTCTTCGAGACAAGTCCTGTGCGAAGATTTGCCTTAAGGGTGTATCCCAAGGGCCATCCAGAGAAGGTAGTCAAGGTGTACGTTAGCCTGGGATGACCAGAGCAACAATCATTAGCCAGGTCAGAACCTTTGACTTGTTTGACTTAAAAAGACGTCTATCCCTCACTTGGGCCCTCAGGGTTTTAAAAACCCTCTGGAAAGAAGGGCCAGTGGCCTATAATAACTTCTCTTGAAAAGGCGCCACGGAGTCCACTACCCCCGCTTGTAGAGTGTAACCAAATACCATTCAATTGGGAAGAAATCCCAACACCGAAGTCGCTCTTCGCCCCTCTAGAAGTACCCCAAAGAGATCCACCCCTGGATGAAAGGCAGACATCCTAATTCTCCTCCAGAGACATTATAGACTGCCAAGTGCTCCAAATCCACGGTACTAAAATGAACATTGCCCAGCGCCTCGAGTTGGGCTGGGTCTTCATTGGAAATGTCTGTGTGACCAGCAAGAAATCAAAAGCATCTCCTTTACAAAAACCGTTATTAATCAGATGACAAGACTTTGTCCTCCTTGTCAAACTCACGTCACCAATGGATAGGAGAAGTCAAACGACACACGTGTCAAACGGCAACCATCCGATTTTTCAATCCGCTTTTCTCGGACTTCAAACCTCGGAAACGATTTGATCTTCAACCAAGGACAACAACTCACTACCTTTCGAGGGAGCAAAGTGACACAGGGTCATGGCTCAAACCCACCGAAGAAACTTATCGCGGGTGCTCCCCACCTTCCTTCCAAAGAATAAGTTGCGGGATCCACGCAAGAACTGCAAGTTCCCAACTTTGTACCCTCTCCCCCCAAAAAAGCCTGGTCAACCGAAGCCATGCTAACTTCATGCTCAGAGTGAAGCCCCCCCTCTCAACAGCCTACCTCTGACCGATGGGTGACAGCGTTTTCCCACCAATTCAGCCTCAACTCACTGGCGGATGTTGAACAAGACAGTTCACTTTCCCAAGCATACCTGTAAGGAATTGCTATCGAACAGGAGCCTCGCCTTTGAAAACAGCTCGCGGTCTTCTCGGGTTTTAAAGCACCCATGCAGTTCTAGGCGGGTACCCTCAGACAGCTTGCTACTCGGTATCAACGGGAAACTATGTACCATCTCAGAGACAGCAAAGATGGGAGACGGCGAAGAATCTCTAAAGGCCTTACAACAAGTCCTGCCCCATTTTCTGTAAAGATCTTTCAACCGTCATCAAAGACAAGTCTACTTTCCTACGACTGTTACGAAGCTACATGCCGGGCCTCCCCGCGCCTTCAAAACCGGCAAAAAGGTACAGAAGCGACTCTCTTTACCCTGGAATCCTTTCAGCTGGTCGCCATCCTATCTGCTGACATATATTTTAGGCAAATCATTCTTCTCCTTGAGCGGGTCACTGATCTTAGCTTCGTCTCTAAACTCAGCTCACGCGGGGCCACCGCCCATATTCCTCCAGCTGGTTGGGAAAACATTGAAAATTTTTAAAACTTTCTCCAGGGGATTATTGGGTTGGGGGGAAGTGTTTGCACGTTGCGGCTTCCCCAAACGAGATGGGTTTTCGTTTGGACTCGGATATTCCGCTGTTGAGGACTTCTGCCTCCAACTGAACATTGGACCAATGCCATTGGATTAATGTTGTTGTTATTACCTGCATGCTTTTTTTTTTTTGTCTTTAGGCACAGTGACATCTCCAGGGACATCATAAAATTATGAAATTATAGTTTCAGACGGGGATGTTAGTCCCATGAATGAGACATTTTAAGTGCCTGTGTATTTTACTTGCTGTATTGCGTCTCTCATATTGTTACTGTGTATGTGTCCCTGTGTTTGCATAGCTGAAATCCTTCCTTTCCACAAGTTTTCCCTTCGTCTCCTGTCTCCCTCTTCTGGTGTGATGTCATTTCCTTCTTCTTTTCTGTTTTCATTCTCCATCTTGATTTTATCAAACATATGTGTTTTTCGTCTGAGAAGAGTCTTTTTTCCTGCTGCTGTTTGTATGCATTCAAAAGAATTTTAAAAAATCAAAGTCTCTTTGGATTCTTCATAAATGTGTGCCGGCAGCTGAGTTAAGCTTCTGCGTCGTCGCCAATTGAAGTAAGGTGAAAGATCCGGCATCTCCAGACCATTTTAATACGGCCCCGGGGACGTGTAGTGTTATACAGCTGGCGCCTTCTCTAAAAGTGTGTTATACAGCTGGCGCCTATCTCTAACAGAGTGTTATACCTGGCACCTAATTGAAGCAGTGGCGGTCCACTCACCCCAAACCATCTCAATTGGGTTCAGGTCTGGTGAGTGGAGGCCAGGTCATCGGCGTAGACCCAATCATCTCCTTCTTGGTCAAATAGCCTTAACAGTTGGAGGTGTGTTTGGGGTCATTGTCCTGTTGAAAAAAAATGATGGTCCAACTAAAACCAAAGGATGGAATAGCATGCTGCTCCAAGAGCTGTGGTAGCCATTCTGGTTCACTTCCTTCAATTTTGAATAAATCCCCAACAGTGTAACCAGCAAAGCACCCCCACACCATCACACCACCTCCTCCATGCTTCCGGGGGAACCAGGCATGTGAGTCCTCCTTCCTTTTTTGCGTGCAAAGCAGTAATCAAAGCAAAAGGTGGCTATTTGAAGAAACCAGAATATAAGACATTTTTCAGTTGTTTCACACTTTTTTGTTTAAAATGTAATGTATAATTCCAATGTGTTAATAAGTTTTGATGCCTTCAGTTTGATTTACAATTTTCAAGCCATGAAAATAAGAAAAATCTTTGATGGAAAAGGGGTGTCCAAACTTTTGGTCTGTACTGTATCTCTAAAGCAGGTTATACGTGGCCCTATTTAATAGCAATGTTAAAAAAAAACGCTGGCATTATCTCTAACAGCAGTGTTATTACTGCTGGCACCTATCTCTAACAGAGTGTTATACAGCTGGATCTTCTCTACGCAGGTTACACAGGGGGGTCTATCTCTAATAGAAATTTTTTCAGTTGTTTCACACTTTTTTGTAAAGTGTAATGTATAATCCAAGGAATTCATTTTTTTTGAGTTTTATGGTTTTTAAAATTTTCTCCCCATGAAAATAAAAAAAAATCTTTGAATGGAAGGTTGCCCAAAATTTTTTTGGTCTTCTGTATCTCTAACGCGTGTTTACAGGGGCCCTCCTAATAGCAATTTATACAGCTGGTCTATCCAAAACGCGGGGTTTAAAATTGCGGGCCCCCTTTTCTAACGCGGGGGTTTACTTTTTGGCACTACCAACCCCAGCAGTGTTACACAGCTGGCATTTCTAATAGCAGTGTTTAAGGGGGCACCTCCCCTCTAACGGGTTTTTTTTTATACAGTGGCCCTATTTTTTTTTAAAGTGTTTACAGTGGATCTTCCAACAGCTGTTACCAGCGATCAATCTCAAAGCATGTTATACAGCGGGCCCTATTTTTTAACGCAGTGTTTACAGTGGCCCTATCTCTAATGCGTGTTATACGCTGGCATCTATCTTAAAGCAGGTTACACAGGGGGCATCTACTCAATGCAGTGTTATACAGGGCCCCTATCTCAACAGCGTTTTAAAAACGGGGGACCAACCCCCTAATAGCGTGTTAAAACACTGGCATCTATTTTAAACGCGTGTTTAAGTGGCCCCAAATTTTTTAATGCAGTGTTAAAAGCTGGCATCTTTCTTAACAGCGTGTTAACAGCTGGCCCCTATCTCTAACACGTTTTTAATACACTCCACCTATCTTTCTCCCCCACAGTTTAAAACTGCTCCCCCTTCTCTAACTGCAGTGTTACAAAGCTGGCCCCTTCTTAACACGGGTTTTTCCCCGCGGGAAAACCTATTTTAACCCCAGCTTGTTAACGCTGGCATCTTTTCTAACAGCGTGTTACCCCGCTGGCACCTATCTCAAAAGCGTGTTTTAACAGTGGCCCTTACTCAATGGGTTTAAAATACAGCTGGCATCTATCTCTAAGGGGCATTTTACACAGGGCCCCATCTCTAACAGCAGTGTTATCGTGCCACCTATCTATTTTAAACGCATTTTTTAAAAAAAACGTCCCCCAATCTCTAACAGCTTTTACAAAGGGCTTTTATTTTAAAAAATTTTACCTCCCCAATCTTAACCCTTTTAAAACACTTCCCCAAAAATTATTAAAAACAGCATATTTAAACTTCCCCTATCCCTAACACATTTAAAATTCCCCAAACTCTAACTCATTATAAAACTCCCCTCCCCCCCTAACACGGGGTTTACAAATGCATTATTCTTAAAGCAGTGTTAAAGTGACACACTCTTAAACGTTTTTAAAACATAAAATTTTTTCTAACAGCAGTTTTATCTGAAAAACCATCTCAAACACATGTTATCAGCCGCCACTTCTTCTAAAAAACAGTTATTATTGCCCCCCCCTTCTAAAGAGTGTTATACGCGGACCTTCTCTAACGCATTTAAACTATTGATTTTCTAGTTTTGTTAAAATTGTATTCTCGATGATTAGTCTTTGCCTGATAAAGCCTATTTGTCTCCGAAAGCTTGCAATTTTACCTCTTTCATTTAGCCATTAAAAGGATACCCACAGGACCTCCAACCCCAAAAATATTTTTTTTTTTCTAGGGGAAAAAAAGGTACAAAGTATGCTTTTTTATGTTATACAGTGCCCCTATCTCTAACCGTTTAAAACGTGGCCCTTTTTAACGCATTTATCCCGCATAATCAGAGCATTTTGAGAGTTTTTTTTCTAGAAAGTTGGTTGAAACCGGGAGGGCCAGGAATTCCCTAAGAAAGGTTCAATAGTGGAATAATTAGTAGATATAGTTTGTTAAAAAGATAGATAGATAGAAAAAAATTAAAATAGAAAAAAAGAAGATAGATGATAGATAGTAGATAGATAATAATAGAATAATAGAAAAAAAAAGGGCGACCCCAAAAATTTCCTAAAGGAAATAGGAAAATTTATTGAAACCAACAAAAGGCCGGGTTAATGTGGATTTTATTTTTGGAAAGAGAAACCGAAAAGAAAATTCCACATTAAAAATCCCTTGATTGGTGAATAAATACGTAAAAAAATTTTTTGGATTTTTTGGGGGCCCTTTTTTTTTTTTATTTTTGTTTTGATCCCTTTTTCCCCGTCCCTAAAATCTTCTTGAGAAGATTTTTAAAAAAAAGCTGCAGATCCATGTACAAACCCCCCCCCTTTTTTTTAAATTTTTAACCTTTGGTCTTTCATGTGGCAAAAGGGGTTTTTGGGGGCCTTGTTTAACCTAAAAAACAAATAAAAAATAACCGGGGCCCCCCCCCTTTTTTTAAAACCCCCAAAAGGGAAAACGCAGGGGGCATATTATCCCTGGGGGAATTATTGGGGCCCCCCCCCCCCCCCCCCCCGAATTAGTTCCATTGTGGAGGAAAGTACCGGGTTAGGGGTACTTTTCCCAAAGGGTTAATTCAATGGGGGGGGCACGGTAACCCCGGTCCTTGCCCTCGCTTTAAAAAAGGGGAATTAAATTAAAGAAATGCAAGGCCCCTGGGTTTCGTGGTGCCACCTAGGTAAAAACCCCTGATTTTCTGGCACAATTTAACTTCCCAGGGAAAAGGTCCCCCAAATTAAGGGGGGCGGTGCAGCCAAAGCAGACCCCCCCAAAAGACCCCCTTTTTCCCTTCCCCTTCTGGGGGGGGGAATTTTGGGGGATCCCGGGGGATGGGTGAAGGATGCACATCCGCAACCCCGGTAGGTTAAGCCCCCCCTTACCCTTATGTGTGTGAGTTTTAATTTTAAAACGATTTAACTCCTTCTCTTTCTCCCCGGGGGATCGTATGAGGTTTCTTGGGGACAGAACAGGGTTTTAGGCGGTCCTCCCCGCCCCCCTTTCCAAAACCCCGGGGTTTCGTATCAGCACTGCGGGCCCCTGCGACTTGAAGTCCGGGGGTTTTTCCGGGTTTTTTTCCCCATACTGTGAAGATACTAGCAAGCTCGGAACCCGGTGTCGGTGGTGCAGAGGGGGAGTAATATAATGCTGGTTGCCTTGCACCTCCTTTTCCTTTTTCCATTGCCTGTCGTCCTACTCGCAATTAACATAAGCACAGGCGCAGTGATGTCAGCTTCTCGCTCATTCCCACCTCAGGTAATTGAAAGGAGTCTCTCTCCGGTGTTTGAGGGGTTTATCTCCCCTTTCCCGCTCGTTGGGTAACTGCCGTTCTAGATGTTCTGTGTTCTGAGGTAACCCAACACTACAACTCGCAGAAGTCTGCCTTCAACTCCTACGTTCAAGGTCCCCTGGTGGAACCGGGAAAAAAAAGTGAAGTGTTGTGTGCTTTAGTTTCATGGATTTACCTTTCCGTGCATCCTCTGGGTCAGTGGCCCAAGCACATGGGCTACACACCCCCCCTATTAATTTCAGCACTCCAGGTGAAAAAGAAAAAATTTTTATAACATCAACAAATAACATAATCATCCCTTGGGGAGGTAAGGACACTTTAACGTTTCAATTGTTAAATGGCAAATAGAAAATATCAAAAACACTTTCACGGTGAAATAAATACAGGTCCTGTGGAGGACCCGCACCAAACCTCCCAGGTGGTCTGGGTGGGGCAGGCCTCTCTGCTGCAACCTCACTCAAGGCCACACCATATGGGTTATTCTTCTGAGGTAGAATGGCCCACGTAAAACCAAGATGGGGCACTGAGTGCCAACTATTTACATCACAGTTTTTGGGCTGGCAAAGTCCTCAGCCACGCAGTCCTTCAAATAGCACTCCACATTACCCAACTGGGGTACACTACTTCAGCAGTAAAACCCATCATCATAAAAACACTCTCAATAAAGTGCAATTCTCCTCATAACTTTGTACAGTTCAGTAAACCCTGTCTGGGTCCACTGGATTAATTTGGCTAGGACTACTCTTGGACCTAACAGGTAACCTGCCTTTGTGTGGACTGACCTACTGGTGTTGCTTCAGGTATTGTTGATCTGGCCTATATGTCCTGCGTGCTGGCAAACTGTAATACTGCCTTAACTCTCTAGAGATTGGCAAGCATACTTGTGGCTGGGCGATGCGGTTCTGTTTCGCCAGGGGATTCTTCTGGTAGTTCCACGTCTTGAGGTTCCATTTCTTGAGACTTCTACTTCTGGAGGTGCTACAGGAGCGGTTCCTCTTGAACTATTTCTTCTGCTGCGGCAACTGGCTCAAACTGGACGTTGAAGCGCTTCTTTGGGTGGTAAAATTGAAGTCTGGAATAATCACAGCATCCCCGATACAAGGCCAATCTGCAGAAAATCTCCTAGGGCCGTGTTGTATGACTTCACCTGGTTTCTCTTTTTCCATAACAAGTTCTTCCTCGGGAAGTTTTAACATGTCTGGACACAGTTTTTAGGTGGTCTCTTGATACAGTGGTGGTCGTCTTTCCTCCATCTTTGTAATGGTACAGGTTTTCCTGTTGTCAAAACTTGGAATTTTGCACGCATTGGCTCTTTTTCCCACTGTCATCCAATTTGTGCATTCTTCTTTTTCTTTTTAGCACAATTTCTCCAGGCATAAAAGGTTTAGCTGGAGCACTTTTGTTGTAGTTCTCCTCTTGCTTGTCCCTTACTTTATTGAGACTATCTTCCACGCAGGCTTGTACTCTCCTGTACTGTTCCTGTCGGTTCGTGTCCCAATCTTCAGTAGTAACATCAGCTTCTGGTTCTACAACACCAAGTTCCAAATCCATGGGGCAGCTTTCCTGGTCTTGCTCGCATAAGGTAGGCTGGAGTGCAGTTGGTGGAACTCACCGGTATGTGATTGTACAGATTACCAGGTCAGGTAGTAAGTCTGGCCACCTATTCCTCTCCTCAAGTGGTACCGTCTTCAGCAGATCAATGACTATGTGATTCATCTTCTCACAGAGACCATTGGTTTGGGGGTGGTATGGTGTGGTTCTTATCTTCTTCACACCCGTACAAGTGACAGAACTCTTTAACATTCGGCTTCAAAAGGCAGGACCTTGATCAGTTAACACTTGCTCTGGATATTCCATGGGGTCTGCAGAAATACGCCTGAAACGTCTTTGCTGCTGTTTCAGCTTCAGATCTTTGACAGGGGCGACCACCAGGAACCTGAGTAGTGATCCACCATCGTCAGGGCATACGAGTATCCTGACCTGTGGGTGACAACTTGACATGGTCCAAGCCACGATCTCCAAGGGACGAGACGTCTTGATGGGTTGCAGGTTGCTTTCTGGCTGCTGTATTTTTCTTCGGAGGCTACAGGACACACAGTTTTTACACCATTTTTCGATGGAACTGCGCATTCCACCCAGTGAAACGACACTTCAGCAGGGTTTCCAGCTTCTTCCAGCCAAAGTGCCTGCTCGATCGTGGTAGGCCCTCCAACACCATCTATATGTCCGTTCTTGGACTACTATCTGCCATACCATCTCATGGGTTCTGGGGTGACGTACCTTCGGCACAGCTTCTCTCGGTAGATAAACAGCCGGCTTCTCTCATTCCACAGCTGCTTTGCTTGTTGAGACTCATCCTTCTCCAAGGAGGACCTTCCTGAGTTATCAGCTCCTTGATGCGGCTGACAACCGGGTTACTGTTCTGGGTCTCCTGCCAGCTGTGGTGAGGTAAAGGGTTTAACGTCTTACCGCTGCCTCTGTAGGCTCGTTGCTCATGGATCATCCCATTTCTGTGGAATGCAGGTAGCTAAATCTCTTCTAGATCATCCAATTCCTCTTCCGTGTCAGACTCATGGGGCATTTGGACAAGGCGTCAGCATTGGCGTTCTTACGGCCCGCCCTGTATTGATGGTAAATTGATAGTTCGACAGCCGAGCCATCCAACGTTGCTCCATGGCTCCAGCTTGGCTGTTTCAAGATGTGTCAAGGGGTTATTGTCAGTGTAAGCAGTGACTTGCTGGGGGCTAGGTAATGCTTGAATCTTTCTGTAATGGCCAGACCAGCGCCAGGAACTCCAACTTGAAGCTGCTATAGTTCTCTGGGTTTCTCTCGGTCGGCCGGAGCTTCCTGCTTGCATATGCGATGACTTTCTCCAGGCCATTTTGCTTCTGACTGAGGACAGCTCCCAATCCTTCATTGCTGGCATCAGTATAAGCAGGAACGGCTGGCTGTAGTCAGGGGTAGGCTAAGATCTCATTGCCTGTCAGGATCTCCTTCATCTCCTTAAATGCCTCAGCTTGTTCTTTACCCCAGTGGAATGGAGGATTTCGCTCTTGAGGGATTGTCCTACCAGGGGGTCCTGCAGAGGCGCTGCTTTCTTGGTGTAGTCCTTTACAAAACCTCCGATAGTAACCTGTCAGTCCCAGGAACTGGCGCACCTCCTTGAGATTCTTCGGCTCCGGCCATTTCTGGATGGCAGTGACCTTCTCGGGGTCTGGCGCTGTTTCGACACGCACCACAATTGTGGATACCAGGGCTATGGGGTACTCGGAGCCGAGCCCATGGAAATCTATGGGAGTTGTCACTGGTAGCGGTGGCTTGGTCCGTGGCCCTGGCGGTCGTGCAATGGGGGATATTTACAGGGGATTATTAGGATAGGTAGTTCGTGACGCCACCTGTGGCTTCTGGTCAATTGTACCAGCGCTGCTGTAAGGGTCTTCACAGGGGATGTTATGGGGCAGCTAGATGGTGGGTCTCCCACAGGTGAGACTGATCCCTGGAAGTCTATGGTGACGATGCAGAGTGTAGATAAGAATTCAGTCACACACAATGCAGCTTCTTTTCATACCTTTTACTGGTAGTGGTTCAAGCAGGTCCCGGGGAGTGGTCGGGGGTGGAGAAGTGCACATTCGGGTAACCGCTGAGCAGGTTAGAGGCCTCCTTGACTTCCATATACATGTGAGTCCAACTTGCCTGAAGCGAAGTTAACTCTGAACTCTCCAGCTTTCTCAATAGCTGTAATGCCCGGCCAAACATTGTGGTGGAGCCTTCTAAGTGGTGAGAACTAAGTTCTTACTTTTGTCTGCGCTTGATCAAAGTCCCCGTTCTCCCTGACTCCGGTTACGTATTGACGCTTTGGGCTGCACTCTGCGACCTGTAGTCCAGATGCCTCCGGTTTTCTTGTTACTATGCTTGAAACACTAGCAACGCTTCGGACCCCGGTGTCCGGCAATTTAGTGCAGGTAATCCAATACCTGTAGCACTTCTCTGTCTTCTCCACTGTGCCCTTCGCCCTGCTTCCCGCTCTTAACATAAGCACTTGTAGCTTTTTAAGGAAATGTCAGCTTTCTCCCAGAGCTCGCTGCACAGCCTCAGTATCCTCCAAGTCCAGACTGGACTGAGACTGATCTGACCTGTACTCAGACAGGAAACAGACTGAACTATGAATGAAACTTTCTCCTCTCCCTCCTGAGCTTGACTGAACTCCCTCTGCTACGTGTCACTCCCTCTTATAACTCAGATGGGTGTGTCTGAAAGAGTGAGTGGCAGTGAATGCATATCAAGGTTGCGATTACCTTCCTGTGCACTCTCCTGGATTTTTATGTGTGCCTGCATAGCTGGGCCACACAGCGCTACTCCTTCTGAGTGACAATATGTCCCAAGTACTGTACCTTTTGTTTGAGTAGATGGCACTTTGAAGGCTTCAGTTTCATCCCATACTTGGACAGTGACTCAAATACCTCTGCCAGGTGCTTCAGATGATCCTCATACGTCTTGGAGTACACAATTACATCGTCCAGGTACAGCAACACGGTTTCAAAGTTGAGATGTCCCAGGCAACTCTCCATCACTCTCTGGAACGTTCCAGGGCACTGCTGAGTCCAAAACGGCATCCTGTCAAACTCACAGAATCCCATCAATGTGGGTGAAAGCCGTCTTCTCCCGATCCTCCTCAGCCACAGCTACTTGCCAGTACCCACTAGTGAGGTCAAGGGTAGAAAAGTAGTTAGCCGTTTCAGAGCAGCAAGGATTCCTCAATGCGTGGTAAAGGGTATGCATCTTTATGTGTTATGCGATTTACTTGTCTGTAATCTACACACATTCTCATGCTTCCATCCTTTTTCTTACTAGGACTAGAGGTGCTGCCCAGGGACTGCAACTATCCCTTATCACCCTGCTTCCTTCATGTCACGCAACATTTCCTTAGCTTTCTGGTAGTGTGCTGAAGGTATGATGTGTAGCTCAGCTACGCAGGCACACATAAAAGTCCAGGAGAGTGCACAGGAAGGTAACAGCAAAGCTTGATATCTATGCACTTCACTCACACTTTCAGACACACCCACCAGGGGTATAGGAGGGGGTGACACGTAGCAGAGTGCAGTCTGTTTCCTGTCTGAGAAGAGCTCAGTTCAGTCAGTTTCCTGTCTTCGGACAGTGCAGTTCAGTGCCAGTGGAGTCTGGACTTGGAAGGAGAGGAGAAAGGATTGAATCCTCGCAGAGTTAGCGTAGCTCACCTGACAAAGAAGTGGAGGCTAGTACGGGTGAAGTGGATCATCCTAGCTAGTCAGAGCTACCCTCAATCAGTACCTCAACAGAAGCTGAAGTAAGGAGGATACTGAAAGCTGCCTCAGCGAGCTCTGGAGAAAGCTGACATTACCATCGAAGCTCCAAGTGTTTATGCTAAGAGCGAGAGCAGGGCGAAGGGCATAGTGGAGAAGACAGATAGAGAAGTGTTCAGGTATTTGATTGCCTGCACTAAATTGCCGGACACCGGGGTCGAAGCGTTGCTACAGTTTCAAGCTTAGTAACAAGAAAACTGGAGGCATCTGGACTACAGGTCGCAGAGAGCAGCCCAAAGTGTCAATACGTAATCGGAGTCAGGAGGAACAAGGACTTTTAGCAGGGCCCCGCATAAAAGGACTCTGTTCTCACCACATAGAAGGCTCCACCGCAATGTTGGCGGATTACGCTATGAGAAAGCTGGAGAGTTCAGAGTTAACTTCGCTTCAGGCAAGTTGGACTCACGTACAAGTTGGAGTAAAGGAGGCCTCTAACCTGCTCAGCTGTTACCCGAATGTGCACTCTCCACCCCGACCAGCTCCCCGGGATCTACTTGAACCATCTACCAGTAAAAGGTATGAAAAGAAGCTGCATTGTGTGTGACTGAATTATTATCTACACCCTGTTTCATCACCATAGACTTCAGGGACCCGTCTCACCTGTGGGAGACTTACTACCAAGCTGCCCCATAACATCCCCTGTGAAAGTCCTTATAGCAGCGCTGGTCCTACTAACCAGATACCACAGGTGGCGTCACGAACTACCTATCCTTAAAATCCCCTGTAAATATTCCCCATCGCATTGACTGCCAGGGCCACGGACCGAGCCACCGCTACCAGTGACAACTCCCATAGATTCTATGGGCTCGGCTCCGAGTACCCCATAGCCCTGGTATCCACATTGTGTGTGCGAGTCAATTACCTTGGCGTCACGAACAGGATCGAAACTTGCAATTGTGAGTCCTGTGTGCCTATTGAACTGTTTTGGTGAAAAAGACTGTTTGCTGTATTTGGCGCCAAATACCGCCATTTTGGCCGCCATATTCGCGCCCTCAGGCGCTGGTGAAGAAGGGGGGCGTACCTAAAATAACGCGCAGTTTCCTGGACACGCCCCCAACCTGCACCCCCAATCTGCATCGCAATCTCCATCTACAATCTGCATTGCAAATCCGCATCGCAAACTGCATCACAATCTGCATTGCAATCCGCATCGCAAACTGCATCACAATCTGCATTGCAATCCGCATCGCAAACTGCATCCCAAGATACGCGGCATCATCAGAGCGCCAGCGACAAAGGTCCTGTCTCACCTCCGCTGCAGCCTGTGAAAGAGGTAGGCTCAGATTAACCAAGGGGGCATCAAATGTCGCAGCAACCAGCAGACGGAGCGGCCCCCGCTGGAGGCCCTTATAGCCCACCGCTTGGCGTTTGTAGTGCAGGATGGAGGTGCGGGCCCCTCACCTGGTCCGGTGGTCCCGCTTATGCCCCTAACGCTCCCATACATGCCAGGAGCGAAGTGGCTCCCTCATACAGCGGCGAGCCGACACCCTAGCCAGGGTTTAAAAGGAAAATATGTAGCATCTTAGATATGTACTCCATGACTGAGAAGCAAAAAGCTGCTGTGGTAATAGGACAGTTAGCTGGTGCGGCTGAGAGAGAAGTAGAGACTTGGCCCACTGCAGACCAGGAGTCGGTACCTGCGATTCTCTTAAAGCTACAGGCCATCTTTGAGGACCGCACAGAAACGGATCTCCGGATGGCATTTTATCAGTGCTTCCAGAATCGGGTGACAGTATAAGGGACTACGCCTGCCGACTACAGGGGGCCCTGCGAGCTCTTAAACAGGCTAACCCTGCAAGTCCCATTGATGAGAGCCAAATGTTGAAGGAGCAATTCGTGCGGGGACTGAGGTCTCCAGAGGAAAGCGGGACTGTAAACTGGTGGTCCTTGGATCATCCAGATGCCACCTTCGATGCCCTCAAGGACATGGCAATAAAAGGACTGCGACCCCTGGAAAAGCCTGAGGTGGCAAATCAGTATCACCCGGGTGAAGCCACTCTTAAGCCGGCAGTACCCACCTTTTCCCCGCAGGTGGCAGAAGCTAAAACGCGGTGGCGCCCCCTAGTGAGTTGGAATGTCTGCGCTCAGAAGTGCGCCAGCTGACTAAGAATTTGGCCACTGTAATAGAGGCCCTGCAACTGCGGAAAGAGGAAGGAGGAAAGATTCTACTAGCCGACTGTCGGAGGATGTCCCTTGGATGAACCGGAGGAAATGGAGGACGTCGCCTCACCGGAGGAGGACCACGCCACCCCCAGGAGCGACTCCTGATCAACACCATCCTCGCCGGGAGATCGTCTGCTACCGCTGCAATCAAAAAGGTCATATGGCTCAGCAATGTCCTTTAAACGAGCCGATCCTGGGTCAGAGGGCCAACACCCAGGAGTAGCCTCATCAGGCCCCTTAGACTGGAACCGCAGGTTCGTGGGTGGACGGCCCTACCTGTCCATGATTCTGGACGGGATTGCAATCCCTGCCGTGCTGGACACTGGATCTCAGGTGACCATCATACCTGATGTCCTTTACAATAAATTTTGGTCCATGGACAGTCTCCAGCCCCGAGCCCTGACTTGACAGTGTACGCCACCAATGGTCTCCCTGTTGAAGTAATTGGAGCCAAAAACGTGGACGTAAAAGTGGGCAGGATGGAGCTGAAGGATCAGGGACTTTTAGTGGTAAAGACTGTAAATGAGGAGAATGCCTTAAATGTGATACTAGGTACTAACGTTATCAGTAACTGTCGGGAGAAGTTGTGTTTTTGCTCCAACAGCTCGCTGAAATTGCCAAGCCAAAGCAGAAGGGAGTGATCCAGAGGGAGATCTGGGCCCTGATGTGCCAGCAGCAAGCGAAGCTTACAGATGGTGAAATCGGTAATGTACGGGTCACAGACTCGAATCCCATTGTAATACCCCCAATGAGTGAAATGTTATATGGTGTAGGGCAGCCATGGGTCTGAGAGGACAGAACTACCAAGCAGTAGTAGAACCCATCGCTCCGAACACAGACCTACACTCATGATTGCTAGAGGGGTAGTGGAAGTAATAAATGGGAGAGTACCAGTACGGCTTCTCAACTGGGGGGACGATGAAGTAAATTTGCCGCGTTATGCTACAGTTGCTAAATTACATGCCGTAGATAACAATTCTGTCCTCACAACCGAGTCCTTAGCCTCCCGCCAACCAGCGGAGGATAATGATCCGGCAACCCCGGTAGCGGACATGGTGTCAGCAGCTTCATATTGGGACTGACACCACTCCGTCCACCAGAAACAGGGGGTACTACGGGTGGTACAAGAGTACGCACAAGTATTTGTCTCGACCACGCACCACAATTGTGGGTTACCAGGGCAATGGGGTACTCAGAGCCGAGCCCGTAGAAGTCTATGGGATTGTCACAGGTAGCGGTGGCTCGGTCTGTGGCCCTGGCGGTCAGGCGTAAGTTGGGGGGTATATTTACAGGGGATATATATATACAGTTCGTGACGCCACCTGTAGTCTCTGGTAATTTGTACCAGCGCTGCTGTAGATCTCTGAGGGGATGGTGAGGCAGCTAGATGTCGGGTCCCCTACAGGTGGGACTCTTCCCTCAGGTCGTATGATGTGGCAGGTTGTGCAGGGATGCAAGTAAATAACTCAGTCTCACACGGTCAGCGTCTTTCCATACCTTTACTTGTAAGATGGTAAGGCAGGTCCCAGGGAGGCTGATCCAAGGAGAATGTATTTCGAGATAGCAGCTGGACAAGTTAGGGGCCTCCTTTACTTTCACAACGATGAGTACAACCAGCATGAAGCGTAGTTCCCTCTAAACTCCAGCTTCTCAAGCTGTACTGCCCAGTCAGTTTTGTGGTCGGAGCCTTCCTGTGATGAAACTAGGTTCTTCTCTGCTTGGCCTAGCTCAAAGTTCCTATTCCACCTGACCCCAGTTACGTACTGACACTCAGGGGCTGCTTGCCGTTACCTAAGGTCCGGTAGCCTCTGGTTTTTCTACCACCATGCGTGAAGCTATGGTGATGCTTCGGTCTCCAGTGACCGGTGACAACGTGCAGGACTTCTCCAATCCTATAGCACTCAGAATTCCTACCACTGTGCCTTTCGCCTTGTCCACGCTGGTAGCATAAGCATTCTCACTTCACAGGTTAATAAAGTCAGTCCCTTTCTTAACTTCTTTCTTGAGCTTGTTGCCAGACTCTCAGTAATCTTCTAGGCAGGAGCTACGTCTCTGAACCTTCACTGTCCTTGAGACAGGAGACTGAAGTATATCTGCAACTCACTCCTCTCTCCTCCTGCACAAACTTCACACTGTCTGCTCTGTCCGAAGACAGGAAACTGAACTCCCTCCTGAACATGTCACTAGCTTATATGCCTGTGGGTGTGTCTAAGTGTGTGTTGGAATGAATGTTCATTGAGCATTAAACTGCTATCTCTCCACACATCCTCCAGGGTACTGCGTGTGCCTTCACACCAGGGCTACACATTCCCCCATGGTAAACGACAGCACTCCCGGGCTGTGAAATACAAAGACAGAAATTTTGTTTATGCATTAAACATTAACATGAACTCGTCCCATCCGGGAGGTAAGGATTTCTTGAACGTTGCAAACAAAACATTATATATAGAAAAATACAATATTAAATAACATTTTCATATAAATAGACAATATGCTTGTGAAGGACCCGCACCAAACCTTCAACGTGGGTCCTGGGTGGGCTGCAGGACATCCGAATGCAGACCTCACTCAGTGCCACACCACACGGGTTTTGTTTCAGAGGTAGTTGTGATGGTTTTATGTAAAACCAAGATAATGCACGAGGCAACTATTTACAGATAAGTTCTGGGCTGGCACAGTCCTCAGCCTCTGAGTCCATTGTAAAAAAAGACACATTATATCAAATCACATTAATATAAAGTGCAAAAACTTTTTATCTGATTTACCCAGCGGCATTCTATTTTTGGCAATATATATATAGGTTATATACACATTTAACTTGTGCAAAACATTTTCACTTTTATAAAACTTATGTACATCTTCTTAGTTGCGGTAAACCCTGTCTGGGTCCTACCGTTCTTCACATTCTCTGTACTTCAATGACATTTCCACCCCGGGGGCTGGAACAATGCGATGTCCCACAGGACCGTTCCTATTCCTGGGCCCAGTGCCCAGCACCAAGATCATCGACTCCACCATCGGGGTCTGTGTGGCTGGTGTGCACTGGGCTGGTGGGGACGTCGGGGGTTCCAGCAGGGTGTCATCATCGCTGGTTACCTGCAGGGCCGGTTCACTCCGGTCCTCTAGGCCGCAGGGCCCGTCCTCCTCTGGGGACGCTGCTGCAGCATAAGATACTGGGCAAAAAGCAGGCTTTTGTAGTGGCTCAATTGAGATCGCATCAGACTCTTGCGATGTAGATTGGGTCACAGCGATTCGCCGATTGCAGAGATAGATCACCGATTGCGATACGGAGGTGTACGCAGGGGGCGATGCCGATGCACAATGCTGGTGTGATGCAGAGCAGGAAGCAGGTGTGCGCAATGGCTCAGTTGGGGACGCACTAACCTGCTGCTGTTGCTGCTCCATCATTGACGGCTGAGTCCCTCCGGTGTCCATCGGGGATCGATCATCTGCTGCGGCCTCCTGGCCGGGCGGGCGTTCCGGAACTGGCGGTACCTCCTCAACCTCCTTCGCCTCCACCGCTTCCCGGTGGGATCAGGATCGGTACTTTCGGGGGCAGCCTCCGGTTGCTCCTTTGCCTTGGGCAGCAGAAGTTTTGTATCCAGCGTAGGGTCTCGAAGGAAGATCAGGTCCAGCCGCGCTGCAGGGTAGCGGTCTCCGATCTCTCAAATCCAGGTTGTGCATTTTTCGTCGTGCATTTCTCTTATTCAGCAATGCTTGCTGCAGGTGCAGGATCACGGATGACTCCGGTGTGGTGGCAGCTTGGCTGGGGCACGGGGCCTGCCTTCCTCCGCTTCCCTGCTCGGCTGCACACGTCCTGCCTTCCATGATGTTCCAGAGCGATTCTTTCATTCTTCTCGAGACGTCCGGTCTCTTCCGTGGAGGGGGGTTTGCGTCTCTCCTCCTTCGCAGGGAAGGTGAAGAGGAGGCGGACCTCCTTTGCTGTAGGGCAGGATCGCATATTGTAATAGCACTTTGAGAGGGCAGGCATTTTCTTCGCGCCACAGGGGGGTACACGCCCACGAAGGTACGCCCACCTTCTTCTCCAGCGCCTGAGGGCGCGAATATGGCGACAAAATGGCGATTTTGGCGCCAAAAGTGCAAACAGTCTTTTTCACAAAAACAATTCCATAGGCACCAGGGCTCGCAATTTGCGAGTTTCGCATCCTGTTCGTGACGCCAAATTGTTCGACCCGCACCACAATTGTGGGTTACCAGGGCAATGGGGTACTCAGAGCCGAGCCCGTAGAAGTCTATGGGATTTGTCACAGGTAGCGGTGGCTCGGTCTGTGGCCCTGGGCGGTCAGGCGTATGTTGGGGGTATATTTACAGGGGATATTATATACAGTTCGTGACGCCACCTGTAGTCTCTGGTAATTTGTACCAGCGCTGCTGTAGATCTCTGAGGGGATGGTGAGGCAGCTAGATGTCGGGTCCCTACAGGTGGGACTGTTCCCTCAGGTCGATAGTAAGGGCAGTTGTGAGCGGATGCAGTAAATAACACAGTCTCACACGGTCAGCGTCTTTCCATACCTTTACTTGTAAGATGGTTCAGGCAGGTCCCAGGGAGGCTGATCCAAGGAGAGTGTATTTCGAGACAGCAGCTGGACAAGTTAGGGGCCTCCTTTACTTCACATACGATGAGTACAACCAGCATGAAGCGTAGTTCCCTCAAATCTCCAGCTTCTCAAGCTGTACTGCCCAGTCAGTTTGTGGTCGGAGCCTTCCTGTGAAGAAACTAGGTTCTTCTCTGTTGGCCTAGCTCAAAGTTCTATTCCCCTGACCCAGTTACGTACTGACATAGGGGCTGCTGCCGTACCTAGGTCCGGTAAGCTCTGGTTTTCTACCACCTGCTTGAAGCTATGTGATGCTTCGGTCCCAGTGACCGGTGACAACGTGCAGGACTTCTTCAATCCTAAGCACTCAGAATTCCTACCACTGTGCCTTTCGCCTTGTCCACGCTGGTAGCATAAGCATCTCACTTCACAGGTTAATAAAGTCATTCCTTTCTTCTTACTTCATTTCTGATGCTTGTTGCCAGACTCTCATGTAATCTTCTAGGCAGGAGCACGTCTCTGAATCCTTCACTGTCCTTGAGACAGGAGTACTGAATGTATAATCTGACTACTCACTCCTCTCTTCTGACAACTTCACACTGTCTGCTCTGTCCGAAGACAGGAAACTGAACTCTCACTCTCCTTGATATGCTCTAGAGCTATATATACCTAGGGTGTGTCTAAATTATGTGTGAATGAAGTTCATTGAGCATTAAACTGCTATCTCTCCACACACTCTCCAGGGTACTGCGTGTGCCTTCCACACCAGGGCTACACACATATTTAGCAAGCACCCACTTGATTTTGGGACAATTAAGGGAGTACAGCATCATATCCCTACAGGCAGTCATCCTCCCATCAAAGAGCGGTAAGGCCTATACCTCCAGCCCACTATCAGAAAGCTAAGGAAATGCTGCATGACATGAAGAAAGCCGGGGTGATAAGAGATAGTTGTAGCCCCTGGGCGCACCGTCTAGTTGCTAGTTAAGAAAAGGATGGTAGCATGCGAATGTGTGTAGATTATAGGACAAGTAAATCGTATAACACATAAAGATGCTTACCCATTACCACGCATAGGGAATCCTTAGCTGCTCTGAAAACGGCTAACTACTTTTCTACCCTCGACCTTACTAGTGGGTACTGGCAAGTAGCTGTGGCTGAGGAGGATCGGGAGAAAACTGCTTTCACCACCCCAATGGGACTCTGCGAGTTTGACAGAATGCCGTTTGGCCTCAGCAGTGCCCCCGGGACATTCCAGAGAGTGATGGAGAGCTGCCTAGGACATCTCAACTTCGAAACCTGTTGCTGTATCTGGACGACGTGATTGTCTACTCCAGACATATGAAGATCATCTGAAGCACCTGGCGGAGGTATTCGAGTCACTGTCCAAGTATGGGATGAAACTGAAGCCCTCTAAATGCCATCTGCTCAAACGGAAGGTACAGTACTTGGGACATATTGTCAGTTCCGAAGGAGTAGCGCCGGACCCCGAGAAGGTCACAGCCATCCAGAAATGGCCGGAGCCGAAGAATCTAAAGGAGGTGCGTCAGTTCCTGGGATTAACAGGTTACTACAGGAGGTTCGTGAAAGATTACACTAAGAAGGCGGCGCCTTTACAGGACCTCCTGGTCGGACAACCTCTCAAGAGCAGAAACCCTCCATTCAATTGGGGAAAAGAACAAGCTGAGGCATTCAAAGAGATGAAAGAGATCCTGACAGGCGATGAAATCTTAGCCTACCCAGATTACAGCCAACCGTTCCTGCTATACACAGATGCCAGTAACGAAGGATTAGGAGCTGTCCTCAGTCAGAAGCAGAACGGCCAAGAAAAAGTCATCGCGTATGCCAGCAGAAAACTCAGGCCAACTGAGAGGAACCCGGAAAACTATAGTAGCTTCAAACTGGAATTTCTGGCGCTGGTCTGGGCCATTACTGAAAGATTTAAACATTACCTTGCCTCCAACAAGTTCACTGCGTTTACAGACAACAACCCCCTGACGCATCTGGAAACAGCCAAGCTGGGAGCCATGGAGCAACGTTGGATGGCTCGGTTGTCAAACTACCAGTTTACCATCAAATACAGAGCGGGCCGTAAAATGCTAACGCGGACGCCTTGTCCAGAATGCCGCATGAATCTGACACGGAGGAAGAATCAGACGATCTGGAAGAAATCGAGCTACCTGCGTTCCACCGAAATGGGATGGTCCAAGAGCAACGGGTCTACAGGAAGCGGTGTGGTGAGATGTTGAACCCTTTACCTCATCACAGCTGGAAAGAGACTCAGGACAGCGATCCCGTGGTCAGCCGTGTCAAGGAGCTGATAAAACAGGAAGGTTCCTCCTTGGAGAAAGATGCATCCATGCCAGCAAAGCTCCTGTGGAATGAGAGAAGCCGGTTATTCATTTACCGTGAGAAATTGTGCAGGAGATACGTCGACCCAAGGACCCATGAGATGGTTTGGCAAATAGTGGTCCCGAGAGCAGACATCCAAATGGTGCTGGAAGCCTACCACGATCAAGCAGGACACTTTGGCTGGAGAAAGCTGGAGACCCTGTTGAGGTGCGGTTCTACTGGGTAGGGATGCGCAGCTCCATCGAGAAGTGGTGCCGGAACTGTGGACCCTGTGGCCTCAGGCGAAAAGACTACAGTAGCCAGAAGGCACCCTTGCAGCCTATCCGGACGACTCGTCCCTTGGAGATCGTGGCATTGGATCACGTCAAGTTGTCCCCGAGCAGGTCAGGATATTCGTATGCCCTGACCATGGTGGATCACTATTCCAGGTTTCTGGTGGTTGCCCCTGTTAAAGATCTGACAGCAGAGACAGCAGCAAGAACCTTCCAAGCAAGTTTCTGCAGACCACACGGATATCCAGAACAGGTACTGACTGATCGAGGTCCAGCCTTTGAAGCTGAACTGTTTCAGGAATTCTGTCAATTGTATGGATGTAAAAAGATCAGAACAACACCATACCACCCTCAGACCAACGGCCTTTGTGAAAAAATGAATCACATTGTCCTCGACTTACTGAAAACTGTACCACTGGAAGAAAGAAATCGGTGGCCAGACTTGTTACCTGACCTGGTTGACTTGTACAATCACATTCCAGTAAGTTCCACCAACTGCACTCCAGCCTACCTTATGAGAGCAAGACCGGGAAGGCTGCCAATGGACTTAGAACTCGGTGTGGTAGAACCAGAGGCTGATGACAGTGCTGAAGATTGGGACACCACTCGACAAGAACAGTACAAGAGAGTACAAGCCTGCGTGGAAAACAGTCTCAACAAAGTAAGAGAAAAGCAAGAGATGAACTATAACAAAAATGCTCCTGCTAAGCCTTTAATGCCTGGAGAAATGGTGCTCAAAAGGAAAAGAAGAACACACAAGTTGGATGATCAGTGGGAACAGGAGCCCTATGTCGTGCAAAATTCCAATTTCGATAACAGCAAGGTCTGTACCATCAGCAAGGATGGAGGAAAAACGACGGCAACTGTGTCTAGAGATCAATTGAAGTTGTGTCCTGGCCCATTAAAGCTCCGTGAAGAAAACCCTGTTGTTCATCAAGAAGAGAGTGCTGAAGCGGTCATACACACGGATTTGGGAGATTTACCTGCAGATTGGCCCAGATTAGGAGACGCTGTAATTATTCCTGTGCTGCAGTTTTATCAACCGCAAGAGGAGTCTCTACAACCGGTCATACCAATTGTGCCAGTAGAACCAGTCCCAGAGGAACCTCAACCAGAGGAACCCCAAGAAGCGGACCCGCAAGAGGCAGCGCCACAAGAAGTGAAATCCCTTGGTGAAGCTGGTGAAGCAGTACCGCCTCGTCCAGTCATTAGCACGCTTGCCAGATCCATAGAAAGGTTGAGACGGTATTATAGTTTGCCGTTACGCAGAACAGAAAGGTTAGAGAATACCATACCTGACGCTACCCCACGTAGGTCAGAACGTCTCACTAAAGGTAAACTACCTATTCGCTATCAGGAGTAGTCCTATTAGACTAGTTAGCAAGACCCAGACCGGGTTTATTGTCACTGACCAAATGTATAAAGTTTAAAATTTATATATATCAATGTGTTTTAACCATGCCAATGGACTGCGTGGCTGTGGACTGTGCCAGCCCAAGAACTTGTCTTTGTAAAATAGTTGCGCTACGGTGCATTATCTTGGTTTTGCATGAAACCATTACAATATCTACCTCTGAAGAAAAACCCGTATGGTGGGCCTAGAGTGAGGTCTGCAGTCAGAAGTCCTGCAGCCCACCCAGGACCCACGTGGGAGGTTTTTGGTGCGGGTCCTCCACAAGTATCTTGTATATATGAGAATGTTTGATATTTTGATACTTTTGATACTTTTGTATTTTTCCTATTGTACAAATTGTAACGTTAAGGAAGTCGTACCTCCCGGATGGGAAGAGTTATAATGTTGTTGTTAATGCAAAACAAAATGTTCTTTTTGTCTTTTACAGCCGGGAGTGCTGTGTTTTACCAAGGGGGGATGTGTAGCCCAGCTACGCAGGCACACATAAAAGTCCAGGAGAGTGCACAGGAAGGTAACAGCAAAGCTTCATATCTATGCACTTCACTCACACTTTCAGACACACCCACCAGGGGTATAGGAGGGGGTGACACGTAGCAGAGTGCAGTCTGTTTCCTGTCTGAGAAGAGCTCAGTTCAGTCAGTTTCCTGTCTTCGGACAGTGCAGTTCAGTGCCAGTGGAGTCTGGACTTGGAAGGAGAGGAGAAAGGATTGAATCCTCGCAGAGTTAGCGTAGCTCACCTGACAAAGAAGTGGAGGCTAGTACGGGTGAAGTGGATCATCCTAGCCTAGTCAGAGCTACCCTCAATCAGTACCTCAACAGAAGCTGAAGTAAGGAGGATACTGAAAGCTGCTCAGCGAGCTCTGGAGAAAGCTGACATTACCATCGAAGCTCCAAGTGTTTATGCTAAGAGCGAGAGCAGGGCGAAGGCATAGTGGAGAAGACAGATAGAGAAGTGCTTCAGGTATTTGATTGCCTGCACTAAATTTCCGGACACCGGGTCCGAAGCGTTGCTACAGTTTCAAGCTTAGTAACAAGAAAACCGGAGGCATCTGGACTACAGGTCGCAGAGAGCAGCCCTAAGTGTCAATACGTAATCGGAGTCAGGAGGAACAAGGACTTTTAGCAGGGCCCCGCATAAAAGGACTCTGTTCTCACCACATAGAAGGCTCCACCGCAATGTTGGCCGGGCATTACAGCTATAGAGAAAGCTGGAGAGTTCAGAGTTAACTTCGCTTCAGGCAAGTTGGACTCACGTACAAGTTGGAGTAAAGGAGGCCTCTAACCTGCTCAGCTGTTACCCCAATGTGCACTCTCCACCCCGACCAGCTCCCCGGGATCTACTTGAACCATCTACCAGTAAAAGGTATGAAAAGAAGCTGCATTGTGTGCGACTGAATTATTATCTACACCCTGTTTCATCACCATAGACTTCCAGGGACCCGTCTCACCTGTGGGAGACTTACTACCAAGCTGCCCCATAACATCCCCTGTGAAAGTCCTTATAGCAGCGCTGGTCCTACTAACCAGATACCACAGGTGGCGTCACGAACTACCTATCCTTAAAATCCCCTGTAAATATTCCCCATCGCATTGACTGCCAGGGCCACGGACCGAGCCACCGCTACCAGTGACAACTCCCATAGAAATCTATGGGCTCGGCTCCGAGTACCCCATAGCCCTGGTATCCACAATTGTGGTGCGAGTCAATAGGCCTGTACCGCTCTTTGATAGGAGGATGGCTGCCTGTAGGGATGTGATGTTTGTACTCCCTTAATGGTCCCAAAGTCAAGTGGGTGTTTGCTAAATACCTGTGCGTACTCCTGTACCACCCGTAGTACTCCCTGTTTCTGGTGGGCGGGAGTGGTGTCTGTCCCGACATGGAGCTGCTGACACCAATCCTCCAACTTGGTTGCTGGGTCATTATCCTCCGCTGGTTGGCGGGAGGCTAAGGACTCGGTCGTGAGAATGGAGTTGTTATCTACGGTATGTAATTTAGCAACTGTGGCATAGCGTGGTAAATTGACTTCATCTTCTCCCCAGTTGAGAAGACGTACTGGTACCCTCCCATTTCGTACTTCTACTACCCCTCTAGCAGTCAAGAGTGTAGGTCTGTGCTCTGAACAATGGGGCTCTACTACTGCTTGGTAGTTCTGTCCTCTCAGACCTATTGCTGCTCTACACCATATAAGCATTTCACTCATTGGGGGTATCACAATGGGGTTCGGGTCTGTTACCCGTACATTACCAATTTCACCATCTGTCAGCTTCGCTTGCTGCTGGCACATCAGGGCCCGGATCTCCCTCTGGATCACTCCCTTTTGCTTTGGCCTGGCAACTTCGGCGAGCTGTTGGAGCAAAAACACAACTTCTCCCAGACAGTTACTAATAATGTTTGTACCTAAAACCACATTTAAGCCATTTTCCTCATTTACAGTCTTTACTACTAAGAGTCCCTGGTCCCTCAGCTCCACTCTGCCCACCTTTACGTCCACGTTTTGGCTCCGAGTATTTCAACAGGGAGACCATTAGAGGCGTACACAGCAAAGTCAGGGCTCGGGGGCTGGAGACTGTCCATGGACCAAAACTTATTATACAGGACATCAGGTATGATGGTCACCTGAGATCCAGTGTCCAGCAGGGCAGGGATTGCGATCCCGTCCAGGATGATGGACAGGTAGGGTCTTCCTCCCACAAACCTGCGGTTCCAGTCTGAGGGGCCAGAGGAGTCTATTCCTGGGTGTTGGCCCTCGGACCCAGGATCTGCTCGTTTAAAGGACACTGTCGGGCTAGATGACCTTCTCTGTTGCAACGGTAGCAGATGATCTCTCGGCGAGGATGGTGCTGATCAGGGGTCGCTCCTGGGGGTGGCGTTGTCCTCCTCCGGTGGGGTGACGTCCTCCTTTTCCTCCGGTTCATCCAAGGGACATCTTCTGGGCAGTCGGCTAGCAGGATCTTTCCTCCTTCTTCCTTCCGCAGTTGCAGGACACTCATTACAGCGGCCAGGTTTTTAGTCAGCTGGCGCACTTCTGAGCGCAGACAGTCCAACTCAGTAGCGGGCGCCACCTGCGTTTTGGCTTCCGCCACCAGCGGGGAAAAGGTGGATGCTGCCGGCTTTACAGTGGCTTCACTCGGGTGACACTGGGTCGACACCTCGGGCTTCTCCAGGGGTCGCAGTCCTTTTATAGCTATATCTTTTAGGGCATCAAAGGTAGCGTCAGGATGATCCAAGGACCACCAGTGCACAGTCCTTCTTTCAGCTTGGGACCTCAGTCCCCGTACAAACTGTTCCTTCAACATTTTGCTTTCATTAATGGCACTTATAGGGTTGACCTGTTTGAGAGCTCGCAGGGCCCCCTGTAGTCGGCAGGCGTAGTCCCTAATACTGTCATCTGGTCTCTGGGAGCATTGGTAAAACCTCATCCGGAGATCTGTTTCAGTGCGGTCCTCAAAAATAGTCTGTAGCTTTAAGAAAATTGAAAGCACTGATTCCTGGTCTGCAGCTGTCCAAGTCTCTACTTCCCTCTCTGCAGCACCAGTCAATTGTCCTACTACCACTGCAGCTCTTTGTTTCTCTGTCATAGGGTACATGTCCATTATGCTGCATATTTTGCGTTTAAACCCTGACAAGGTGTCTGGCTTACCGCTATACTGAGGTAGCCACTTTGCTCCAGGCAGGTATGGGAGCGTCAGCGGTACTATCGGGGCCACAGGACCGGGTGAGGGGCCAGCGTTTCCATCCTGCGCGGCAGCGTCGGCGGGTAAGTCATTGGAGCGGTCGCCCTCGGCCGCTCTGTCAGCTTGCTGCTGTGACATGTCTGCGCCCCCCTAGTTAAGGGTGGCCTACCTTCTCCTGAATGCTGCAGCTCTGCCAGGCACAGCGATGTGGAAGGACCTGCTGCCGCGTCAGCGTTGGGGGCGTGTCCGGGACTCCGCGCGCTTTCTGCAGGTACGCCCCTTCTCCTTGCGCTGTAGCGCTGTACTTTGGCGGGCAATGGCGGACAATTGGCGCCAAAAATCTCAAAAACAGCAACACAGTCTATAGCACAAAAACAGTCCACTTCAGGCACACAGGACTCACATATAGCGAGCTTCTTATCCTGTTCGTGACGCCAAAGATGAGTCGCACGTACCAGGGCTTATGGGGTACTCGGCACCGAGCCCGTTAACTTCAATGGGGAGAGGTCACGGGTAGCACAGCTCGGTCCGTTGCCCTGGGCGCTCATTCAAAGGGGGATATTTACAGGGGATTACAGAAATGTTCGTGACGCCACCTATGGTTTCTGATCAGGGTGACCAGCGCTGCAGGGTGAATCCTCTGAGGGGTTGTAACTGGGCAGAAAGGTGTTAAGTCTTCCACTGGTAAGACTGATCCCTCGAGGTATATGGCGGTGCAGGGGTGCAGGCAATAATGCAGACACACACAAGACAGTCTCTTTCCGTACCTTTACTGGTGGTGAAGTTGCAGGCACGTCCCGGGAGGCCGTCAGGGTGGAGGATGCACGTCCAGCAATCCACTGAGTAGGTATAAGGCCTCCTTACGTCCTTATGTGTGTGAGTTTCTAACTTACATAAAACAGAGTTTAACTCCTTCTCTTTGCTACGCCCGGCTGATCTTGTGATGAGGTCTTCTTGTGGACAGAACAGTGTCTCTATGGCGGTACCTGCCAGACCCCCGTCTTCCTAACCTCGGTTACGTATCAGCACTGCTGGGCCCCTGCGACTTGAAGTCCAGGGTCTCCGGGTTTTTCCCACTAGCTGTGAAGATACTAGCAAGCTCGGACCCGGTGTCCGGTGGTGCAGAGTGGAGGTAAGCTATCAATGCTGGTTGACCTCTGTCACTCTCTATTTTCCTTTTTCCACTTGCCTATCGTCCTTCTCGCACACTTAACATAAGCACAGGCAGCAGTAGATGTCAGCTTCTCGCTCAGACTTCCTCAGCCCTCAGGCTAATCTGACAGGAGTCTCTCTCCGGTGTTCTGAGGAGATCTTATCTCTCCCTCTCAGCTCGTCTGAGGTAACTGCCGTTCTGAGATGTTCTGCTGTTCTGAGGTAACACCAACGACTAGCTAACTCGCAGCTAGACTGCCTTCAACTCACTACTGTCTCAAGGGCTCCCTCTGGTGGAACCAGGAAAAACGTGAAGTGTTGTGTGCTTATAGATTATCATGGATTTACCTTTCCGTGCATCCTCCTGGGTACATGTGGCACCAAGCACAGCTGGGCTACACAGATGCACCAATTTGGGCTCTTTGCCCTGCTCTTTCCGATTGCCCTAATGCGGTGGCAATCGGGGTAATGATAGTTGGGCTTGATGACAGCTGTGATTTGTCAAAAATCACTGCTGCCATCAACCCCTGGTGCCAGTAATGGAAAGGTGTCTATCAAACATCCCAATTAGTAACCCGGTAATAAAAAATAAAAACACACAGAAAAAAAAACTTTATTTAAATAAAGACTCCCCGACACTATCCCTCATTCACCAATTTATTTGCAAAATGTTCCCATTAACCTCCGCCGTAGTCCACATTTCCCAATTCGGTCACAGGCGTTTGTGAATAGCAGTAAATTGACCGCTATTCACAAGCGCTGGGTACTGACAATAACTTCATCAGCGTCGATGGCTCAAGCTGCGCTAAGCGAGACCTGGCGGCTCTGTTTAGAGGCCAACTTTACTGCTATTTACAGATGCCAGAGACAGAATTGGGGAACGTGGACTACATCGGAGCTTTGTGAGAACATTTTCACAAATAAATTGGTGTATGAGGGACAATTTCTTGTTTTTATTTCTCACATTCTACGTTTTTCAGGTATCCATCCATTTATGGACTACATCAGATTCAGTGGATTACAGCGGACCTGCATGGGAATTTTTTGATTTTCTATAAATGTTGAACGAGGATAGAGTGGGGGAGTCTTTATTCAAATAAACTATTTTTTTTCTGGGTGTGTTTATTTTTTATTACCGGGTTAGTAATCAACCCAAACTACCATTACCGTGATTGTCACCATACTAGGGCAATCGAGAAGAGCCAGGCAAAGCGCAGGAATTGGACAGTAAATGTGATACCCTAATTCTGGGGTGGCTGAGGGCTGGGAAGGCCTTGATAACCAGGGACCTTCCAAGCCTGATAATATAAGCTCGTATTTGTCTGCTTTACTTTGGCTGGTTATCAAAAATAGGGTGGACCCCAAGTTGTTTTTTCATTCATTTATTAGGTTAAACAAGGCTAAAAACACCCTTTGCAATGTGGTCAATCCTGAGGAAAAAAGTAATTTTGTACTTCGAGACGCGTTGAATAAACTACTACCTTTTCACTCTTTATACCAGAATATACGTCTCAGTTCATCTAGCAGCGCAGAAACCATCCACAAATATCCTTTCATTTGACAGTTATCTAGAGCACATTGCCTAATTTTTCCGCAACTTCTACACTACGCCAGATGAAGAAAAAAGCCAAAAGGATCACTAGTGACATTATACACAGGAGCTCTGTACATAGTGTATAGGTAATACAGTGATCACCAATGACATTATACACAGTAGCTCTGTATGTAGTGTCAGTGTGCAGGTAATACAAGAATCACCAGTGACATTATAGACAGGAGCTCTGTATATAGTATGCAATGTGTAGGGTCAGTGTACAGGTAACACACTGACTCACCAGTGATGTCTCTAGTTGAAGATATTTATCTTCGTTTTTCTTTTTCATCCAGTGCAGTGCGCCATCACTTCTTCCAGCCAGGACTTGTCTCTGCAGAAAATAAATATGGAAATTTTAGAAGGACTAGAACTCTAGTGCCACTTATTGGATGTAGCAATCCTAAATGTCAATACCGACCCTCCAAATAGCCTTGCCACATGACTTAGGATAAAAGCCAAACCATAATCTCAATTTGCAGACACTGTGTTTTGGAGTACTGCCCCTCATCAGTGCAACATGTGAGATCTTAGTTAGCTGGGTGAGAGGCGTCTGACTGGGATCCAAGGAGTAACGTTTCTCCTTGCAGAGAGTGACATGTCAAGCCTGCCATGTCACGGTGAGGAGTCTTTTAAGCCTTGCAATTTAAAAAAATGTTCCCAACTTAAGAGCTTTTTTGTTAGGCTCACTATATCAAGTGGCCAAGTCAATCCCAGGTTCCGGGTGAGTATATAGTCCCGGGTATCAGTGCAGCTGTCCAGATAGCACGTGTGGAGTGAGGATGTTGTACACTAAGGATCTTGGGAACCACAGGACATGCAATGAAGTGATGTCATTGGGCAAACTCTGACAAGGACCACAACAGAGGGCAGTGGACACAAGGGAAGGCGGCATAGACTGGGATACACGGAACAAGGGTGTAATATTTTTGGAGCTACTAAAATAATAATAAAAAAAAACATACAAGTTTGGCATCTCCATAATCATATTGACCTGGAAGAACCATTTTACCAAGCATTTTTAAAACAAAATGAAACTCCAAAAACAATGGTGTAACTTGTATTTTTTTCAACATTTCACCCCAACCAGCATTTTATTCCTAAAGTAAATGGTGGTGTTTAAAACTACAACTCATCGAGCAAAAAACCAAGTCCTCGTACAGTTATGTCGAAGGCAACATAAAAAAATTAAAACTCTAGGAATATAAGGAGGAAAACCGAAATCGCAAAAGCGAAAATTAGCTTCGTCCTTATGCACTTCCACTACTGTTGGTTGTCCCCAGTGCTCTTGTATACTAGGGGCATTAGGGACAACTTTTTATTTTATAAATAACACAGTGAAAGACAGAAATCCCGGTTTGATACATGAGAAGCTCATAGCAGATCCTTGTGCTTTTTAATAGGCATGGTACAAAAAAACACCCAAATACTGAAGAAGTGTCATACTGTGGATGCCACGGCCATTTGTCACTGTGACCGCAACTACGCATGAACCAAAGTCCAGTCTGGTGTTTCGACAAGGACTGGAATGTTTCAGTAGCGCAAAATATGCCAAAAAACAAAAAGACGAGTGTTTCCAGACGGAAGAGATTTGTATTCTTCAAATATTTAACAAGTGCTGGGCGCATATTTCGGCTGCTGTTCCGGGCATTTTCTGTTTTCCTTGTTGCAGCACAGACAGCCCCATGCTGTTACATGACTTCCTCTTTCCCCTGTCCTCCTCCATCTACCTCACTCCTGACTTCCATATCAGAGACGATTCCAGAGCTATTTTTATCATCTCACATCTGCTTGGATTCCTAACACTTCACTTCTGTGCCGAAATTTCAATTTTCATAGTATCTCATTGACTTCTTTTAAAAGATGTTTCCCTCAACTGACTGTGCCAAAACGTGGCTCCTCAAAGGTCTGGCTAGCTGGGAGGATGGGGTATTTAGCACAGGCTATATCCCACCCATCCATGACACATTTTTTGTAGAAATCCATCGTGCCAGTCATGAGTAATCTAGAGTGGAAGCAATATGCAAATGAGGATGGATGTGCTCTCTGGGCGGGTCAATGCAGTGCAAAGGCACTGACACACCCCCAAGTGTCTTTCAGACTGATTTTCAGATCGTTGGGGGACAGGCACCCATGGGCGTACCCAGGATCAAAACTAGGGGGGCAAGCCAATGTCGCATCTTATACAGGTTACATCATATACACTGTACATTATCCTGCATATTAGGTATGGAGCATTAGAACTGTTGTATATTGTATAATACAGCAGTGTATGCGACACTACGCTGTATATACCATATATTATACATGGCAGTCGCGCTCATGTCAGGAGCGGTACCAGCAAGTCCGAGGATTGCAGTGCGATCCTCGCATTAGTTATACGGCCGTCTGTCTATGCCCTTGTTATAATAATACTGAAATATTAATCTATTATTAAAGTATTAAGGAGCTCACAAGTAAAAAAAAGCCCCCTACCTCCCCTGTCCCCCACCCACACCCCAACAGCCCATTGTCTCACATGCACCCCTTAGTGTTCTGTCCCACTGACCCCACAATACCCCCATCCTCTCACATGCACCCCTCAGTGCTCTGTTGCCCTCCCCACTTCAGCCCCCACAATACCCCCATCCTCTCACAGTAAACCCCCAGTGCCCTAGCCCCACAATACCCCCATCCTCTTACATTCAACCCCAGTGACCTGTCCACCCTCCCTCACAATACCCCATCCTCTCACATCAACCCCTGTGCGCAAGCGCCAACAATATCCCCATCCTCTCACATTCACCAACCAGTGCCCTGTATCCCCTCCCCCACAATACCCCATCCTCTCACATTCACTCTCTGTGCCCTGCTGCCCCTCCCCCACTTCAGCCCCCACAATACCCCCATCCTCTCACATTAACCCCCCCAGTGCCCTAGCCCCCACAATACCCCATACTCTTACATTCACCCCAGTGCCCTGTACCCCTCCCCCACAATAGCCCCCACAACACCCCATCCTCTTACATTCACCCCCCAGTGCCCTGTAACCCCCACACAATACCCCCATCCTCTCACATTAACCCCCCAGTGCATTAGCCCCCACAATACCCCATCCTCTTACATTCACCCCAGTGCATTAGCCCCCACAATACCCCATCCTCTTACATTCACCCCCAGTGCCCTGTACCCTCTCCCCACAATACCCACATCCTCTCACATTAACCCCCCCAGTGCCCTAGCCCCCACAATACCCCCATCCTCTTACATTCACCCCAGTGCCCTGTACCTTTCCCCCACTGTACCCCCATCCTCTCACATTCCCCCATAGTGACCATGACAGGCCTGAGCTGAATGAATTTAATAAATTCCATCCCCTCTTACCATGAAGCTTGCAGGCAGTGACTGAGGCAGGAGCAGGAAGTGTCCAGTGTCTGCACACAGAGGGCACTAGGACCCAGTGTGGCTGAGACAACCAGAGCCTGCAGGGCAGAAAGTGAAACTACAGCTGCTGCAGCCAGGAAGGAAGGAAGAAGCTCCTCTGGAGAGACAGCAGCTCCCTGCACTGCGCACACAGACAGGCACTGTAACTTGTGGCAGAGGGAGCCGGCATTGTGCTGCTCTCTCCGCTCTCTTTCATTGTGTGCCACTGCTTCTAGGGGGGAACCTGCCCCCCCTGCCCCACGGTGAGTAAGCCCATGCAGGCACCTATACAGCCATAGCATAAGTTCCATATGTAAAAAAGTGTTGACAGGTTCCCTTTAAGCCTCGCAAAGAAGCTGAGCGAAACGCGCGTCGGGGCAGAGGGACGTCCAGGGATCTCCACCAGCTGATACTAGTATGTACCAGATATAGGTTGCCATACACTCCAGTACTATTCTAAAAAAGTTGCATTGTTAGGAGAGTGTATAGGGATATAGCTGCACACCAGACTGCTTTATTATAATCAACACATGCCCATGGTGGCTGTTTGGATCTTAAAGGGATATTGTGGTTGCTAGCTTTCAATATGGTGCTCAAGTTATTGTGCATTTATATTATATGGGTGTTATGTCAGTTCATGACACTAGCTGTATCGCTGTAGTGGTGTTTCCTATGGAATGTTAGTCTCTCTTCATTCTGCCTAGCATCTTTCTTTTGTATTTTGTTTTTTAATATTATAATAAAGGATGAGATTTTATAATTGATATACCATTGTGTGGTATCATTCTTTGACACTTTTTGGTTACCATAAAAGTGATAGCAAGGTTCCCTTTAAGGCAGTGTTTCCCAAACTCCGGCCCTCATGGACCTACACATATTATGTTTCCAGGATCTCCACAGGTGAGAGAATTCCTGATGTCTTGATGATACTTCCAACACCAATGCAATATTAAGGAAATCCTAAAAACATGACCGGTTGTGGGATGTGAGGACTGGCATTTGAAAACACTGCTTTAACGTAAATGTATGATCAGGAAATTAGGTTCTAAGTTTGGGGGGGGGAGTTCATATTTTTTCAACATATAAAAAATATTGATATTGAAAATATTGATACATTGTATCTTGCAAACTAGTAACTTCCTGTTTTTGGCAGTTTACTTGCCAGCTTTGCTGTATAGATTGAGTCAAATGCACAGAGTCATTTCATTATTATTGGGGGCCGGATAGTAAAATGGGTTGCCCATTACCTTTTAATAGTGTTAAATTACCCATAGTGATCCTGAATTAAAAATAAAAAACATACCAGCTGGACCACCCTCCTCACTCCTCTGTCCCTCTTCCAGTGTCCTCTAATGGTCTCAAATCCATGCTTCCTCTTACAACAGGGAACAAAATGGTAAAAAAACATTCTCCTGGCGCTTTCTTTTACCGTGTACAGAGCATGACTGCTGCAGGCAATCAGTGGCGGCTAATTGGCTGCAGCTGTTACTTGGCACCCCAGCAGTATTACATAGAAACAGGTGTCTGATAGGTATGTTTTTATATCTTACGACCATAATAGGTATATTTTTCAACAAATTTAAAGCAGTGGATATTTGTTTTGTCCAAATGTATTTAATTTATGATTAAAAATAATTTTTGCTGCTTGGTAACTTTAAACATTTTTCACTGTTTGGCTGCAGAATAAATTAACAGAGAATCCGTTAGCTACCTGGTTTCTGATGGCAAAATTTATGTATCACCGGCGTCCCTGTGTGCCTACATTCTCTCCCCCAGCAGTGACGCCCGTCTCATGTTTATTTTGTGTGCATGTCCTCTGTTTTTTACAGGGACAGCGCACATTCTCATATTGTGTCCCCTGCCAATAGCTGGGAGATACTTACTACTTAAGGCAGCTCCACCTGTTGGAAGGTGCCTGAGCAACATTCTAGTTAGTGTGTTTCTAGCCTGCCTATTGTTAGGTCCTCTTTATTTGCATTGTATGATATTGTTCCAGTGCTGGCTAGCCTGCATCCTGTCCGCTATACAGAGCTGCACAGTATGAACCAGCACCAAGTGGCCAGCCTGTCTGCTATCCAGAGCGGCACAGTCTGAACCAGTACCAAGTGGCCGGCCTGTGTGTTATTCAGAGCTCAATAATGACCTATTCATTTAATTATATACTGGTAAAGTGACAGTGCAATGATATTAATATTAATATTAAAGTGACAGTGCATAATAACTAATGCTAACTGTGCTATTGACATATTACCAACACCCTACTAACAAAAGTGTGTTAGTAGGGTTTGATAATATGTCAATAGCACAGTCACTTTATTTATTTATGTGGTGATCTTTTTTGGTCACTTATTAATACACAGATATGACAATGACTGTATGTATTCAAGCTCTGTCACATTATTAATTTTTGTTTTAGTAAGTATATGGGATTGTGTCTATTTGGCAAATTTAGTGGTAGGAATTTTCTACGTATGGGTATATGTAGTGTAGTTTTATTTTTATTCATTTATTTTTATTTTTTTATTTTTATATGATTGCTCTTTCTATACATGGTAATCTTGATATCATTTTAGGCACTGTTACTTTAATCACACTATTATTATTTTGCACTGTCACTTTATTTATTAATTATTAATTAGAATTTATAGCTTTTTGGCTTTATAATTGTAGGTGTCACTATTAAATGCATTAGTTATTATTATGCACTGTCACTTTAATATTAATATCATTGCACTGTCACTTTACCAGTATATAATTAAATGAATTGGTCATTATTGAGCTCTGTCACTTTATTATTAATATAATTGCACTTTACCAGTACACAATATTCCCACGATTTCTTATTGTTGGTTGTATCTGGGGAAGTTCCGAGTTTACAGTCATGGCCAAAAGTTTTGAGAATGACACAAATATTATATTTTCACATGATCTGCTGCCCTCTGGTTTTTATGTGTGTTTGACAGATGTTTTTATCACAGACAGAAATATAATAATTGCAAACATATGAGTAACAAAAGCTTATATTGACAGTTAGAATGAGTTAATGCAGCAAGTCAATATTTGCAGTGTTGACCCTTCTTCTTCAGGACCTCTGCAATTCTCCCTGGCATGCTCTCAATCAACTTCTGGACCAAATCCTGACTGATAGCAGTCCATTCTTGCACAATCAATGCTTTCATTTTGTCAGAATTTTTAGGTTTTTGTTTGTCCACCCGTCTCTTGATGATTGACCACAAGTTCTCAATGGGATTAAGATCTGGGGAGTTTCCAGGCCATGGACCCAAAATCTCTATGTTTTGTTCCCTGAGCCATTTAGTTATCACCTTTGCAAGGTGCAAGGTGCTCCATCATGCTGGAAAAGGCATTGTTGATCGCCAAACTGCTCTTGGAGGGTTGGGAGAAGTTGCTCTTGGAGGACATTCTGGTACCATTCTTTATTCATGGCTGTGTTTTTAGGCAAGACTGTGAGAGAGCCGATTCCCTTGGCTGAGAAGCAACCCCACACATGAATGGTTTCAGGATGCTTAACAGTTGGCATGAGACAAGACTGGTGGTAGCGCTCACCTTGTCTTCTCCGAATGAGGCGTTTTCCTGATGTCCCAAACAATCGAAAAGGGGATTCATCAGAGAAAATAACTTTACCCCAGTCCTCAGCAGTCCACTACCTGTACCTTTTGCAGAATATCAGTCTGTCCATTGTTTTTTCTGGAGAGAAGTGGCTTCTTTGCTGCCCTCCTTGAGACCAGGCCTTGCTCCAAGAGTCTCCGCCTCACAGTGCGTGCAGATGCACTCACACCTGCCTGCTGCCATTCCTGAGCAAGCTCTGCACTGCTGGTAGCCCGATCCCGCAGCTGAAACACTTTTAAGAGACGGTCCTGGCGCTTGCTGGTCTTTCTTGTGTGCCCTGAAGCCTTTTTGGCAACAATGGAACCTCTCTCCTTGAAGTTCTTGATGATGCGATAGATTGTTGACTGAGGTGCAATCTTTCTAGCTGCGATACTCTTCCCTGTTAGTCCATTTTTGTGCATTGCAATGATGACTGCACGTGTTTCTTTAGAGATAACCATGGTTAACAGAAGAGAAACAATGATGCCAAGCACCAGCCTCCTTTTAAAGTGTCCAGTGGTGTCATTCTTACTTAATCCTGACAGATTGATCTCCAGCCATGTCCTCATCAACACCCACACCTGTGTTAATGGAGCAATCACTGAAAAGAGGTTAGCTGGTCCTTTTAAGGCAGGGCTGCAATGATGTTGAAATGTGTTTTGGGGGATAAAGTTCATTTTCTAGCCAAATATTGACTTTGCAAGTAATTGCTGTTAAGCTGATCACTCTTTATAACATTCTGGAGTATATGCAAATTGCCATTAGAAAAAGTGAAGCAGTAGACTTTGTAAAAATTAATATTTGTGTCATTCTCAAAACTTTTGTCCATGACTGTATGTTCCTCTGTATGCGCTGTCACTAGTGCGCATGCGCGGCTGACCCATCCTCACGCACTATCGAGGATGCTCATACACTGGCACGCAAGCAGTATTTGCTTGCGTGTCATTGAGCGTCTCTAGGAGGAAATGCATCATAAAAGGAGGCGGGTCCAGCGCGTCATGTGCCTACACGTGACGGTGCTATCGTCTGTTCCCCTCGGAAGCGCTGATTGGCTGTGTGCCATATAAATAGTTAGGTACCCCTCACCCTGACATGCCCCCGGAAGAAGCAGGAGGCGAAACGCGCGTCGGGGTGAGGGGACGCCGAGCAGCTGCACTGTTTTGTTACAAATAAATATCGCTGGTTCAGTACGGTCCCTTGGATATGTTTCATACGTGATTCTGTACATATACCTCATTGAGCCCTATGCATGCTTTTACTAAATGGGGTCATTGTTAACCATGGCACAACCATTTCATTACATGTGGAATTAGGAATAATGTTTCCTGTATAGCGTTCAATGCTGGATTTGCATGTTAATCTCATTATTAACATACTATGGGGAATCTGGCAATAGTGAATGTAAGAGGTATATGACAATTAGTAATACTATGCATCCATAGACATTGTATGGCGTTTAATGTTGAATTTGTATGTTATTCTTATTTACATATTCTGGGGAATTTGGGTTATTTAACCCTTTCACTGTTATCCTGTTTGTGGCAATAGTGAATATAGGGGGTATAGAGCAATTAGTAATACTTTGCATCCATAGACATTGCATGAGTGTTTTTCTATATAATCTAATTTTTGGATGTGAGGTTAAATACTTCTACAATATTGCTAGACCTTCTCCTCCAGCATTTTCCTGTATCATTGCTTGGCGTCACTTAGGACAGTATTTATATGCTTTTTTATGATATATTTTATATCTGATTTTCAATAAAGTTTTGTTTTTTAATTTATGGGATCCCTTCTTATTTCCCGATAAAATTTATTATATTTATGGGAATAGTATCTATACTTCATGTGAAGTGCCCTACTTAATTTTGGACAGTTTTGGTTGACTTTATTGATGAACACACCATACACCATACAGCAAGTGGAGGTCGCCATTTTGAAAAATCACCACGTAACCACTCGCCACCTCGCCCAAAATGTCAAGATTAGTGTGAGGACCTTGGAAAAAATTATCCAAGACCATGTTCACATGCATAAGTTATCCGCTCGCTGGGTTCCCCGACTGCTCACACCTTTCCAGAAGCAGGAACCAGTCGAATGCTCTCAGGCTCTATTGACGATGTGCCATGGAAACCAGCATTCAACTGGCGTTAAGGCAATCCAACGGTTCTTAGGATTTGACAACTATTATCATTAGTTTATTCCACATTTCTCATGCAGAACTGCTCCCATCACAGCAATGATCCGCAAGCGTGCTATTTCCAAGGTCAGAACTCCTGAGGCCAAAGAGGCATTTATCTCCCTGAAACAGGCCTTCTCTTCTGCTCCTGTGTTTCATAGACCCAAAATCAGAAGAAGACTAATCAACTAATTTCTTGTCATTATTGGTAGGATATTTTGAAGTATGTCTCTTCCTGTCCTTCCCGTGCTTGAAACAAAACCCCTAAGCATCTTCAGTCTGGATGTCTTCTTACCCTTCCTGTTCCTTCTGCTACCTGGCAGCATATCGCAATGGATTTTATCACGGACCTCCCTGTATCTTCTGGCTGCTCTGTCATTTGGGGCATGGTGGACCGCTTCTCAAAGATAGTTCACTTTACTCCGTTGCCTGGTCTTCCATCTGCTACCAAGCTAAGAGTTTTATAGAGCACATTTTCTGTCTTCATGGGTTTGTTCTCTACATTGTGTCTGATAGGCACGTCCAGTTCACGCCTAGGTGTAGAACCATGGCCGAGGGTTGGACACAGCAGCACTACCTGCTCTTACTGCGCTGACATCTGCTGCATCCCTGGAATCTTCCTCATCAGATCCGGAACACGAAGAATCGGAGTCAGAGCCCAGAATAACTTCAAACGGGTCAGCTTTATTTTCCTCTGGACACAGCACTTCCAAGACACAATTAACATGATTGACACGGTACCAGCAATACATCTTCCACTACTCCGCTTCACTTCTTCAACTACACCAGAATGGACCACAAAGTAAAATTGGGACAAGTAGCCCGGTGAAAACGGCACTTCGATCTCTTTCCCTGGAGACACTTCAATCCAGTCACGGAAATACACATCTACTAGTTCGTCCACCCCCTTCTGGTTATCCTGCCCGCGTACTCGCTGGTGGCCCACTCACTGCTGCTTCAGCACATACACTTCTGCTGAGCGTTCCCACAGTGGTTTTTCCACTGGCACTACTGATTCGTCAGCCCATAGACTCTGGCTAACGTTCCCACTGTGATTCCTTCACCAGCTTCTCTACAGTTGCTGGTACCCTTCACGCACCTCACTTCTTGTGTGTCGGTTGCACGGCCCGGGAACATGGACGTCCTCACGGTAGCAGGGTCTACCCCCGACTAACTCTATCTGGGAAGTCCCTCACACAAGTTCCCGACCGACACTTCACCTACTTAACCCCTTGGTGTACCACCAGTCTCCCCTAAGCGGGATGTGCTCCTAGCCCCCACCTTGTGTCCTAGCACTGCACTACACTAATCATCTAACAACTCTCTAACTGGATCCACTAATATGCCCCCATCTAGTGACCCTTTGCAGAACTACATTTACCCAGTCTATGTATATTACACTATAAGAGCCCTTCTCTAATGTCCCCAAAGGATGCACTACCTTACCTAACACTATATAAAATACAACACTATAAAGTATATGACAGATATGTGGAGCCCAGCTGCGACTGGATCCATATCTTCCAGAAGGGTGCACTGAAAGAAGATACCACTAGAGGTCATTATTCACCTTCACACACGTTCATTTATCCCCAAAGACCACCAGAGGGAGCTGTGTAAGACATATAAAAAGAGCTTAACACAGGAAGCTTGAGCTTAGTTCAGTGCAGCCATCTCAGTCTGCTCAGTCTGCTCAGTTAGCTCAGTCAGCTCAGTCTGCAGCAAGGGAAGTGCAGAGCTAAGGTTACAGAGGCTGCAGAGCTATTCAGTTCAGAGCAAGTGGAGTCTAGTACAGAGTGAACAGAAATCACTCCAGCCTAGTCAGAGCTGAAGCTAGGAGTGCAACTTAGTGAGAAAGCGTGCCGACGCTTAGAGAGCGGTGAAGAGGCAGCCCACCAACTGCCAGTGTGTGATAGTGTGAGGATCCAGGTAGGCCGAAGGCGAGTGGAAAGTTAATGAGACAGTGGAGCCTTAATAGCTCACCTCAGCAAGTATTACCGGACACCGGGTCCGAGCCTATAGGGATCTCCACGATGCATTAGGAGAACACCAGAGTTCCTGGAGGACTACAAGTCCCAGGAGTACCACAGAGCTGATACGTAACAGGATCAGGAGGACGGAGTCCGGCCTGATCAGCCATAAAAGACCCTGTCCTTTCAGAGAGAAGGTCCAATCACAAAGTCAGCCAGGTACAAGACGGAGACTAAGCTAGGCCCAGCTACACGCAGGCCAAGACTTCATTACAAAAAGGCAGAGAACAGGAGGCCACACACCTACCAGTGGAGGAATCTGGATGTGCACCCTTCACCCTACAGCGCTCCGGGAAGTGCCTGCAACATCTTCAGTAAAGGTACTAAAGTGACTTATGTGTGTGTCTCCCTTATTACCCCTGACTGCCGGGTCCCCGTCTGTCCTGCATCCCTACACATCTATCTGCCCTGGAGGAATCAGCCTTACTTGTGGAAGGCTTAACATCTAGCTGCACAATATTAATCCTTCAGTGGATCTGCATAGCAGCGCTGGTCATCCTGACCAGGCACCACAAGTGGCGTCACGAATCCCCATATCATTATTCAAGTCACCTGTAAATATCCCACATTACAGTGAGCGCCCAGGGCCACGGACCGAGCTGTGCTACCCGTGACATTCCCCATAGATATCAACGGGCTCGGTGCCGAGTACCCCACGGCCCTGGCTGTGCGACTCATCTGTCTTGGCGTCACAAACAGGATTTCGTGCCCTGCAGCAACGGAGTAACTTGTGCCCGTTGCCACCGGGTACTGTGTGCCTCACTAAAAGACTGTGTTTTGTATGTGGTGAAGATTTCCCGCCATTTGCCCGCCATTTACAGCGCTACGGCGCGAAAACTAGTGGGCGTACCTGCAAAAGCGCGCTGAGTCCTGGACACGCCCCCAACGCTGACGCGGTGGCAGGTCCTGTGGAGAGCTTCAGTGAATGCTCTGACGTCAGAGCGCCGGCGACGCAGGTCCTTTTACACATCGCTGTGCCCTGCAGAGCTGCAGCCTTCAGAGAAGGTAGGCCACGCTTAACTAGGGGGTGCAGACATGTTGCAGCAGCAAGCCAACAGCGCGGCCCAGGCCGACGGCCCCAATGACTTACCCACCGGCGCAGCCGCACAGGCTGGAAATGCTGGCCCCTCACCTGGTCCTGTGGCCCCGATAGTACCGTTAACGCTGCCATACATGCCTGGAGCGAAGTGGCTCCCTCAGTACAGCGGCAAGCCAGACACCCTGTCAGGGTTCAAGCGAAAAATATGCAGCATAATGGACATGTACCCTATGACAGAAAAGCAGAGAGCTGCAGTGGTAGTGGGACAATTGACTGGTGCTGCAGAGAGAGAGGTAGAGACTTGGACAGCTGCAGACCAGGAATCAGTGCTTGCAATTTTCTTAAAGCTACAGACTATCTTTGAGGACCGCACTGAAACAGATCTCCGAATGAGGTTTTACCAATGTTCCCAGAAACCAGATGACAGCATTAGGGACTACGCCTGCCGACTACAGGGGGCCCTGCGAGCACTTAAACAGGTTAACCCCATAAGTGTCACCAAAGAGAATAAAATGTTAAAAGAACAATTTGTACGGGGACTGAGGTTCCAAGCTGAAAGTAGAACTGTGCACTGGTGGTCCTTGGATCATCCTGATGCTACCTTTGATGCCCTTAAGGATATGGCTATAAAAGGACTGCGACCCTTGGAAACTCCCGAGATGGCAACCCAGTGTCACCCGAGTGAAGCCACCCTAAAGCCAGCAGCATCCACCTTTTCCCCGCTGGTTGCGGAAGCCAAAACACAGGTGGCGCCCCCTACTGAGCTGGACTGTCTGCGCTCAGAAGTGCGTCAGCTGACCAAAAACCTGGCCACTGTAATGAGTGCCCTGCAACTGCCGACGGAGGAAGAAGGAAAGATCCTGCTAGCTGACTGCCCAGAGGATGTCCCTTGGATGAACCGGAGGAGAAGGAGGACGTCGCCCCACCGGAGGAGGACAACGCCACCCCCAGGAAGGACCCGCGACCAGCATCATCCTCGCCGAAAGATCATCTGCTACCGCTGCCACAGAGAAGGTCACCCAGCACGTCGGTGTCCTTTAAACGAGCAAATCCTGGGTCCGAGGGCCAACACCCAGGAATAGACTCCTCAGGCCCCTCAGACTGGAACCGCAGGTTTGTGGGAGGAAGACTATACCTGTCCATCATACTGGATGGGATCGCAATCCCTGCCCTGCTGGATACTGGATCTCAGGTAACCGTCATACATGAAGTTCTCTACAATAGATACTGGTCCAGTGACGGTCTCCAACCCCCAAACCCTGACTTTGCCATATACGCCTCTAATGGCCTCCCTCTTGACTTACTGGGGGCTAAAAACGTAGACGTAAAAGTGGGGAGAGTGGAGCTAAAAGATCAGGGACTTCTTGTAGTAAAGACTGTTAATGAGGAAAATGGGTTGAATGTGGTTTTAGGCACTAACATTATTAGTAACTGTTTGGAGGAGGTTGTGTTTTTACTCCAACAGCTCGCCGAAGTTGCCAGACCAAGGCAAAAGGGAGTGATCCGGAAGGAGATTCGGACCCTGATGTGCCAGCAGCAAGTGAAACTGACCGGTGGTGAGATTGGTAATGTACGGGTAACAGACCCGAATCCCATTGTGATACCCCCAATGAGTGAAATGCATATTTGGTGTAGAGCAGCAATAGGTCTGAGAGGACAGAACTACCAAGCAGTAGTAGAGCCCCATTGTTCAGAACACAGACCTACACTCTTGACTGCCAGAGGGGTAGTGGAGGTACATAATGGGAGGGTGCCAGTGCGTCTTCTCAACTGGGGAGAGGATGAAGTCAAATTACCACGATATGCACTGTTGCTAAGTTACATGCTGTGGATAATAACTCCATTCACACGACGGAGCCCTTAACCTCCCCACAAACAGTGGAGGATAACGGTCCGACCACTCAGGTGGAGGATTGGTGTCAGCAGCTCCATGTCGGGACAGACACCACTCCAGCCCACCAGAAACAAGGAGTATACCGAGTAGTTCAGGAGTATGCACAGGTATTCAGCAAACACCCACTCGACTTTGGGAAAATTAAAGGGGTTCAATATCACATCCCCACAGGCAATCATCCTCCCATTAAAGAACGGTACAGGCCTATACCTCCAGCACACTACCAGAAAGCCAAGGAAATGTTGCGTGACATGAAGGAAGCAGGGGTGATAAGGGATAGTTGTAGTCCCTGGGCAGCACCTCTAGTCCTAGTCAGGAAAAAGGATGGAAGCATGAGAATGTGTGTAGATTACAGACAAGTAAATCGCATTACACATAAAGATGCATACCCTTTACCACGCATTGAGGAATCCTTAGCTGCACTAAAGACTGCTAATTACTTTTCCACCCTTGAGCTCACTAGTGGGTACTGGCAAGTAGCTGTGGCTGAGGAGGATCGGGAGAAGACGGCCTTCACCACTCCGATGGGACTCTGTGAGTTTGACAGAATGCCGTTTGGACTCAGCAGTGCCCCTGGAACGTTCCAGAGAGTGATGGAGAGTTGCCTGGACATCTCAACTTTGAAACTGTGTTGTTGTACCTGGACGACGTAATTGTGTACTCCAAGACGTATGAAGATCACTTGAAGCACCTGGCGGAGGTATTCGAGTCGCTGTCCAAGTATGGGATGAAACTGAAGCCTTCAAAGTGCCATCTGCTCAAACAGAAGGTACAGTATCTGGGACATATTGTCAGCTCAGAAGGAGTAGCGCCAGACCCTGAGAAGATCACCGCCATTCAGAAATGGCCGGAGCCGAAGAATCTCAAGGAGGTGCGACAGTTCCTGGGACTGACAGGATACTACCGGAGGTTTGTGAAGGATTACACCAAGAAAGCAGCGCCTGTGCAAGACCTCCTGGTGGGACAGTCCCTCAAGAGTAGAAATTCTCCATTCCACTGGGGTAAAGAACAGGCTGAGGCATTCAAGGAAATGAAGGAGATCCTGACAGGTGATGAGATCCTAGCCTATCCTGACTACAGCCAGCCGTTCCTGCTGTATACTGATGCCAGCAATGAAGGATTGGGAGCTGTCCTCAGTCAGAAGCAAAATGGCCTGGAGAAAGTCATCGCCTATGCAAGCAGGAAGCTCCGCCCGACCTAGAGGAACCCAGAGAACTATAGCAGCTTCAAGTTGGAGTTCCTGGCACTGGTCTGGGCCATCACGGAGAGGTTTAAGCACTACTTAGCCTCCAGCAAGTTCACTGCCTACACCGATAATAACCCCTTGACGCATCTTGAAACAGCTAAGCTGGGAGCCATGGAACAACGATGGATGGCTCGGCTGTCAAACTACCAATTCACAATCAAGTACTGAGCGGGCAGCAAGAATGCCAACGCTGATGCCCTATCCAGGATGCCTCATGAATCGGACACAGAAGAAGAAGGGGATGGATCTGGAAGAGATTGAACTACCTGCCTTTCACAGGAATGGGATGATCCACGAGCAACAAGCCTGCAGGAGGCAGCGTGGTAAGACGTTAAATCCTTTACCTCACCACAGCTGGAAGGAGACTCAGACAGCGATCCAGTGGTCAGCCGAATCCAGGAGCTGATAACTCAAGAAGGTTCCTCCTTGGAGAAGGATGCGCCTCTACAAGCAAAGCAGCTGTGGAATGAGAGAAGCCGGTTGTTCATCTACCGTGAGAAGCTGTGCCGGAAGTACGTCAACCCAAGGACCCATGAGATGGTATGGCAGATAGTAGGCCACAGAGCAGATATTCAGATGGTGTTAGAAGCCTACCACGATCAAGCGGGACACTTTGGCTGGAAGAAGCTGGAGACCCTATTAAGTGTCGTTTCTATTGGGTGGGAATGCGCAGCTCCATTGAGAGGTGGTGCCAGAATTGTGGACCCTGTGGCCTCAGAAGAAAGGACTACAGCAGTCAGAAGGCACCCCTGCAACCCATCAAGACAACTCGTCCCTTGGAGATGGTGGCCCTGGACCATGTCAAGTTGTCACCCAGCCGGTCAGGATACTCCTATGCCCTGACTATGGTGGATCACTACTCCAGGTTCCTGGTGGTCGCCCCTGTCAAAGATCTGACGGCAGAGACAGCAGCAAAGACGTTCCAAGCATATTTCTGCAGACCACACGGATATCCTGAGCAGGTGCTAACTGACCAAGGCCCAGCCTTCGAGGCCGAATTGTTCAAAGAGTTCTGTCACTTGTACGGGTGTAAGAAGATAAGAACCACACCGTACCACCCCCAAACTAATGGTCTCTGTGAGAAGATGAATCACATCGTCATTGACCTGCTGAAGACTGTACCACTCGAAGAGAGAAATCGGTGGCCATACTTGCTACCTGACCTGGTAGATCTGTACAATCACATACCTGTGAGTTCCACCAATTGCACTCCAGCCTATCTCATGCGGGCAAGACCAGGAAAGCTGCCCATGGATCTGGAGCTTGGTGTTGTAGAACCAGAAGCAGATGTGACTACTGAAGACTGGGACACAAACAGACAGGAACAGTACAGAAAAGTACAGGCCTGCGTTGAAGATAGTCTCAATCGAGTAAGGGATAAACAAGAAGATCACTATAATAAAAGTGTGCCAGCTGAACCTTTCGCACCTGGTCAAGTCGTGCTGAAAGAAAGAGGAGGATACACAAACTCGACGATCAATGGGAAAGAGAGCCCTACATCATACAGAATTCAAGGTTTGACAACAAGAAAACGTGCATAATTAGCAAGGATGGAGGAAGAACAACTACCACTGTATCCAGAGATCACCTAAAGTTGTGTCCGGATCCATTAAAGCTTCAAGAGGAAGAACCTGTTGTCAATCAGAAAGAGCGTGATGAAGCAGTCATACATACAGACTTAGGAGATTTCCCCGCGGATTGGCCCAGAATTGGAGAAGCCGTAATCATTCCCGTGCTTCAATTCTATCAACCACAAGGAGAACCTCTACATCCAGTTGCACCAGTTGTTGCAGTAGAGTCAGTTCCAGAAGAACCTGCTTCAGCAGAACCCCAAGAAGCGGAAAATCCCAAGAAGTTGAATCTCAGGAAGAAGGATCCCCTGCAGAAGTCGAGCCAGTTCACCCAGCTCACAGTGTGCTTGCCAGTCCAGTAGAGAGGTTAAGGCAATTCTATAATTCACTCTCACGCAGAACAAACAGGGAAACTGCTACCTCACAGGTCACTGCACCACGCAGGTCAGAACGTAGCACAAAAGGATACATCCCTGCTAGGTTTAGAGATTAGTTCAACCCTTGGCAAATGTAAATAATTGTTTAGAGTCACTGTACATAAATGTATATATTTTGTTTATAATATGCTTTATTATACCGTTATTTATTAATCTGTTTTCCTTTTGATATTGAAACAAGTGAATGGACATTATTTTTACTTGTTTTCTCTACCCCTTTTGAGCACCTTTTCCAAAAGAGACTGGGACTTTTATGGTTGCTCAATTCCTCAATCCCTCATTGTGCTAATGTACATAGTTGTTTATTTACCGTTATGCAACAGTTCAAGAGTGCCTCACCTCCTGTAAAGGAAGAGTTATTTATACAATGTTTATTGTTCTTTGTTTTTGTATTTCAGCCCCGGAGTGCTGAGTTCTACTAGGGGGGAATGTGGAGCCCAGCTGCGACTGGATCCATATCTTCCAGAAGGTGCACTGAAAGAAGATACCACTAGAGGTCATTATTCACCTTCACACACGTTCATTTATCCCCAAAGACCACCAGAGGGAGCTGTGTAAGACATATAAAAAGAGCTTAACACAGGAAGCTTGAGCTTAGTTCAGTGCAGCCATCTCAGTCTGCTCAGTTAGCTCAGTCAGCTCAGTCTGCAGCAAGGGAAGTGCAGAGCTGAGGTTACAGAGGCTGCAGAGCTATTCAGTTCAGAGCAAGTGGAGTCTAGTACAGAGTGAACAGAAATCACTCCAGCCTAGTCAGAGCTGAAGCTAGGAGTGCAACTTAGTGAGAAAGCGTGCCGACGCTTAGAGAGCGGTGAAGAGGCAGCCCACCAACTGCCAGTGTGTGATAGTGTGAGGATCCAGGTAGGCCGAAGGCGAGTGGAAAGTTAATGAGACAGTGGAGCCTTAATAGCTCACCTCAGCAAGTATTACCAGACACCGGGGTCCGAGCCTATAGGGATCTCCATGACCCATTAGGAGAACACCGGAGTTCCTGGAGGACTACAAGTCCCAGGAGTACCACAGAGCTGATACGTAACAGGATCAGGAGGACAGAGTCCGGCCTGATCAGCCATAAAAGACCCTGTCCTTTCAGAGAGAAGGTCCAATCACAAAGTCAGCCAGGTACAAGACGGAGACTAAGCTAGGCCCAGCTACATGCAGGCCAAGACTTCATTACAAAAAGGCAGAGAACAGGAGGCCACACACCTACCAGTGGAGGAATCTGGATGTGCACCCTTCACCCTACAGCGCTCCGGGAAGTGCCTGCAACATCTTCAGTAAAGGTACTAAAGTGACTTATGTGTGTGTCTCCCTTATTACCCCTGACTGCCCGGTCCCCGTCTGTCCTGCATCCCTACACATCTATCTGCCCTGGAGGAATCAGCCTTACTTGTGGAAGGCTTAACATCTAGCTGCACAATATTAACCCTTCAGTGGATCTGCATAGCAGCGCTGGTCATCCTGACCAGGCACCACAAGTGGCGTCACGAATCCCCATATCATTATTCAAGTCACCTGTAAATATCCCACATTACAGTGAGTGCCCAGGGCCACTGGACCGAGCTGTGCTACCCGTGACATTCCCCATAGATAAACGGGCTCGGTGCCGAGTACCCCAAAGCTCTGGCTGTGCGACTCAGATATACATATATATACATAGCAGCATAAACATTTAGAGGGTTAAAACCTTGACCCTCCTTACATATGTTCTGCAGAGCTACTTGCAAATTGTTGGATGTGGTCCTGGATTCCTACGCATACCATCCTTAGTCCAATGGTCAGGTAGAGAGAGTTAGTTAGATCCTGTCAAATTTTCTGCAACATTTCTCTATTCTGCACCACAATTACTGGATGAAGCTATTACCTCTGGCAGAGTTCTCTGCAAAATCTCCATTTTTCATTGTCTATGGTCACGAGCCTGGTATCTCTCTTCCAGTGTCGCCCATTTCTGGTGTTCCCTCAGCTGATGCGTGTCTCTGCTCCCTCCCCCGGCAGGGACACAGTCTCACTCAACGCTACTGCCACCCGTCTCAAGTCCCTGCTCCTGCGCGCACATCCTCGGTCTCTTACAGGGACAGTGAATACTCTCGTTTTGTGTCCCCAGGCAATATCTGGGAGACACTTACTACTTAAGGCACCTCCAACTGTTGGATGTTCCCTGAGCAACATTCTAGTTACTGTGTTCCTAGTCTGCTTGTATTAGGTCCTCTTTGCCTGATATTGTTCCAGTGTTTCCTAAGCTGCATCCTGTCTGCTATCCAGAGCTGAAACAGTCTGACCAAGTACCAAGTAGCCGTCCTGTCTGCTATCAAGAGCTGCAAAGTCTGAACCAGTACCAAGTGACCATCCAGTCTGCTCTCCAGAGCCGCACATCAAATTGCCTAGGGGACCTGCACCTATCATCAAAATAGAGGTTAGGTGACCCCCGTTTGCCATTTCCTAGGCTCCATATATCCCGTGGCCACTGAATACTTGCCTCAGAGGGGAATATCTCTTTATTCAAGCTCACTTTATGTGTAGAGTTCCTGGCACATGGCCAAAATAATATAGATATTAGTTACTATGAATTCGGTGCTGAACTTTCAGACATTCCTGATCCTATTACGTCTGGGACTGTAATACATTTATCCATGATGCAAATTGATGAAATGTAGCACAACATCAGTAAGTGGTCCGCTGAGGACTGAGGTCGGAGGCCCCACAGATTATAAAAATAGCAGGAAGTATATTGTTGGCTAAATTGTTTCTTCTCTAAACATCCCCATCCTCGGCATCTGATTGCAAATTCCTTACGAAATCTCCCCAGCAGATCACCCATCAGAGGGGTCCGAGCCGGCTCCACGCAAACAAATCTAATTTTGAGGAGGATTTCTCCGGGAACGTGCTAAATATATCTGGAGTGAAAAACAACACAAAAATAAAATAAATAAAAATAAGAAAATAACAAAAACAAAAATCTCACGGAAAAGAGGAAACGGTTAAAAATCCGTTTCGTGCAGGAAACAGCGGTCAAAGCGAAGCAAAGTTTGTAATAAATGGCCGGTCGTGCAGCAGATTAACCTGACGCTGACCTGAACGGAGGCAAAAAAAAACGCAGAGATAAACAAGACATCAAAACAAACCGATAAACACAAAACTAAAATAAATCCTGTGACGTGAGAATCAGGAAAAACAGAATATGGCCAAAAATATCAAAGGGGAAGGTCACAGCAGTGACAACTGGGAAGTAGAGGGTGCACCCGAAAGCCGAAGAGCTGGCCCCAGGGATCTAGTCTTAGGGGTGCAGAGGTAGCAATGGCAGCCGACCCTTATTGGCCACATGAGGAGCCGTAAGTAGTATAAATAACACATGGTACAGGGGGCCCAACTACAAACTCTAAGGGCCCTTCTACTACAAGTGGAAAACAACACAACTGTGCAAACATGGCTCCGACTAGGGATGTACAGTACATGACGTCAGCTGTCACTTTCTGCAGCTCAGATGTGTAATATGTCATTCTACAGCAGCTGAGGTGTGAGTTATGATGTTCTGCAGCAGCTGAGGTGAGAGTTATGATGTTCTGCAGTATCTGAGGAGTGTGTTGTGAGGTTCTGCAGCAGCTGAGGTGTGTCTTATGAAGTTCTGCAGCAGCTGAGGTGTGTATTATGATGTCCTGCAGCAGCTGAGGAGTGTGTTGGGAAGTTCTGCAGCAGCTAAGGTGTGTTATGATGTTCTGCAGCAGCTGAGTTATGTGTTATGACGTTTTGCAGCAACTGAGGTGTGTGTTGTGATGTTCTGCAGCAGGTGAGATGTATATTATGATGTTCTGCAGCAGCTGAGGTGTGTATTATGATGTTCTGCAGCAGTTGAGGTGTGTTATCAAGTTCTGCAGCAGCTGAGGTGTGTGTTATGATGTTCTGCAGCAGCTGAGCTGTGTATTATACTGAATTTGAGCTTTCCAGCTGTTCACACACCCTGGATCTGTCCTTTCCATACATTCCATGTGATACCAGTCTCCCCGGGCGGCTGTTTGCTCAGGTGTTGGAGGCCGCTCTACACTGATTACTTTACAGCAGTAAATATTGGGCCACTTTTTCTCTGAGATCTGTTTAGCTCCTGGATTTATTTCTGCCTCAGGTTTACAGGACTTTTCCTTTTGTCCCCATCAGTAATAAATTGGACCAAAAACAAAGACGAGTTGTAGAATGCAACAAAATTTTTGCTCTGAGGGGGTGAAATGACTGAGAAGGGGCCATAAAGACCCCTGGACACCAGCAATGATAGGATATAACTGAGCGCACTCCTTATTATTATGAGCTCAGTTCCCATCGATACACAATGTAATTAGTAAGAAACGTACCATCACCCCGAGGCGCGTCTGGTGATGACAGGTCATATTCTTCCATGGGGCCAGAATGTGACTTATGGGGGCAGTAACTGCTGAGATCGAGAAGAAAAGAGACCAAACACAGCCTGTCATTGGTACATTACCCCTGTCCACTTGATATACGACGCTGTGAAGGGCGAAATCTTTATTTCCAGATATTCCCTAATATTGCTGAATGGCTGGTGACAGGCGAAGGGGAAGTGAGAGCTGTCTTCGCGATCTGCTAACCCTCGTTTGATCTATCACATGATCTATTTAGAGCAATGGGGTCCTGACAATCATTGGGGGATTTATGTGTATTTTATATTTATTTATTTGTGCTTTTGTTGTTCTTTATTTTGCATTTATTTTTTTCTCTGTTACAGGGGAAAATACATATAACTAGGGTAATCCACGCAGGATGGAAATGCCGCGGGTTTTCAAGGGTGAAACCTGCAGCGGACTACAGTATCATGAAAGCTCAATCACATTCTGCAGAAAATCTTTCAGTCCAGTTTCAATTTTTATTTTACATTTTTATTGCAAAGTGAGCACAAATTTGGTGCAGATTTTTCCCATTGATTTCAATGGGGATGACAAAATTTCCAGGAAATACATTTTGCTGGAGTTTATCTGTTCATCTGCAGCAAAATTCACAAATGCAGATTTATTTTTTGTAAATTATATATTTTTTTTATTTTTAAAAGGGAACCTGTCAAGTCGTATAACACTATTAATGTGCAGATATAGGGTTAATCTGCAGGTTAACAGCGTTATGAAGGTGCCCGTCCGCTGTACTGGAAGTGCAGCACCTGGGAGAAAATGAACTCTATTTCTCCTGGGAACCGCCGGCTTTCAGATATGCAGACCTGGCGGTGTGGCTGCAGTCACTTCTCTTAGCACTGAGAACGACGCCCCGTCACTTTCACTGACAGCCAGTTAAGCAGTGCATCAGCGCGGAGCCGGCTGTCAGTGCCGGGGCGTGCTTCTAGCTGTTGCTGATTTTTAATTTAAAAAAATGATGTGGCATCACCCTTATTTCTGATAACCAACCCAGGTAAAGCAGACAGCTGAGGGCTTATATTATCAGACTGGATAGGTCCATGGCTATTTGGCCTTTCTTAACCTAAAAATAGCCTAAAAAACAGACTGAAAATACAAGCCAGCAGCCACCCCCAAATTGGCTCCAATTGTGAAGAAGGTGTGGGGGAGTTTTTTTAAATAAACTATTTTTTCCTTGTGTGTGTGCGATTTATTACTGGGTTAGTAATGGAAGTATCTGATAGATGCCTCTCCATTACTAACACCGGGGTTTGATGTTAGCTGACATTACAAAGCTGTCATCAACCCCATAAACCATTACCCCTATTGCCACCACACCAGGGCAATTGGGAAAAGCTGGGCAAAGGGCCCGAATTGTCTCATCAAATGGATGCGTCAATTCGAGTGTATTTTTAGGCTGTGAAGGGCCCAAAAAACCATGGCCCTTCCCAGCCTGATAATATAAGCCCGCAGCTGTCTTCTATGCCTGGGCTGGTTATCAAAAATAGGGAGGACCCCACGTCATTTATTTCAATTATTTAATTATTTATTAATGCAAGTTTACAAGGCACTAATAACTTACGAATATCTATCTATCCCATATCTATCTATCTATCTATAGTGTTTAAAAACGCTTTAAAAAACGCAAATGAACGCAGGTGCGGAATTCAAGTGGAAATTTGCCTGCGTCAAAGCCTGAACAAACATGGATCGTTTGCACACATCCTGAGAATGAATGATCAGTCCAGGAGGAGAAAGAAACGGATTTCTCTGATAAGATATATTACAAAGTTTCTTTATTTTTACTATTGATTTATGGAAAAAATATATATAACGACAATTACACTTTAAGTTGTGAAGTTTTTCTTTAAGAAAATCAGGAAAATGAATTTGCAAAAACAAGTGTCCTGATTCCAAGCCGGTCCGTATAGATGGATGTGGGATTACAGTTCTTGGAGCAGCGACAGTTCTTATACATTCACATTTTTATGACGTCTTTATTTTTTGGTATCAAGTTATGTGGTCAATAAAAAGAGGATTAGGGGACTGATCTACACATGTACATTAAATCCCTTCACAATGCGCGGATCGCAGGAAGTGCGAGCGGCCAAATGAATATGGACATTTTAATAGCTGGAAACAAATTTATAGTCTGGACGACCATCAAGTGCAGAATCATCAAAGTGCTACTTAAAGGGAAACTCCATTTTAAAGACATGGGTAGATGCATCAAAACTACCGAAAGTAACCAGTCACTGCACAGCTTTCCTTTTACCAGAACTGTTTAAAGGAAATGGACACCTTTTTTTTCACTTAAAGGGGCTGTCCACCTACTTTAATATTAATGACGCATTCTTAAGAAAGGTCATCAATACCAGATTGGTGGAAGTGCGATGCCCAACACTGCCACAGATCAGCCATTCCTAGTGCTGGCAGCGATCAAATGTGATCAGCTGTGAAAAGGAATAGCACAGCGCCATCAACTGTATAGTGGCCGTAGGGGGTACTGCATATCCCCCCCTATTCATTCAAATAGGGGCTGCGAAGCTCCGCTACTAATCACATCTGACCCCGGAAACACCGTAAAAAGTCGGGGGAGGAAGGGGTAGCACCTCCACCCATCTGTCATTGATTACCTAAGCTAAGGATAGGCCATCAATATGTTAGTAGCAGACAACCCCTTTAACTACATGCATTTTGGGCTAAAAATAATGCATTTGTGTTCCAATGAAAATTTTACTCCATTGGGTTTCTATACGCGCTGTGCTTTCCAGAACATTGCTGACTGGAGAATGAGTTAACAGAGAATCTGTCAGTGACCTCAGTTTAAAACCCATTTATCTGTCTTTTCCTAAGCTCCTTTCAGCTGATTCATAACCACATAAAAGTTCTGCCCAACTGATATGTGGTCTATAATCAGCACAGAAGCATTAAAAAAAAAAAAAGTTAGCAACTCCCCATCATAACAAGCTCACTTATGGATTCTCAGGTAACTCATTCTGCAGCCAACAATGTGCAGTAAAATAAAAAAAAAGGTTGTAAAAGGCAAACGGTGCAACATTTTTAATAGGACTCAATTGCGAAAAGTATTTTTAGCTCAATACGCGTGCAGTAAAGTAAAAAAAAATTGTCCTCAAAGGTGTCTATATCCTTTAAGAAATGAAAAGGCTGGAGGGCACCTAAAAAAACCAACATGAGGCAGATTTCATACATGAGGCCCACTCCTGTTTTCCTCTATCATAATGTCTCATTTACAAGGGTTTCCTAGTCTCCGACCATTATGTGTCTGCAGCATCAATGCAGACCTATGTGTCTCCATGGTTACAGACTACAAATTTTACTCCCATTGATCTCGTACGTTTAATAACGTTCAGCAATTTTCTAATATAATGCTATTTTCCACATCTCTGCTTGCTGTCAGTGAATGTAATAGCCTTGAACTAGGTTGGGACATAATTCTTTCACATTTCGTTTTAAGCCCTCTTCTTATACGGTAATTATATTGATGCAAATTTGCCTAAACATCACCTATTTTTGTTGCTGAGTTCACAGAACAATCCTGGGGAAAAAAAAAACACCAAAGTGTCAAATCATCCTTATGAGGCTGTGAACTGGTTCTGCTTCTCAAAGTAGCAAAAAAACTTTTCCCGCAGCCACCACTAGGGGGAGCTCAGCGCATACAGAATCTCATAGCTTCTGTTGAGTTCTATGGCAGCTGTATGAATTCATATGCACTGAGCCCCCTAGTGGTGACTTTCAGACATACAACTTTATCCTGATATTTTTCCTTCACTGATACATTGTAGCAAACGCTCTCTGTGCAGACTGTTTAGCTATTATTGGATGGACTTTATTGGATAGCAATCGGGGCACATTGCAGAATCACGCTAAGGTCCAGAATGTCAGAAGAGACAACAGCAGATGTTTTGAGAATAATCTCAAAAGGAAATAGAAAAATATAAACAAGAAACATCCAGGAAATATCTGTTACAAGACGAGAGGGGGAAAAAAAAATCATAAAAAATGACTTACATCTGCGAGGAGACGAGAGGACGCGAAATTGAATGTGAACAGAAAATAGAAAAAAAAAATCATCAGAGGATTGAAATATTGGAATTTGCTCGGAGAATGTTAGAAATTCCCCAGTTATTTTGTCAGCGTTTTTGATAATTAGATGAAATGGAAATAGTCTTGGCAAAGTCCACGTGAGCTGGAGGGAGTATAGGATTCAGCTACGGCAACAACATGCATACTTGTCATTGTTTCAGCAAATTGCAGGCAAACTGCATCCCGATGATTGCGTTTCCTGTTCACCTCCAGCGCGCGGATTCACACCGGACGTCCCAAAAGATCTTCATGGATGTGACCGAGATTGTAAGGAGCGATACAGAGGTCAATAGGAAGACGATAAAGGGGAAAACGGTCACAGTGATCTATACCTGCAGGTGCGGAGAAGTCAGCAAGATCCACGACCAACACCCACTGGTAGAATGTAGGAATTCTATAAAAGAGAGAGAGAGAGAGAGAGAGAGAGAGAGAGAGAGAGATGATAGATTGGATGGAGATTGTTTGTGAACAGCAGTTTTCAGCTCTTTCCACAGATTCTGGATTGGATTCAGGTCTGGACTGTGACTTGGCCATTCTAACACCTGGATACGTTTATTTGTGAACCATTCCATTGTAGATTTTGCTTTAGTTTGGGATCATTGTCTTGTTGGAAGATAAATCTCCGTCCCAGTCTCAGGTCTTTTGCAGACTCCAACAGGTTTTCTTCAAGAATGGTCCTGTATTTGGCTCCATCCATCTTCCCATCAATTTTAACCATCTTCCCTGTCCCTGCTGAAGAAAAGCAGGCCCAAACCATGATGCTGCCACCACCATGTTTGACAGTGGGGATGGTGTGTTCAAGGTGATGAGCTGTGTTGCCTTTACGCCAAACATATCGTTTGGCATTGTTCCCAAAAAGTTAGATTTTGGCCTCATCTGACCAGAGCACCTTCTTCCACATGTTTGGAGTGTCTCCCAGGTGGCTTGTTGCAAACTTTAAACAACGCTTTTATGGATATCTTTGAGAAATGGCTTTCTTCTTGCCACTCTTCCATAAAGGCCAGATTTGTGCAGTGTACGACTGATTGTTGTCCTATGGACAGACTGTCCCACCTCAGCTGTAGATCTCTGCATTTCATCCAGAGTGATCATGGGCCTCTTGGCTGCATCTCTGATCAGGCTTCTCCTTGTTTGAGATGAAAGTTTAGAAGGACGGCCGGGTCTTGGTAGATTTGCAGTGTATGATGCTCCTTCCATTTCAATATGATCGCTTGCACAGTGCTCCTTGGGATGATTAAAGTTTTGGAAATCATTTTGTATCCAAATCCAGCTTTAAACTTCTCCACAACAGTATCACGGACCTGCCTGTTGCGTTCCTTGGTCTTCATGATGCTCTCTGTGCTTCAAACAGAACCCTGAGACTGAGACTGAGACGAGCCACCAGAATGGTGACCGGTCTGCAAACCATGTCCTATGAGGAACGGTTGCAGGATTTGGGAATGTTTAGCTTGCAAAAAAGAAGACTGAGAGGTGACTTAATAGCTGTCTACAAATATCTCAAGGGCTGTCACATTGTAGAAGGATCATCTTTATTCTCATTTGCACAAGGAAAGACTAGAAGCAATGGGATGAAACTGAATGGGAGGAGACACAGATTAGATATTAGAAAAAACTTTTTGACAGTTAGGGTGATCAATGAGTGGAACAGGCTGCCACGAGAGGTGGTGAGTTCTCCTTCAATGGAAGTCTTCAAACAGAGGCTGGACAGACATCTGTCTGGGATGATTTAGTGAATCTTGCTTTGAGCAGGGGGTTGGACCAGATGGCCCAGGAGGTCCCTTCCAACTCTACCATTTCTATGATTCTATGATTCTATGACTATCACAGAGCAGGTGCATTTATACGGGGACTTGATTACACACGGTGTGGATTATATTTATCATCATTAGTCATTTAGGGCAACATTGGATCATTCAGAGATCCACAATGAACTTCTGGAGTGAGTTTGCTGCACTGAAAGTAAAGGGGCCGAATAATATTGCACGCCCCACTTATCAGTTTTTGTATTTCCACAAAAATTTAAAATAACCAATAAATTTCGTTCAACTTCACAATTGTGTCCCACTTGTTGTTGATTCTTCACCAAAAATTTACATTTGGTATCTTTATGTTTGAAGCATGATATGTGGGAAAAGGTTGAAAAGTTCCAGGGGGCAGAATACTTTCGCAAGGCACTGTACCTTTTCTCACTATGTTCCACTCCTGGTTTTGGTATTTACAAATACTGACGTCTGAATGAGCCTTGATGTTATTCCATCTGTTGCTTAAAATTGCTAAAAAAGTGTGTCTGGTCATATAGGATCAAAACACTGAGGATGAAAAAGAGACACAGTTTATTCTAAAAAAAAAAAACTGGATTTTTTTTATGGTCTATCCTTAGGGAATTGCTAGTCATGCAATTGCACTTTGATTTATTATATTTATCTGTGCTCACAAATAAGAGGCAAAAAATAGAAGCAGTAACAAACAAAAGAGATGAGAAAGGAAGAGAAGTAAAAGGCTAATTTGAAGGGAAGTATAATGAACTGTTGAGAATCACATTGACAGACAGATCCTCTGTGGGGACTCCAGCCGTCTGCCCGACATGCCACCAGCGGTTCAGCCAGGTGCATTTGCCTTTGATGTATTTTCTTAGAGAATGAATCTTCCTGGTGTAGACGTTTACTACTGCCCGTCTGTTTGCGGACACTGTTTATGCTGGCGCTGCCATATTTATATGATCTCACATTGGCATTTGAGGTGTCATAAATGTGACATCATCATTCACAAATCATTCCTATTATTTTACATAGCAGGGAAATGGTACTTCAAAAGGTAACTGTGCAGGTAAAAGATGTGGATGGCCTGTGGCCCTCTGCGTGACCCCTGCATTCCCTAAACGGTGGAACACATAGACCCCAAACAAAGCAAATAGAATACTAATAAATATAACAAATGAAAAACGCATTACTCAAGTTTGCCTAGGGTGCACGAGTACAGGGATTACCTGACATACATGAGATGTAGGGATTGCCTGACATACACGGGATGCTAGGATTGCCTGACTTACACGGGATGTGGGGATTGCCTGACATACACGGGATGTGGGGATTGCCTGATATACATGCGATGCAGGGATTGCCTGACATACACGGGATGCTAGGATTGCCTGACTTACACGGGATGTGGGGATTGCCTGACAGACACGGGATGTGGGGATTGCCTGACATACATGGGATGCAGGGATTGCCTGACATACACAGGATGTGGAGATTGCCTGACATACATGGGATGCGGGGATTGCCTGACAGACACGGGATGTGGGGATTACCTGACATACATGAGATGTAGGGATTGCCTGACATACACGGGATGCGAGTATTGCCTGACATACATGGGATGCAGGGATTGCCTGACATACACGGGATGTGGGGATTACCTGACATACATGGGATGCAGGGATTGCCTGAGATACACGGGATGCGAGTATTGCCTACATACATGGGATGCGGGGATTGCCTGACTTACATGGGATGTGGGGATTGCCTGATATACACGGGATGTGGGGATTGCCTGACATACACGGGATGTGGTGATTGCCTGATATACATGCGATGCAGGGATTGCCTGACATACACATGATGCGAGTATTGCCTGACAGACATGGGATGTGGGGATTGCCTGACATACATGGGATGCAGGGATTGCCTGACATACACTGGAAGAGGGGATTGCCTGACATACACGGGATGCGAGTATTGCCTGACAGACACGGGATGCGAGTATTGCCTGACAGACACTGGATGCAGGGATTGCCTGACATACAGGGAATGCTGGGATTGCCTGACATACACGGGATGCGAGGGTTGCCTGACATACATGGGACGTAGGGATTGCCTGACATATAAGGGATTCTGGGATTGCCTGACATACATGGGATGCGGGCAGTAGCGTAGGTACCGGGGGGGCAGAGGGGCGGTGGCCCCGGGCCCCGCGCTCGGAAGGGGCCCACCCGGAGCTACGCTACTGTAACTGTATCGGCGTGCACAGCGTGCCAATACAGTTACATTCTGCGGCAGAGCAGGGAGAATCGCTCTCCATGCTCTGCCGCCGGCCGCTGTGGGGCCTGAGCAGGCGGTGGGGGCCCGGTGCCAGCAGTGGGCCCCCGCCCGTCATCGGAGGGTCAGCTGTATCGGCACCTAGCAGATACAGCTGACCGCATTGAGGGAGAGAAGGAGCGAGCTCCTCCCATAATCTCTCAGCGTCTGACAGCGGGCGCGATGACGTCACTGCCCGGCGCCGGCAGTCAGACGCAGTGAGCAGCGCAGGAGCCGGGAGCAAGAGAGGTGAGAACAGTTTATTATTTTTGTAAAGGGGGTACATTATAGTACAGAGGCTGCCTATGGGGGTGCATTATAAATAAGGCTGCCTATGGGGTACTGTCATGTATAGTGTACAGTTCCTATAGCGTCTTGTGCTTGGGTGCGAGGAAAACACATGAGACACAGGTTGATATGAAATGACTTGTATTACTTCATACAAGCATGCTGAAAAGGTCACACAGTTTGCAGGAAAAGAGGCAGGAGACACAGCAGGCCAGAGTAACTTCAAGCTCTACAATAACTCTCCAAAGCAGGTTCAGGATCTCTTCTCTGTACCGTAATTCCTCTGCAAACATGGATTCACCAGACAGCAGGTTTCCAGAGTCCAACAGTGTTCCAAAGTTCCTCAGTAGGAAATAGCTGGAGTCCAAAATCCTAGGTTTCCAGGAGTCAGGTCACAGGCTGACTGAAGCTTGATTCAGGAGCACTGATTGTTCAGCTGAGGCTGCTTAAGAAGCAAGAGGAGAGAATCAGGGCGGGAACATGAAAGCTGGAACCTCCATATTAACTGAGGGCAAGATAGCTGCAGCAAGACAGAAAGCAAAATGGCCGACGGAAAACTGAGTTTCAAGGAACATGTCAAAAGAGACAAAGAACCTTACATTACTCCCCCCTTAGGGACAACCTCCGGATGACCTCAGACCAGGCTTGTCAGGGTACCTCTGATGAAACTGGCGGAGCAGGCGAGGAGCATTTACATTATTGACTGGCTCCCATGAGTTGTCCTCCACTGGGTAGCCCTGCCATTTAATCAAATATTGCAACTGATTTCTGTACAACCTGGAATCTAGAATCCTTTCCACCATAAATTCTTCCTGACCATCGACCAGCACTGGGTCAGGGCAAGGAGAAGAACGTCCAGGAAACGTATTGGGTGTTGCAGCCTTTAGTAGGGATACATGAAAGACAGGGTGGATTCTCATAGTTCTGGGCAGTTGAAGACGACAAGCAACAGCACTTCTAATCTTACTGATCTTATAAGGTCCAATGTACTTATGTCCCAATTTAGACGATGGAATCTTTATTTTAAGATTTCTGGTTGACAGCCAGACCAAATCTCCTACCTTGAAAGCTGGTGCAGGTTTACGAAATTTATCTGCTGCTTTCTTGTACCTTTCCTGAGCCAATTCTAGATTTTCCTTTAGAAGATCCATATTCTTTTGTAAAGAAGTGATTCTTTCAGCCACTGCCGGCAAGGGCGTATCTATGGGAAATCGAGGAAGAATGTTAGGATGATAACCTAGATTGGAGTAAAAAGGAGACTGCTTAGTGGAGGCGCTCTGAGAGTTGTTATAAGAGAACTCAGCCAGTGGAAGTAGATCCACCCAATCATCTTGTAGGTGGCAGATAAAGCAGCGGAGATACTGCTCCAGGGTCTGATTGGTTCATTCTGTCTGTCCATTAGTCTGGGGATGAAAAGCAGAAGAAAGGTTTACTTTAATGTCCAATGCGGCACAGAAATTTTGCCAAAACCTTGAAGTGAATTGCACCCCTCGATCCGAAATGACCTCATCCGGTACTCCATGTAAGCGAAACACATTCTTAATCATTAAGTCTGATGTCTGTTTTGCAGTGGGTAAACCGACACAAGGGATAAAATGAGCTGCCTTTGTTAGACGATCAACCACCACTAGAATGGTGTTCTTCCCTTGAGAGGTTGGTAACTCCACAATGAAGTCCATAGAAATGGATCCCCACGGGCGGGACGGGGTGGGAAGAGGTTGTAACAGACCAGTTGGTGAGGAGCGAGGTGTTTTGCATCTTGCACAGACTTCACATGAAGTGACATAGTTTAAAACATCTTTCCTGTAAGTGGGCCACCAAAAGAAACGAGAAAGAAATTCTTGTGTCTTTAGAATTCCCCTATGCCCGGCTATCTTGGAATCGTGGATGAGTTGCAATACTCTCAATCTGACTGTTTCAGGTATATACAGACGTTGTCCCTGAATCCACACACCACTCTTAAAGACAAGACTTACGTCCCTTGGGGGTTGAGCCAACAAAGAATCCGCATGGTATGCTTCCTTGATGTCCTTAAGTAGGTCTTGATTATGAATCACTCCCAGGAATCTAGAGTCAGGAAGAATAGTCTTAGGAGGAGTAAGTGGACGTGTCTCTGCTGAATGAATCCTAGAGAGTGCATCAGCCTTTCCATTGCGCGATCCTGGTCTATAAGAAATTACAAAATTAAATTGGTTTAGGAAAAGATTCCAGCGAGCCTGGCGAGGAGTCAGGCACTTAGCCGACCTGATAAATTCAAGGTTACGATGGTCTGTCAGGACGACTATTTGCTGTGCAGCTCCCTGAAGAAGGTGTCTCCATTCCTTGAAGGCGGCAATAATGGCCAACAATTCTCTATTGCCCACATCGTAGTTCCTCTCAGCCGAAGACAACTGCTGGGAAAAGAAGGCACAGGGATGCAAGACATTCTTCTCACCTGTTCTCTGAGAGAGTATAGCTCCAACGGCACAGTCTGAAGTATCCACCTCTATTATGAAGGCAAGCTCGGGGTTGGGATGTACTAAGATAGGTGCGGTGGTAAATTTATCCTTTAAACAGGAAAATGCTTCCTGAGCTTGCGGGGTCCAGGAGAACCTAGACTGTTTCCGGGTAAGTTGGGTGATAGGTGACACTACCTCAGAGAAATTCCTAATGAAACGTCTATAGGAGTTGGCAAACCCGATGAAGCGCTGCACCTCCTTCACATTTCTAGGAATTGGCCAATCCTTGATGGCTTGGGTCTTGCTTCCATCCATACTAATCCCTTGCGTAGATAGTACATACCCCAGAAATTGAATTTCGGTCCTATGGAATTCACACTTTTCAAGTTTGATGTAGAGATGGTTTTGTCTTAGGCGTTCTAAGACCATTCTCACATGTCCATGATGTTCCTCTGTGGAGTTAGAAAAAATTAGAATATCATCCAGATAAATCACCACAAATGTATCTAGGAGATCCCTGAAGATGTCATTCACCAAGTGTTGGAAAGTGGCTGGGGCGGTACTCAGACCAAAAGGCATAACTAGATATTCAAAGTGTCCATAGCGTGACCTGAATGCAGTCTTCCATTCATCCCCAGGTCTAATACGGACCAAGTTATAGGCCCCACGGAGATCCAGTTTAGAGAAAATTTTGGCGTGCCGCAATCTCTCCAACAACTCAGGGATTAAAGGCAATGGATAACGGTTTCTAATAGTAACCTTATTGAGTTCCCTATAGTCTATGCAGGGTCTCAGAGATCCATCTTTCTTCTTCACAAAGAAGATGGGTGCACCTGCGGGAGATGAAGAGGGGCGTATGAAGCCTTTGGCTAGATTTTCATCTATGTAGTCCTTTAAAGCTTTTAGCTCGGGCCCCGCTAGGGGGTAGATCTTACCAAAAGGTATCTCGGCTCCAGGCAATAATTCGATTGGACAATCATATGGACGGTGAGGAGGAAGCTGATCAGCGTTCTTCTTGTCACATAAATCCACATAGTCCTGGTATACAGCTGGTAGTTCAGGGACTGACATGGTTCCTTTAGGAACAGAGCAAGCTGAAACTCCTTGACTCATCTGTTTCTCCGGAAAGTGTAATTCCTTGGTCTCCCAGTTAATCGTAGGATTCTGCACCTGTAGCCATGGTAGCCCTAGAATAATGGGAAAGTGGGGAGAAGAGATAAGCATAAAAGACATTTTTTTTCCTGATGATCTTTACCCATAAGGACCCTCAAAGGCTCTGTTTCCTGATCCACTGGTCCAGAGGTCAGCAGGGAGCCATCCACAGTCTCCATCTGTACTGGAGTAGTCTTCTTCACTGAACGTATCCCCTGTTTCAGAGCAAAGGAGATATCCATAAAATTTCCACTTGCTCCTGAGTCAATCATAGCAGAGCTAGACACCCAGACTGAGTCAACCCAGAGTTTGATGGAAAGGAAGCAATGAGAATTGTTTCTTTTACAACTCAGCTGGGACACCGCTGAGGAAACTTGAAAAATTGCAGCGTTTATACCGTCATTGTCCCCAGAACTAACAGAGTTTAAGTCCGAAAATCAAGATCTCTTGCAGCAGATCTCTCTGGAATCTGAGGCTCGGACATGACAGAGCTCCTCTCGCAACACTCACAGTGAATGACTGCTGCAGTAGTCTTACGAGAACGGCTGGGGCAGTTTATAATGAAGTGCCCTGACTTACCACAGTAAAAACATAGATTTTCCTTTATACGATGTTCTTTGCGTGCATCACTAACCCGTCTTTGTAAAGAGTCCACCTGCATGGGTTCAGGTTCTGGTTCCCTTGTGATCCTACTCAAAGGTTCCTTAGCTGAGGAGGGAGGTAGGAAAAGGTTAGTGCGATTATTTTCGAACCATCTCTCTTGTCTGCGTTCAGTCAGACGAGCATCAATACGGATACAATAGTTAATAAAGTCACCTAACGCAGTGGGAGGGTCGGCACGAGCAAGTTCATCCTTAATCAGTGGAGACAACCCTTTCCGAAAAATAGATTTTTTGGCGGAAGTGTCCCAAGTGGTATTGTCTCGACCACGCACCACAATTGTGGGTTTCCAGGGCAATGGGGTACTCAGAGCCGAGCCCGTAGAAGTCTATGGGATTGTCACAGGTAGCGGTGGCTCGGTCTGTGGCCCTGGCGGTCAGGCGTATGTTGGGGGGTATATTTACAGGGGATATATATATACAGTTCGTGACGCCACCTGTAGTCTCTGGTAATTTGTACCAGCGCTGCTGTAGATCTCTGAGGGGATGGTGAGGCAGCTAGATGTCGGGTCCCCTACAGGTGGGACTCTTCCCTCAGGTCGGTAGTTATGATAGGGTAGTGCAGGAATGCAATCAAATAACACAGTCTCACACATCAGCGTCTTTCCATACCTTTACTTCAAGTTGTTCAGGCAGGTCCCAGGGAGGCTGATGGGGTTGATGGAGGATGAGCTTTGAGGCAACGGCTAAGCAAGTTAGGGGCCTCCTTTACTTTCAAATGATGATGAGTACAACCAGCATGAAGCGTAGTTCCCTCTATAATCTCCAGCTTTTCCAAAGCTGTGCTGCCCGGTCAGTTTTGTGGTTGGAGCCTTCTTCTGAGAGAGCTGAGTTCCAATTCCTGTCGTGCACTGACTCAAGGTTCTCACTCTCCCTGACCCCAGTTACGTACTGACTCTTCAGGGGCTGCTTTCCGTTACCTAAGGTCCGGTAAGCCTCTGGGTTTCCTACCACCATGCATGAAGCTATGGTGATGCTTCGGTCTCCAGTGACCGGTAACAATGTGCAGGTATTCTATACCGATGGCACTTTTCTGTTCTCTTCCACTATGCCCTTCGATTTGCTCAGACTCTCAACAGATGTCTCAGTCCGTCCTCTAGTGGGGCACAGCTCTGACCAGGCTGAGGTGAACTGGCTCACCTGTACTGGCCTCCACTTTCTGAACTGCACAAAGACTGCACTTCCTAACTCTTTCGAGTCACTGACTGAACTGCACTCAGACTACTCAGCACTCCCCTCCACACCCCTGCTGGGTGTGTCCGAAGTGTACGTGATATCATGGAGAGCCCTTAACCGTTACCTCTCCACTCATCCTCCTGGTATTGTGTACCAGGGCTACACATTCCCCCATGGTAAACGACAGCACTCCCGGGCTGTGAAATACAAAGACATTTTTGTTTATGCATTAAACATCAACATTAAACATTAATTCGTCCCATCCGGGAGGTAAGGATGTCTTGAACGTTGCTAACAACACATTGAATATAGAAAAAAATACGAAATATTAAATAAACATGTTCATAAATAAACGACAATATTCTTGTGAAGGACCCGCACCAAACCTTCAACGTGGGTCCTGGGTGGGCTGCAGGACATCCGAATGCAGACCTCACTCAGTGCCTCACCACACGGGTTTTATGTTCAGAGGTAAGTCAAGGCTTCGTGTGAAACCATTATAAGGCACCTTAGTGCAACTATTTACAAGATAAGTTCTGGGCTGGCACAGTCCTCAGCCTCTCAGTCCATTATAAGACACCATAAGGAAAAGACACATATATATATATACTTTTTACAATATTCACATTAATTTGTTATAATTACTGCTGGTATCGAATGGGTATCTTCCCTTTTGTGATTCGCTCTGATCTACGTGGAGTAGCTTCAGGTATATTAAGTTGCGATCTGTCTGCACTGCGTAACGGCAAACTATAGAACTGCCTCAATCTTTCTATGGATCTGGCAAGCGTACTGATGGCTGGGCGGTGTGAGTCAGCTTCACCAGGGGATCCCATAGTATGGGGCGCTGCTTCAGATGATCCTTCTTGAGATTCCGTAGGTTGAGGTGTTGCTGGAATGGGTAACTCCTGAACTGGCTCAACTGGTACCACGGGCATAACTGGAGGTAGAACTTCCTCTTGTGGCTGATAAAACTGCAACACCGGAACTATTACAGCATCTCCCAGTCGGGGCCAATCCGCAGGAAAATCTCCCAGATCCGTGTGTATGACCTCTTCCTTCCTTTCCTCTTGATTGATGACAGGGTTCTTTTCACAACGCTTTAAGGGTTCTGTACACAATTTCAAATGGTCTCTGGACACAGTGGTTATTGTTCTTCCTCCGTCCTTACTGATGATACAAACTTTTCTGTTGTCATATTTAGAATCTTGTACAACGTAGGGTTCTTGTTCCCACTGGTTATCCAATTTGTGCATCTTCCTTTTTCTTTTTAATACCACTTCTCCAGGCATCAAAGGCTTGGCAGGAGCATTTCTGTTGTAAATATCTTCCTGTTTCTCCCGTGCCTTGTTGAGACTTTCCTCTACACAGATTTGCACTCTTCTGTACTGCTCTTGCTGATTTATGTCCCAATTTTCAACGGCGTCGTCTGCCTCCGGTTCTACTACTCCAAGTTCTAAATCCATTGGTAGTCTTCCGGGCCTTGCTCTCATAAGATAGGCTGGAGTGCAGTTAGTAGAACTTACAGGTATATGGTTATACAAATCAACCAAATCAGGTAGTAAGTCCGGCCATCGATTCCTGTCTTCCAACGGTATGGATCTCAACAAGTCAAGGACAATATGGTTCATTTTTTCACAAAGACCGTTGGTTTGAGGGTGGTATGGCGTTGTTCTAATTTTCTTGCACCCGTACATGTGACAGAATTCCTTGAATAAATCAGCTTCGAAAGCAGGTCCTTGATCGGTTAATACTTGCTCCGGATACCCATGCGGTCTGCAGAAACTTGCTTGAAAGGTTTTCGCTGCCGTCACTGCGGTCTGGTCCTTAACTGGAACAACCACCAGAAATCTGGAGTAATGGTCCACCATGGTCAGGGCGTATGAGTATCCAGATCTACTTGGCGACAATTTGACATGGTCCAGGGCCACAATCTCCAGGGGACGAGTCGTCCGGATAGGTTGCAGGGGTGCCTTCTGACTACCGTAGTCCTTTCTTCTGAGACCACAGGGTCCACAGTTCCGACACCACCTCTCGATGGAGCTGCGCATCCCTACCCAGTAGAACCGGCATCTCAACAGGGTCTCCAGCTTTCTCCAGCCAAAGTGTCCTGCTTGATCGTGGTATGCTTCCAACACCATTGGGACGTCTGCCTTGGGGACCACTATTTGCCAGACCATCTCATGGGTTCTGGGGTTGACGTATCTCCTGCACAACTTCTCACGGTATAGGAACAACCTGCTTTTCTCGTTCCACAAGAGCTTTGCTGACATAGGTGCATCCTTTTCCAAAGAGGAGCCTTCCTATCTTAACAACTCCTTGATGCGGCTGACCACTGGATCACTGTCCTGAGTCTCTTTCCAGCTGTGATGGGGTAAAGGATTTAATGTTGCACCATACTGCTTTCTGTTGACTCGATGCTCGTGGACTACCCCATTTCGATGGAACGCGGGTAGCTCAATTTCTTCCAGGTCGTCCGATTCTTCTTCCGTATCAGAGTCATGCGGCATTCGGGACAATGCGTCAGCATTAGCATTCTTTTCGACCTGCCCGGTACTTGATAGTAAACTGGTAATTGGACAACCGAGCCATCCATCGCTGCTCCATGGCACCCAGCTTGGCGGTTTCCAGGTGCGTTAAGGGGTTGTTATCTGTAAACGCAGTGAACCGATTGGAGGCCAGATAGTGCTTAAATCTTTCAGTAATGGCCCAGACCAGCGCCAGAAACTCCAGCTTGAAGCTGCTATAATTTTCCGGATTCCTTTCAGTTGGCCTGAGTTTTCTGCTGGCATATGCGATGACTTTTTCTTGGCCATTCTGCTTCTGACTGAGAACTGCTCCCAACCCTTCATTACTGGCGTCGGTGTACAACAGGAACGGTTGGCTGTAATCAGGATAGGTTAAGATCTCATCACCTGTAAGGATCTCTTTCATCTTTTGGAATGCTTCAGCCTGTTCTTTACCCCAATTAAAGGGAGGGTTTCTGCTCTTTAAGGATTGTCCTACCAGGAGGTCCTGTAAAGGAGCTGCCTTCTTCGTGTAATCTTTCACGAACCTTCTGTAGTAACCCGTTAGTCCCAGGAACTGTCGCACTTCCTTAAGGTTCTTCGGCTCCGGCCACTTCTGGATGGCAGTGACTTTCTCTGGGTCCGGCGCTACTCCTTCCGAACTGACGATGTGCCCCAAGTATTGTACCTTCTGCTTGAGTAGATGGCATTTTGAGGGTTTTAATTTCATCCCGTACCTGGACAGGGACTCAAATACTTCTGCCAGGTGCTTCAGATGGTCCTCATATGTCTTGGAATACACGATGACGTCGTCTAGGTATAGCAGCACGGTTTCAAAATTGAGATGTCCCAGACAATTTTCCATCACTCTCTGAAATGTTCCTGGGGCACTGCTGAGCCCAAACGGCATTCTGTCGAACTCACAGAGCCCCATTGGGGTGGTGAAAGCCGTTTTCTCACGATCCTCCTCAGCCACAGCCACTTGCCAGTAACCACTAGTCAGATCAAGGGTAGAAAAGTAGTTAGCCGTTTTCAGAGCAGCTAATGATTCCTCTATGCGTGGTAACGGGTATGCATCCTTGTGTGTTATGCGGTTCACCTGCCTGTAATCCACACACATTCTCATACTACCATCTTTCTTTTTAACCAGAACTAGAGGGGCTGCCCATGGGCTACAACTATCCCTTATCACCCCGGCTTTCTTCATATCATGCAACATTTCTTTAGCCTTCTGATAATGGGCTGGAGGTATGGGCCTATACCGCTCTTGATGGGAGGATGACTGCCTGTAGGGATATGATGTTGTACTCCCTTAATTATCCCAAAATCAAGTGGATTCTTGCTAAACACTTGGGCGTACTCTTGCACCACCCGTAATACCCCTTGCTTCTGGTGAGCGGGAGTGGTGTCCATCCCAACATGGAGTTGCTGACACCATTCCGCCACCTGAGTTGCTGGGTCATTGTCCTCCGCTATTTGACAGGAGTCTAAGGACTCAGCCGGGAGAATAGAATTATTATCAACAGCATGTAGTTTAGCAATAGTTGCGTAACGGGGTAAGTTTACCTCATCATCTCCCCAATTGAGAAGCCGTACCGGTACCCTTCCATTCACCACTTCTACTACTCCTCTAGCAGTCATAAGTGTAGGTCTATGTTCTGAATGGTGGGGTTCTACTACAGCTTGGTAATTCTGTCCTCTCAGACCTATGGCTGCCCTGCACCAAATGATCATTTCACTCATTGGGGGTATCACAATAGGATCAGAGTCAGTGACCCGTACATTACCAATTTCGCCGTCTGTAAGCTTCGCTTGCTGCTGACACACCAGGGCCCGGATCTCTCTTTGGATTACTCCTCTCTGCCTTGGTCGGGCAATCTCAGCGAGCTGTTGGAGCAAGAACACAACTTCTCCCAAACAATTACCGATAATGTTAGTACCCAAAATTATATTTAAACCGTTCTCCTCATTTACAGTCTTTACTACCAGAAGCCCTGGTCTTTCAACTCCTCTCTGCCCACCTTTACATCTACACATTTTGTCCCAAGTACTTCTACAGGAAGACCATTAGAAGCATACACGGTAAAGTCAGAGCTCGGGGGTTTAAGACTGTCCATTGACCAGTACTTAGTATAGAGGGCATCAGGAATTAGGGTCACCTGGGACCCAGTGTCTAACAATGCCGGAACTGCAATACCATCTAAGATGATAGACAGGTAGGGTCGCCCACCCACATACCTGCGGTTCCAGTCTAGGGGGCCTGACGGGTATTCTCCTGGGTGTTGGCCCTCAGACCCAGGTTCTGCCCGTTTAAAGGACACTGTGGAGACAGATGACCTTTCCGGTTGCATCGGTAACAGATGATCTCTCGACGAGGAGGGTGTTGATCAGAGGTCGCTCCTGGGGGTGGCGTTGTCCTCCTCCGGGGGGGCGACATCTTCTTTCTTCTCCGGTGCATCCACGGGACGTCTTCTGGGCAGTCTGCTAACAAGATCTTCCCTTCTTCCTCTTTCCGCAGTTGCAGGGCACTCATTACAGCAGCCAGATTTTTAGTCAGCTGGCGCACCTCTGAGCGCAGACAGTCCAATTCACTAGGAGGGGTCACCTGCGCTTTGGCTTCGGCCACTAACGGGGAAAAGGGGTTTACTGCCGGTTCCAGAGTGACTTCAGCCTGATGATGTTGGGTTGCCACCTCAGGTTTGCCCAGGGGCCGCAGCCCTTTTATTGCCATGTCTTTTAGGGCATCAAAGGTAGCATCCGGATGATCTAAGGACCACCAGTTTACAGTTCTGCGTTCCTCTTGGGATCTCAATCCCTGTATAAATTGTTCTTTCAGCATTTTATTCTCATCATTAGCATTTAAATTATTAACCTGCTTAAGACTCTCAGGGCTCCTTGTAGTCGGCAAGCGTAGTCCCGGATGCTGTCACCTGGCTGTTGTGAACAGTGATAGAAGGCCATCCGGAGATCCGTTTCCGTGCGGTCTTCAAATATGGCATGCAGCTTAAGGAAGATCGCAGGTACCGACTCCTGATCAACGGTATCCCAAGTCTCCACTTCCCTCTCAGCAGCGCCAGTTAGCTGCCCTATCAGCACAGCAGCTTTTTGTCTCTCAGGCATGGAGTACATTTCTAAGATGCTGCATAACTTCCGCTTGAAGCCTGCTAATGTGCCTGGCTCACCGCTGTACTGGGAAGCCATTTCGCCCCAGGCATATATGGGAGCGTTAGTGGCATGATCGGGACTACCGGACTGGGTGCAGGGCCTGCGCCCCCATCTGGCGCTACAATACCAAGCGGTGCGGGATTAGGGACTCCGGCTGGGGCCGCACTGTCGGCCGGTTGTTGTGACATCTTAGCGCCCCCTTGGTTAAACGGAGCCTACCGGTTTCAGACGCTGCTACTTCACAGGCACCGCAGTGGGAACAGGACCTTCGTCGCAGGCGCTCTGATGTCAGAGCGTTCACTTCCTGTTGCAGGACCTGCCGCTGAGTCAGAGCCAGGGGCGTGTCCAAGACTTTGCGCGCTCTTTCAGGTACGCCCACCTTCTTCTCCAGCGCCTTAGGGCGCGAATCTGGCGGCAAATATGGCGGTATTTGGCGCCAAACAACAGCAACAGTCTTTTTCGCCAAAACACTCCACAGGCACACAGGGCTCGCAATGCTGCAAGTTTCGTATCCTGTTCGTGACGCCAATTCGTCTCGACCACGCACCACAATTGTGGGTTTCCAGGGCAATGGGGTACTCAGAGCCGAGCCCGTAGAAGTCTATGGGGTTGTCACAGGTAGCGGTGGCTCGGTCTGTGGCCCTGGCGGTCTGGCGTATGTTGGGGGAATATTTACAGGGATAGATTTATATACAGTTCGTGACGCCACCTGTAGTCTCTGGTAATTTGTACCAGCGCTGCTGTAGATCTCTGAGGGGATGGTGAGGCAGCTAGATGTCGGGTCCCCTACAGGTGGGACTCTTCCCTCAGGTCGATGGTTATGATGGGGTAGTGCAGGAATGCAATCAAATAACACAGTCTCACACATCAGCGTCTTTCCATACCTTTACTTCAAGTTGTTCAGGCAGGTCCCAGGGAGGCTGATGGGGTTGATGGAGGATGAGCTTTGAGGCAACGGCTAAGCAAGTTAGGGGCCTCCTTTACTTTCAAATGATGATGAGTACAACCAGCATGAAGCGTAGTTCCCTCTATAATCTCCAGCTTTTCCAAAGCTGTGCTGCCCGGTCAGTTTTGTGGTTGGAGCCTTCTTCTGAGAGAGCTGAGTTCCAATTCCTGTCGTGCACTGACTCAAGGTTCTCACTCTCCCTGACCCCAGTTACGTACTGACTCTTCAGGGGCTGCTTTCCGTTACCTAAGGTCCGGTAAGCCTCTGGGTTTCCTACCACCATGCATGAAGCTATGGTGATGCTTCGGTCTCCAGTGACCGGTAACAATGTGCAGGTATTCTATACCGATGGCACTTTTCTGTTCTCTTCCACTATGCCCTTCGATTTGCTCAGACTCTCAACAGATGTCTCAGTCCGTCCTCTAGTGGGGCACAGCTCTGACCAGGCTGAGGTGAACTGGCTCACCTGTACTGGCCTCCACTTTCTGAACTGCACAAAGACTGCACTTCCTAACTCTTTCGAGTCACTGACTGAACTGCACTCAGACTACTCAGCACTCCCCTCCACACCCCTGCTGGGTGTGTCCGAAGTGTACGTGATATCATGGAGAGCCCTTAACCGTTACCTCTCCACTCATCCTCCTGGTATTGTGTACCAGGGCTACACAGTATCAAGAGCCCATCTCCTGAAATCCAAGGCATATTCGGCTACTGAACGCTTACCTTGGCGCAAAGTTAACATGGCTGCTTCAGCTGTTGCACCTCGATTGGGGTCATCAAACATCTTCCCCATGGCTGAAATAAAAGCATCAAGGTGATTCAAACAATCATCCTCAGTCTCAATCAGAGGGTTTGCCCACATCAAAGCCTTATTGGTAAGCAACATGATTATAGTAAGCACTTTGGATCGTTCAGTGGGAAATTGTGAAGCATGTGCAGAGAAAAATAGATTGCATTGGTTAATAAATCCCCTGAATTTCTCACGTTCACCGCCAAAACGAAAAGGAGGTAACTTGGGGATCCCAGAACTCGGGGTTATGGCAGGAGCCTGGACTCGTTCCTCTAGAGCCTCAATCCTGGCTCGTAATTCCTGGGTAGTTTGTCCAAACACTTGCAAATTATGATTAGTGAGGTCCTGTAGGCTTGCAAAACGGGTCTTTATAGTCTGTATATCTGCAAGGATTGTATCAGTCACTCCGCAAAGCTCCTTTATGCGGGCCTCCAACTTCCAGATATTTTAAGGCAGAAGTGCTGGAAGGAGAAGAGAAAAGGAAAAAAAAAAAAAACAATAGTGTTTACCTGTGGTAACACTCCAGAGTAACATTTAAGGGAATGTGTTTGACCCGCACCACAATTGTGGTTTACCAGAGCAATGGGGTACTCAGAGCCGAGCCCATGGAAGTCTATGGGGTTGTCACAGGTAGCGGTGGCTCGGTCTGTGGCCCTGGCGGTCAGGCGTATGTTGGGGGGTATATTTACAGGGGATAGGTGTATAACATTCGTGACGCCACCTGTAGTTCTCTGATCACTAAGACCAGCGCTGCTGTAGATCTCTGAGGGGATGGTGTGGCAGCTAGATGTCGGGTCCCCTACAGGTGGGACTGGTCCCTCAAAGTCTATGGAATTAATGATGTCGGGTGCAGGTAAATAAATCAGTCTCACACCATCCAGCGTCTTTCCATACCTTTTACTTGTCAGATGATAAGGCAGGTCCCAGGGAGGCTGGTCGGGTGGAGGATGTGCTTTGAGGTAACGGCAGAGCAGGTTGGGGGCCTCCTTTACTTTCCAATATGATGAGTTCAACCTGCATAGAGCCAAGTTCACTCCAATTTCTCCAAAGCTGTACTGCCCGGTCAGTTTTGTGGTCGGAGTCTTCCAGTAATGGAACTAGGTTCTTGCTTTTGTCGTGCACTGACTCAAAGTCCCTACTCCACTTGACCCCTGTTACGTACCGACACTCCAAGGCTGCTTTCTGTGACCTAAGGTCCAGTAAGACTCTGGTTTTCCTATCTCTACACCTGAAGCTGTAGTGATACTTCGGTCTCCAGTGACCGGAGAATAATGCCGGATAGTCCAATCCTTAAGGCACTTTGGTAATTCTTTCCTCTGCGCCCTTCGCCCTGCTCAACTCTTGATATCAGCACTGACTAGGCTAGGATAACATTCGGTTATCTGTACTAGCCTCCACTTTTGCACTGTCTCCCTGTTTTAACAGGAATCTTGTTTCTCCCACAGGCACTAGTCCTGACTTCCTTCACTCTCTCAGGAGAACTTCAGACTCTCCTGTCTGCACGCTCACAGGAGAACTCTCAGACTACTGTGCTACAGGACACTCCCCTATACACCCCTGCTGGGTGTGTCTGAAGTGTATGTGAGTAATGTCGAGCTCTTTACCATTACCTCTCCGCACATCCTCCAGGGTACTGTGTGCTTACATACCAGGGCTACACATTCCCCCATGGTAAAATACAGCACTCCCGGGCTGTGAAATACAAGAAGACATTTTGTTTTTATATTAACAATAAACATTAAACTCTTCCCATCCGGGAGGTAATAATTTCTTAAACGTTGCATTATGTACAGTAGGAAAATACAAAAAGTATTAAAGCATCAAAACATTCAATAAATACACAGTATTCTTGTGAAGGACCCGCACCAAACCTTCAACGTGGGTCCTGGGTGGGCTGCAGGACATCTGGCTGCAGACCTCACTCAGTGCCACACCACACGGGTTTTATGTTCAGAGGTAGTTGTGGTTTCATGTAAAACCAGTATTATGCACTGAAGCGCAACTATGTACAAAGATAAGTTCTGGGCTGGCACAGTCCTCAGCCTCTCAGTCCATGGCATAATAAAAGGACACATATATATTAATGCACAATACTATAACAATACTTTTTACAATATTCACATAAGGTAACCTTTTTCTGGGTTAAATTACATTATTTTACTTGAACTACTGTTGATATCGAATGGGTATTTTCCCTTTCGTGGTTCGCTCTGACCTACGTGGTGTAGCTTCAGGTATATTGGTCTGTAATCTATCTGCTCTGCGTAATGGCAAACTATAGAACTGCCTCAATCTTTCTATGGATCTGGCAAGCGTACTGATGGCTGGGCGGTGTGAGTCAGCTTCACCAGGGGATCCCATAGCATGGGGCGCTGCTTCCGATGATCCTTCTTGAGATTCTATAGGCTGGGGTGTTGCTGGAATAGGTAACTCCTGAACTGGCTCCACTGGCACCATGGGCACAACTGGAGGTAGAACTTCCTCTTGTGGCTGATAAAACTGCAATACCGGAATGATTACAGCATCTCCCAGTCTGTGCCAATCCGCAGGGAAATCTCCCAGATCCGTGTGTATGACTTCTTCTTTTCTTTCTTCTTGATTGACGACAGGGTTCTTTTCACAAAGCTTTAACCCCTTCACCCCAAGGGTGGTTTGCACGTTAATGACCGGGCCAATTTTTACAATTCTGACGACTGTCTCTTTATGAGGTTATAACTCTGGAACGCTTCAACGGATCTTCGCGATTCTGAGATTGTTTTCTCGTGACATATTGTACTTCACGTTAGAAGTAAAATTTCTTCGATATAACTTGCGTTTATTTTGAAAAAAACGCAAATATGGCGAAAATTTTTAAAATTTTGCAATTTTCAAACTTTGAATTTTTATTCCCTTAAAACAGAGAAATATGTCACATAAAATAGTTAAGAAATAACATTTCCCACATGTCTACTTTACATCAGCACAATATTGGAACCAAAATTTTTTTTTGTTAGGAAGTTATAAGGGTTAAAAGTTGACCAGCGATTTCTCATTTTTACAACAAAATTTACAAAGCCATTTTTTTTAGGGACCACCTCTCATTTGAAGTCACTTTGAGGGGTCTATATGGCAGAAAATACCCAAAAGTGACACCATTCTAAAAACTGCACCCCTCAAGGTACTCAAAACCACATTCAAGAAGATTATTAACCCTTCAGGTGCTTCACAGGAACTAAAGCAACGTGGAAGGAAAAAATGAATATTTAACTTTTTAGCCACAAAAATGATCTTTTACAAACTTTTTTTTTATTTTCACAAGGGTAAAAGGAGAAAATGGACAGATAAGGTTGTTATGCAATTTCTCCTGAGTATGCCAATACCCAATATGTGGGGGAAAACCACTGTTTGGGCACACGGCAGAGCTCGTAAGGGAAGGAGCGCCGTTTGACTTTTTCAAACTAAAATTGGCTGGAATTGAGATTGGACGCCATGTCGTGTTTGGAGAGCCCCTGATGCGCCTAAACAGTGGAAACCCCCACAAGTGACACCATTTTGGAAACTAGACCCCCTAAGGTACTTATCTAGATCTGTTGTGAGCACTTTGAACTCCCAAGTGTTTCACAAAAGCTTATAATGCCTGGGTGTGAAAAAAAAAAAAACTATTTTCCACAAAAATGATTTTTTAGTCCCAAATTTTTGAATTTTCCCAAGGAAATTGGACCCCAAAAGTTGTTGTCCAATTTGTCCTGAGTACACTGATACCCCATATGTGGGGGGGGGGAACTGTTTGGGTGCACGGCAGGGCTTGGAAAGGAAGTAGTAACGTTTTGGAATGCAGACGTTGATGGGGGTCATGTTCCGTTTGCAGTGCCCCAGATGAGCCTAAACAGTGGAAACCCCCCACAAGTGACCCCATTTTGGAAACTATACCCCCTAAGGAACTTATCTAGATCTTTGGTGAGCACTTTGAACCCCCAAGTGCTTCACACAAGTCTATAATGCCCGGGCATGAAAATAAAAAATCCTATTTTTTTCCACAAAAATTATCTTTTAGTCACTAATTTTTTATTTTCTCAAAGGTAACAGGAGAAATTGGACCACATAAGTTGTTTTCCAATTTGTCCTGAGTACGCTGATACCCCATATGTGGGTGGGAACCACTGTTTGGGCGCACGGCAGAGCTCGGAATGGAAGGAGCACCATTTGACTTTTTCCAACCAAAATAGGCTGGAATTGAGATAGGATGCCATGTTGCATTTGGAGAGCCCCTGATGTGCCTAAACAGTGGAAACCCCCACAAATGACCCCATTTTGGAAACTAGACCCCCTAAGGAACTTTTCTAGATCTTTGGTGAGCAATTTGAACCCCCAAGTGCTTCACACACAAGTTTATAACGTAGAGCCGTAAAATTAAAAAATCATATTTTTTCCACAAAAATGATCTTTTCACCCAATTTTTATTTTTCCAAGGGTAACAAGACTCCAAAAGTTATTGTGCAATTTGTCCTGAGTGCGCTGATACCCCATATGTGGGGGTAAACCACTGTTTGGGTGCATGGCAGAGTTTGGAAGGGAAGGAGCGCCGTCTGACTTTTTCAACGCAGAATTGGCTGGACGCCATCTGTGTGTTTGGAGAGCTCCTGATCTGCCTAAACAGTGGAAACCCCCATAAATGACACCATTTTGGAAACTAGACCCCTCAAGGAACTTATCTAGATGTGTGGTGAGAACTTTTAACCCCCAGGTGTTTCACTAAAGTTTATAACGTACAGCCGTAAAATAAAAAATCCTTTTTTTTTTTACAAAAATTATTTTTTCGTTCCCAATATTTTATTTTCACAAGGGTAACAGAAGAAATTGGAACCCAAAAGTTGTTGTCCAATTTGTCCTGAGTACGCTGATACCCAATATGTGGGAGAAAACTACTGTATGGGCGCACGTCAGGGCTCGGAAGGGAAGTAGTGACGTTTTGGATTGCAGACTTTGATGGAATGGTCTGGGGGCGTCATGTCACATTTGGAGAGCCCCTGATGCACCTATACAGTGGAAACCCCCCACAAGTGACCCCATTTTGGCAAATAGACCCCACAAGGAACTTATCTAGATGTGTGGTGAGCACTTTGAACCCCGAAGTGCTTCACAGAAGTTTATAACGTACAGCCGTAAAAATAAAAAATCTTTTTTTTTTTTACAAAAATGATTTTTTTTGCCCCCAATATTTTATTTTCACAAGGGTAACAGGAGAAATTGGACCCCAAAAGTTGTTGTCCAATTTGTCCTGAGTACGCTGATACCCAATATGTGGGAGAAAACTACTGTATGGGCGCACGTCAGGGCTCGGAAGGGAAGTAGTGACGTTTTGGATTGCAGACTTTGATGGAATGGTCTGGGGGCGTCATGTCGCATTTGGAGAGCCCCTGATGCGCCTAAACAGTGGAAAGCCCCCACAAGTGACCCCATTTTGGAAAATAGACCCCACAAGGAACTTGTCTAGATGTGTGGTGAGCACTTTAAACCCCGAAGTGCTTCACAGAAGTTTATAACGCACAGCCGTAAAAATAAAAAATCCTTTTTTTTTTGCAAAAATGATTTTTTTGCCCCAATATTTATTTTTACAGGGGTAACAGGAGAAATTGGACCCCAAAAGTTGTTGTCCAATTTGTCCTGAGTACGCTGATATCCAATATGTGGGAGAAAACTACTGTATGGGTACACGTTGGGGCTCGGAAGGGAAGTAGTGACGTTTTGGATTGCAGACTTTGATGGAATGGTCTGGGGGCGTCATGTCGCATTTGGAGAGCCCCTGATGCGCCTAAACAGTGGAAATCCCCAACAAGTGACCCCATTTTGGAAAATAGACCCCACAAGGAACTTATCTAGGTGTGTGGTGAGCGCTATGAAGCCCCAAGTGCTTCACAGAAGTTTATAATGTACAGCCGTAAAACAAAAAAATATTTTTTTTTGTACAAAAATGATATTTTCGCCCCCAGTTTTTTATTTTTCCAAGGGTAGCAGAAGAAATAGGACAAATTGCACAATAACTCTTGGGTCCAGAGTACGCTGATACCCCATATGTGGGGATAAACTACTGTTTGGACGCATGGCAGAGCTGAGAAGTGAAGGAGCACCGTTTGACTTTTTCAACGCAGAATTGGCTGGAATTGAGATCAGACGCCATGTCACATTTGGAGAGCCCCTGATGTGCCTAAACAGCTGAAACCCCCAATTCTAACTCAACCCTAACCCAACACACCCCTAACCCTAGTCCCAACCCTAACCACAAACCTAACCCTAACACACCCCTAATCCCAACCCTAACCCTAATCCTAAACTTTAGCGCCAACCCTAACCCTAACTTTAGCCGCAACCCTAACCCTAACCCTAATGGGAAAATGGAAATAAATGCTTTTTTTTAATTTTATTATTTTTCCTTACTAAGGGGGTGATAAAGGGGGTTTGATTTACTATTTATAGCGGGTTTTTATGATTGGCAGCTGTCACGCTAAAAGACGCTTTTTATTGCAAAAATAGTTTTTGCATCATCACATTTTGAGAGCTATAATTTTTGCATATTTTGGCCCACAGAGTCATGTGAGGTCTTATTTTTTGCGGGACGAGTTGACGTTTTTATTGGTACCATTTTTGAGCACGTGACGTTTTTTGATCGCTTTTTATTTCGATTTTTGGGAGTTTTAGAATGAACAAAAATCAGCAATTCATGAATTTCTTTTGGGGGAGGCGTTTATACCGTTCCGCGTGTGGTAAAATTGATAAAGCAGTTTATTCTTCGGGTCAGTACGATTATGGCGATACCTCATTTATATCATTTTTTCATGTTTTGGCGCTTTTATAGAATAAAAACAATTTTATATAAAAAATACTTATTTTTGCATCGCTTTATTCTGCGACCTATAACTTTTTTATTTTTTCGCTGATGATGCTTTATGACGGCTCGTTTTTGCGGGACAAGATGACGTTTCAGCGGTACAATGTTTTTTTTATCGGTCTTTTCGATCGCGTGTTATTCCACTTTTTGTTCGGCGGTATTGATGATAAAGCATTGATTTTTTGCTTCGTTTTTTTTTTTTAAGGGGTTCACTAAAGGGGTTAACTAGTGGGACAATTTTATAGGGGGGGTCGTTACGGACGCGGCGATACCAAATATGTGTACTTTTATTGTTTTTTTTTTTATTTACAGGAAGAAGTGAATTTATTGGGGAATATTTTTTTTTTTTTTTATTTATTTTGGATTTTTTTTTTACACATGTTTATTTTTACTTTTTTAACTTTTTTACTTTGTCCCAGAGTGGGACATCACATTATTTTATCAGATCGCTGGTGTGACAGTGTGCACAGCACTCTGTCACACCAGCGATCGCACAGGCATAGATGCAGGCTTCTCAGTGCCTGCTCTCGGCAGGCACTGAGGTAGCCGCCTCCCTCCAGGACCCCGGCGCCATCTTGGATCCGGGTCCTGGGAGGGAGGAAGCCCTCAGAACAGCGCGATCACATCGCGCTGCTCTGAGGGTCTCAGGGGGCGCGGCAGGGAGCCCCCACCCTGCGCGATCCTCCCCTGTGCCCCCAGTACACCGCGATCATGTTTGATCGCGGGTGTGCAAGGGGTTAATGTGCCGGGAGCGGTCCGTGACCGCTCCTGACAACAGTCATGGGTGTCAGCTGTGATAATCAGCTGACACCCGGCGGCGATTAGCTGCGCTCCCCTCAGGAGCGCAGCTGATCGCCTATGACGTACTATCCGTCCCCGGTCATACGGGCCAGGTACCATGGACGGGATAGTACGTCCGATGGCAGTAAGGGGTTAAGGGTTTGGACACAATTCAAATGGTCTCTGGACACAGTGGATATTGTTCTTCCTCCGTCCTTACTGATGATACAAACTTTTCTGTTGTCATATTTGGAATCTTGTACGACATAGTGTTCTTGTTCCCACTGGTTATCCAATTTGTGCATCTTCCTTTTCTTTTTAAAACCATTCTCCAGGCATCAAAGGCTTGGCAGGAGCATTCCTGTTGTAAATATCTTCTGTTTTTTCCCGTGCCTTGTTGAGGACTTTCTTCTACACAGATTGCACTCGTCTGTACTGCTCTTGCCGATTGATGTCCAGTTTTCAACGGCGTCGTCTGCCTCCGGTTCTACCACTCCAAGTTCTAATCCATTGGTAGTCTTCCGGGCCTTGCTCTCATAAGATAGGTGGAGTGCAGTTAGTGGAACTTACAGGTATATGGTTATACAAGTCAACCAAATCAGGTAGTAAGTCGGCCACCGATTTCTGTCTTCAACGGTATGGATTTCAGCAAATCAAGGAAATGTGGTATTTTCTCGCAAAGGCCGTTGGTTTGAGGATGGTATGGCGTTGTTCTAATTTTTCTTGCACCATACTGTGACAGAATTCCTGAATAGGTCAGCCTCGAAGCAGATCCTTGATCAGTTAATACTTGCTCCCGGTACCCATGCGGTCTGCAGAAGCTTGCTTGAAAAAGGGTTTTTGCTGCCGTCACTGCTGTCTGATCCTTTATGGAACAACCCCAGAAATCTAGAGTAATGGTCCCCATGGTCGGGCGGAGGGTTTTCCAGATCTATTGGCAAAATTTAAGTGGTCCGGCCACTTTAAAGGGGACGGCCCCGGGTGGGAGGGGTCCCCCTTGACTCCGTGCCTTTCTTTGGCCACGGCCAAAGTTCCGACCCACCTTCGAGAGCTGCCACCCCTACCCAGTAAACCGGCACCTCAAGGGGTCCCCAGTTTTTCCCCAGAAAGGGGTCCGTTGATCGGGTATCCTTCCCAAAATTGGGCTTCCCCTTTGGGGGACCCTATCTCCAAACCATTCGGGGGCCCGGGGGTTGACGTATCTCCTCAAAATTTCACGGTTGGGGGAAAAAAACCGGTTTTTCTTTCCCCGGAGCTTTGTGACATAGGGCCTTTTTTTCCCAAAGGGGGAACTCCGTTTAAAAACCCTTGTGGGGCCCACTGGACCTGCCCTGGTCTTTTCCGCTGTGAGGGGGTAAGGGATTTAACTTTGCCCAAATTGCTTTCTTTGACTCGATGCCGGGACACCCCTTTTTCGAGGGGAAGCGGTAGCTAAAATTTTTCCGGGTTTTTCCCTTTCCCTTTTTCCCCTGTAAAGGTCATGGGGGCATTCGGGAAAGGTCAGCATTCTTTTTTGGGCCCTGCCCGGTACTTGAGGAAATGGTAATTGGAAAAACCGGGCCACCAACGCGCCCATGGCGCCCAGCTTGGGGTTTCCAGAGCTTTAAAGGGGGTTTTATCGAAACGCGGGAAAAAGGGGGCCAGAAAGCTTAAATTTTTCAGTAAGGCCCCCCAGCCCCAGAACCCCAGCTTAAAGGTTTTAAAATTTCCGGTTCCTTTTGGGCCCCGGTTTTCTGCTGGATATGCATTTTTTTCCGGGCCATTCTGTTTTGATGAGAATGCCCCCAAACTTTTTTGGGTCGGTGTACAGGGAAAGGGTTGGGCGAATGGGTGGGTTAAATTCTCCCCGAAGGGATTCTTTCATTTTTGGGGAATGCTTTCACCGTTTTTTTCCCCAAAAAGGGGGGGTTTTTCTGCCTTTAGGGTTGTCCTATTGGGGCCTTTTTAAAGGGGGGCCCTTTTCGTGAAATCTTTCCAACCTTCTGTAGTAACCCTTGCCCGGGAAGTCGCATTCCCTTTTGGGTTTTCGCCCCGGGCCCACTTTGGTGGCAGTGATTTCTCTGGGCCGGGCTCCCTTCCAACGACGTTGCCCCAAGATTGTCCTTCTTTTTGGTAAGGATTTTTAGGGTTTAACTTTCCCGTCCTGGGGGGACTCAAATCTTTGCCGGTGCTTCAAAATTTTCCCCATATGTCTTGGAATACCGAGCGTGTTAGGTATAGCAGCACGGTTTTAAAAATTTAGAGTTCCCCGGCAGTTTCCACACTCTTGAAAAAATTTTTGGGGCAGCTGACCCCCAAAGGATTCTGTCGAACTACGAGCCCCAGGGGGGGGTGAAACCGTTTTTCACGATTCCTCACCCCGCCCCTTTCCCGAACCCAGTCAGATCGAGGGAAAAGTGTTAGCCCTTTTTAGAGCAGCTAAAGATTCCTCTAGTGGTGGGGTTGCGTCCCCTTTGTTTATGCGATTTCCCCCCCCTTTAAACCACACATTTCAAATACCCTCTTTTTTTTAACCGGGGGGTCCCCGGGGAAAACATCCCGATTACTCCCGGCTTTTTATATCCCAACTTTCTTTAGCCTTTATAATGGGTGGGGTATAGGGCCCGTTGCTCTTTGTGGGAGGATGACTGTGTAGGGTTTGTTTTCTCCCCTTTTAATTCCCCAAAAAAGTGGATTTTTTAAAAAACTGGGTCCTTTTTTACCCCCCGTAAAACCCCGCTTCTGGGGGGGGGAGTGGTGTCCTTTCCCCAAAATGGAGTTGACACTTTCCCCCACCCGGGTTTTGGGTCTTTTCCCCCTACTACAGGATTAAGGGCCAGCCGGGGGGAAAGAATTTTTGTCGACAGCATGTTTTGCAAAAGTTGCATAAGGGGTAAGTTTACCTCATCTCCCCCAATTTAGAACCTCCCGGGTTTTTCCCTTCCCCCCTTCACTACCCCCTGCAGTCAAAAGGTTTTGGTCTATGTTCAAGGGGGGTTTACTAAATTTTGGTATTCTGTCCCCCAACTATGGCTGTCCGCACCGTTTTTTCACTCTGGGGGGAACGGTTCGAGTCGGACCCGACTTTCCCCAAATTTGCCGCCGTAACTTCGTTCCGCTGACCAACCCGGGCCCGGCCCCTTTGGTGACTCCCTTTGCCTTGGCGGGAATTCAGCGAGCTGTTTAAAAAAGAAACAATTTTTTTCCCGCATTTGTAATTTGTACCCAAAATTTTATTTAAACTTTCCCAAATCTTTTTCTGAAGCCCCGGTCCTTCAATTCCCTTGCCCCAAAATTTTTTCATCCCCACATTTTTCCCGAGTACTTTACAGGAAGACCCTTAGAAGGTACACGGTAAACAGGGGGCCCGGGGTTTTGACTCTTGACCAAATTCGTATAGGGCTTTTGGTTTTGGTCCCTGAGACCCTGTTAAAAAGCCCGGAAAAGCAATACCAATAAATTTTAACAGGGGGGGCGTCCACCCCCTCCGCGGTTCCGTCTGGGGGCCGGGGTCTTTTCCCGGGGGTTGGGCCCCGGACCCCGGTTTGCCCGTTTTTAAAAAGGGCACTGGGACTTACCTTTCCCGGTTGCATGGGGGAAAGGTGATCCCCGACGAGGGGTGTTTTAGGGGCGCTTGGGGGTGGGTTGTCCCCCCCGAGGGGGGGACGTCTTCCCCTTCCCGGTTCATCCCGGGAGTTTTGGGCATAGAAAAGATTTCCCCCTTTTTCCCTCTCCGCCCCGGGCACTATCCAGAGCCCGTTTTTTAGCAGCTGGCGCCCTCGAGCGCAGCTCCAATTCACTGGGGGGCACCTGGTTTTTTTTTCTGCCCAGCGAGGAAAAAAGGGGGGTGCCGGGGTTCCGAGTGACTTCCCCGGGTGATTTTGAGTTGACCCCTCAGGGTTTTCCCCGGGGCGCACCCTTTTTTTGCCTGTCCTTTAGGATCAAGGTAGCATCCCCGGATGATCTTGGCCCAAGTTTCAGTTCTGCGCTCCTTTTGGGGATTCAACCCCTGTAAAAATTGCTCTTTCAGCATCTTATTTCGTCGATAGCATTTAATTATTAAAACTGCTTAAAGGGGCCCGTCTTCCCTTTTAGTCGGCAGGTAGTCCCTGATGCTGTCACCTGAGCGGAAAAGTGGTAGAAGGCATCCCGGGGATCGTTTTTGTGGGTCTTCCAAATTGGCTGTAACTTAGGAGGGTCGCCGGGGGACCGACTCCTGTCAACGGTATCCCCAAATCTCCAATTTTCCCCCTCGCAGCGCCGTTAGCTGCCCTATCAGCCCCAGCCTTTCTGTTTCAGGCATGGAGTACTTTCTAAGATGCTGCTACTTCCGCTTTAAACCTGCTAAAGTGCTGGTCAGGTATGGGGAAAACCTTTTTTCCCCAGGCATTTGGGGAAAGGGTTTTTTTGGGTGTCGGGCTACCGGATGGGTGCGGGGCCTGCGCCCCATTGGCGCTACAAAGCCCGGCGGTGCGGGGGGGTCGGGGCCCCGTGGGGCCCCCTGTCGGCCGGGTTTTTGTGACATTTAGCGTCCCCCTGGTTAAACGGGCCACCCGGGTTTTAGAAGCTAATTTTTCAGGCACGCAGTGGGAACAGGACCCGCGCAGGCGCTCTGATGTCAGGCGTTTCCCCTTCCTGTCGCGGGCCTGCCGCTGAGTCAGAGCCGGGGGCGGTCCAAAACTTTGCGCGCTCTTTGGTACGCCCACCTTCTCCCGCGCCCTTTGGGGCAATATGGGGCAAATTGGGGGTATTTGGCGAAAAAATGCAACGTCTTTTTCACCAAAACACTCCACGGCACAGGGGCTCGCAATTTTGCGAGTTTCGGATCTGTTCGTGACGCCCGTTGTTTGACCGCCCACTTGTGGTTTCAGAAGCAATGGGGTATCAGAGCCGAGCCCTGGAAGTCTTGGGGTTTTCACAGGGAGGGGGCTCGGTCTGTGGGCCCCGGCGGGGCAGGGGTATTTGGGGGGTATATTTTCAGGGGGTGGTGTATAAAAATTTGTGAGCCCCCTGTGTTCCTGATACTAAGCCGCGCTGCGTAGATCTTGAGGGGGTGGTGTGGCGTGATGTCGGGCCCCCACAGGTGGGGCTGGTCCCTCAAAGTCTATGGAAAAAAAAGTGTGGGTGAGGTAAATTTAAACAGTCTCCACCATCCCGGTCTTTTCCCTACCTTTTTTCTTGTCAGATGATAAGGCAGGTCCCCGGGGGTGGTCGGGTGGAGGATGTGCTTTGAGGTAACGGGGGAGCGGTTGGGGGCCCCCTTTATTTTTAAAAATGATGGGGCAACCCGTAGGCCAAGTTCACTCCAATTTCTCCCAAAACTGTAAAAAAGCCCGGTAGTTTTGTGGTGGGTTTCCAGTAATGGAACTAGGGTTTTTGCTTTTGTCGTGCACTGACTCAAAGTCCCACTCCAGCCCCCGTTCGTACCGACACTCCAAAGGTGCTTTTGTGACCCAAGGTCCGTAAGACTCTGGTTTTTCCTATCTCTACACCTGAAGCTGTAGTGTATTCGGTCTCGTGACCCGGGGAAAATGCCGGTGTCCAATCCCCTTGGATTTTGGTAATTCTTTCCTCGGGCCCCTTGCCCTGCTCAACTCTTGAACACACTGCTGGGCTAGGATAACTTTGGTTTCTGTTGCCCCCACTTTTGGCACTTTTCCCCTGTTTACGGAATCTTGTTTCTCCCAAGGCATAGTCCTGATTCCTTCACTCTTAGGAGAACTTAACTACTGGTACGGACACTCCCTATCCCCCCTGCTGGGTTGGCGAGTGTATGTGAGTAATGCGAGCTCTTTACCATTCCTCTCCGTTGGGTTGAGCTTCCGAATGCAAAATATCGGGTATCGGCCGATTTTGGCTGTATCAAATTTCCCGTTTCCCGGTTCCGATTTTTGTCTTATGATACCCGGAAACGGGATTTTCACTGTCATTCAGTGTCCCTCGGTGGGTTGTAGGGGTCAGCGGCACTTACCCGGCAGAAAATCTCCGGCGGAGGCCGGACGCTTCTGGCCGCCCTCTTTTCCCGGCGGCACATCAGTTTTGCGTTTTTTGCAGTGACTGCTGGGTTAAACCCGGCCCTTTTTAAAGCAGTCAGTCCCATGATCCCGGGAGAAAGAGGGTTATAGTGTGCTGCTTTGCGTGACAGGTTGCTGTCTTGTGTGTGAGAGTGGATCGTCGTGGGACCTCGTTACTATGGACTGGTTTTGGTCAGGGTGGTTATGTTGGTTTGTTTTTTTTTTTTTTTTTTACAGGGTCAGGGCGTCGAGGAATGAGGGTAATAAAATTAATGAAAACTGTGTTGTTCTTTATTTCTTTTTTTGAATTTTTTTTTTGCTGTGTCTTTTTTTTTTTTATTTAATAACTTTTGGGTTAATAATGGACGGTGTTTTTGACGCCTCTCCATTTAAAACGGGGTTATTGTCACCGTGCAATCAACGGTGACAAAACCTTATTACCCCCTTTCCCCGCTAAGGGAAAGGGGAAGAGCGGGGTAAAGGCACAAATTTGGGACATCTTTTGATGGGCCAAAAGGGGGCTCGTGCCCGGTATTTTTAGGTGTTTGGGGGAAAAACATGGGCCCCGACAGTCTTTAAAACCCGGCCGCAGCAGTCTGCTTTTTTTTGGGGTTAACAAAAAAAGGGGGGATCCCCCCGCGTTTTTTTTCGAGGGGTTCCCTATTTTTGTTAACCACCCAAGCTAAGCAGACTGCGTGGCCTGGTATTTGGTTGAAGGTCCCCGGGTATTGGATCCTTACAGCC
>JARQOD010000001.1:984102664-984130343 GCA_033576555.1 Oophaga sylvatica | reverse complement strand
TTTAAACCCTTCGGGTGCATGGTGTTTAATGTCCATATCCAACGGGACTCAAGCCGCGCCAACTTCTGGGATGTCCCACCACCCCGTATGGTGGCATCAATGGAATCAATGCCTATCACCCGGAGGAGCGAGGCATCACAGTTGTGACGCTGCCTAAAGTGCCGTGGAATGGTTTTGAATGCCGCGGGATCATCAGGGTTTACTGCGGCCAATATACCCAGGACATGTTCCCTCACACGAATTTTAAGGGAGCGTGTGGTAAGTCCAATGTATATTAATTTACAGGGACAACTCGCAAAGTATATGACATTGCGTGTATTGCACGTGATATGTTTCCGAATAGTAAATGTACGTGTATTGTCAGCATTATGGAAACAATCACTTTTATCGATGTTAACACAGGCCACACAGCGACCACAAGGAAAACACCCAGGTTTAACTGGGCTAGCACTCAGAAAGGTAGACTTAGGATTACTCACATAATGGCTGCAGACTAAGTGGTCACGCAGATTTTTGGAGCGTCGGGTTGTAATAGATGGTTGTTCGGTTAAATAATTCCTTAGTACAGGATCAGCCCTAAGTATAGACCAAGATTTCGAAAGCGCTTCCCTTACATGTGAGAATTGGGAATGATAATCAGTGACAAATCTTACCTTATCGTTATTTTGTTTAATTTTAGGTTTGTAAATCAAATCATTCCGTGAGGAATACCTAGCTCGATTGTAAGCTTTTTTAATCATACGGCGGCTGTACCCCCGTTGTAAAAATCTTATTTTAAGGTCATCTGCTTGGGTCTCAAAATCAATCATAGATGAACAGATCCTGCGCAAGCGCAAGAATTGTCCCATAGGAACGGACTGAATCACATGTCTGGGATGGGAGGAAGACGCATGTAGCAAACTGTTAGTAGATGTTGGCTTACGAAAAATGTCCGTTTGTATAGTGTTGTTGAAATCGCGTTTCAACAACACATCCAAAAATTCGACACGATTGGCATCAAATTGATAGGTAATGCGAATGTTCCGATTATTTAGATTAAGAGATAACATAAATTCCTCCAGAAGATCTGTTGGTCCCTGCCAGATGAGGAAAATATCGTCAATGTACCGCGTCCACATGGTGACGCGGTCCATTGACGAGGCCTGATCTGACAGGGAGAGGTCCCTCTCCCACAGCCCCAGGAACAGATTGGCATAGGATGGCGCAAAGGCCGCCCCCATCGCTGTTCCCTGGAGCTGGAGGTAGAAGGACCCCTTAAAAACGAAAAAAATTATGCGTTAACGTAAATTCGAGAATAATCAATATCAGCTCCTGAAAATCCTTGGGGAAATCTGACATCGAAAGATAGTATTTCACTGCTGTTAGGCCATCACAGTGCCTGATGTTGGTATACAATGATTCAACATCTGCAACCACCATTACAGACTGCTGGTCCATATGTAGACCATCAATCAGTTTCAATAATGCACCAGTATCCTTCAAAAATGATGGAAGACATTCTACCATAGGTTGCAGTATTGAATCTATCCATCGATTAACATGTTCCAAGAAATTCCCCGCCCCTGAAATAATAGGTCGTCCAGGTGGTCGAGTTTCATTTTTATGAATTTTAGGTAACAAATACATGGTAGGTATAGTTGGTTCATTGACTATGAGGGCTAGAGCGAGATCTTTTTGAATAGTCCCATCATTGACAGCACGGTCAACGATGGCCTTCAATTGAGACACGTAAGCCGATAAGGGGTTGAATGTTAATTTTTTGTAGCATGTGCCATCATGAAGTTGACGAAAGGCTTCCCTTTCGTACATATCTTTTGGCCAGACTACAATATTACCTCCCTTATCGGCTGGTTTAAATACCACGTCTGACAGATCTTGTAATGCACCCAGCCGCTCACGTTCAACCTTAGAAAGGTTGTCATTAATAATTGAGCGAGGTATCTTACATAGATCTTCAGTAACAATCTTAACAAAGAGATCTATGTTAGTACATGTAGAGAGGACGGGGAACCTCTTGGAGCGTGGTTTAATCGATGGAGGTATCTTACCGTCAATAGATGTACGGTGTTCGATGGAGAGTTCCTCAAGGATTCTCAGGGCAGATTGTTCCTCCTCTGTCGGAAATAAAACATGTGCATTACCATCATGAAAGAATTTTTTAAAAAGTAATGATCGTGCAAAGATGTGTAAATCCTTAATGGCCAAAAACGTGTCGAATCTGGATGTAGGAGAAAACGATAGGCCTTTGTGTAAAAGAGCCAAATCATCATCGGAAAAACTACGGTTACTCAGGTTGATTACCTTATTGTCATTTTTATTGGTTTGAGGTGAACGACGATCATTTCTTCTATATGGATGGTAATCCCTTTCACGCATTCTCCTAGTAGATGCACCAGATCTAGTGTTGATAGAACTGGATGCAGAGTCGGATAATTCACTAAGAGACGAAGCCGATGTAATGGAAGGGGTACGTCTAGGACGAGAAGATGAGGAAATGGGCTTTCTCCAGAAAAAGACTTTTTTATTCTGGTAATCTCTGAGATCACGATTAAATTTCGTCATTTGTGTCTCATTAATTTTTTTGACTACAGTGTCTAATGTCTTCTCCAGCTGTATTTCAAAGTTTTTAAATATATCGGCAGGGCATTTAGTTTTAAGTTCCAACAGCAATTTATCTATGGATTCATCCAAGGTTGTAATAGATTTAGAATTGAGGTCCATAAGTAACTGCATAAGATTGAATGAACAACTGCTACACGTCTCCTCCCATAGTGAGACAAAGGACTCATCATCCACAGGGAATGCAGGAATGATTTTCACCCGAAGCCCTCTCGGAATCAATTTACGACCCTTATATTTTTCAAGAAAGGCACGATTCCATCAAATTTTTGTCCTTTTCACCAAAAGGGTTTTAACATCAAAGAATTGATTGTCCCAACTAGAACCACCAGATGGCTGTGAGTCATCAGTGCTAGCACCAAACACCTGCTCAATTTGATTAAGCCAGGTCCTCTCCTTGGCTTTATAGTCCATGTTGTGGAAGTGACGAAAACCTGTGCAGAACACAGCAACAATAGTTATAGAACTGAACAACCACGATGGTATCATTATTACAAAAAATAATTCAGTACAACATCATTTGTAATTTCACCATAATACCAATTGTTATGGACGCATAGTCTGGACTAGTCACAAAAATCAACAATGAAAAGCAGGGGGAGAAAAAGTGACCACAAGTCCATGAATAATAAAAAAATATATATTTTATTTCATATCAAATACAGAGCAAATGAAAAAAGGTGATAGCACATACAAGGTACATGAACAAACATGTACCAATCTGTTCCTGGGGCTGTGGGAGAGGGACCTCTCCCTGTCAGATCAGGCCTCGTCAATGGACCGCGTCACCATGTGGACGCGGTACATTGACGATATTTTCCTCATCTGGCAGGGACCAACAGATCTTCTGGAGGAATTTATGTTATCTCTTAATCTAAATAATCGGAACATTCGCATTACCTATCAATTTGATGCCAATCGTGTCGAATTTTTGGATGTGTTGTTGAAACGCGATTTCAACAACACTATACAAACGGACATTTTTCGTAAGCCAACATCTACTAACAGTTTGCTACATGCGTCTTCCTCCCATCCCAGACATGTGATTCAGTCCGTTCCTACGGGACAATTCTTGCGCTTGCGCAGGATCTGTTCATCTATGATTGATTTTGAGACCCAAGCAGATGACCTTAAAATAAGATTTTTACAACGGGGGTACAGCCGCCGTATGATTAAAAAAGCTTACAATCGAGCTAGGTATTCCTCACGGAATGATTTGATTTACAAACCTAAAATTAAACAAAATAACGATAAGGTAAGATTTGTCACTGATTATCATTCCCAATTCTCACATGTAAGGGAAGCGCTTTCGAAATCTTGGTCTATACTTAGGGCTGATCCTGTACTAAGGAATTATTTAACCGAACAACCATCTATTACAACCCGACGCTCCAAAAATCTGCGTGACCACTTAGTCCGCAGCCATTATGTGAGTAATCCTAAGTCTACCTTTCTGAGTGCTAGCCCAGTTAAACCTGGGTGTTTTCCTTGTGGTCGCTGTGTGGCCTGTGTTAACATCGATAAAAGTGATTGTTTCCATAATGCTGACAATACACGTACATTTACTATTCGGAAACATATCACGTGCAATACACGCAATGTCATATACTTTGCGAGTTGTCCCTGTAAATTAATATACATTGGACTTACCACACGCTCCCTTAAAATTCGTGTGAGGGAACATGTCCTGGGTATATTGGCCGCAGTAAACCCTGATGATCCCACGGCATTCAAAACCATTCCACGGCACTTTAGGCAGCGTCACAACTGTGATGCCTCGCTCCTCCGGGTGATAGGCATTGATTCCATTGATGCCACCATACGGGGTGGTGGGACATCCCAGAAGTTGGCGCGGCTTGAGTCCCGTTGGATATGGACATTAAACACCATGCACCCGAAGGGTTTAAATGAACAAATTAGTTTTGTCCCGTTCCTATGACCCACATTTGCCTGTTGAGTCTATTTGTCATCTGTACAGGACCATCAGTGTTGTTTTTATATGTGTGTTTTTACTTACTGTTTTTTATTCTATTTCATCAGGCTGGTGCTTCCGTTGGCTTTTGCTATCTGCTGTTGTCATGAATATTACTCTTCGATCTCCATATCTGGCTCATGATAATCATTGTATATTATTATGTCTGAATATTTTTCCTATATATTATATCCACTTATGCATTGCATTGATATTTTATCATCTATGTTTGTTATGATGTCTCGAATATTACTCTTGGATCTCCATACTTGGCTTATGATAATTTCTGTATATTATTATGTCTAAATATTTTCTTTACATGTGATATACATTATTTTCACAATATTTATTATTATGTATTACATGAATACTTTATCGCTTTTGTATCTATACAGTGGCTAGGTAATTAGGGGATTTTCCATATATATGGAGAAAATGCTTATTTGTCTATTGGTGCTTGAGATTTTTTATTACTATCCATAGGGCTGCACATTTTGATATAATTTATGTTTGTTTGTTTTTGTCATAGTACGCCCATATCTCATGCATCGTCAGGCTGGTCAGCTTTCGCTATCTTTGACGGCGACGCTGATGCGGCTGGAATGATAGGATGATATATGGGCGTCACATCATTGACAATTACTTCATATCTTTATTTTAGTTGCGGCTGTCTGATCGTTGTGGTGATCTCCATTATCCCCTACATATGCGTTGTGGGGTGTTCCCGACGCATTCTGTGTTTATACATAATAGAGCCAGTATCGATGAACCCTTGATGTTTCTTATATATCTGTGACCTTTGATTACCGTTTATATCTAACATTCAGTGCGGGGGGGATGATCTCCACATGACCGCTCGTACCAGCTGATCTTCTCTGTGTTGCCATATGTGACCAGTGAAGCGGTAGCGTTTAGTATTGCCTTGACAACTGTGTACTTCCGCTTCCTTATGTTGCATTCCAAGCGGCCGGTGTTATGTCCACATGACCACTCCCTCTGCATGATCGTCATGTCCGTTCACTTGTCTCCTGACACACCTTTCTATCTGCGATCGTCATAGCATTGCGCATTGCTGATTGGCCCAGCCTTTCTTTTTAAACTCACCGCACTTAGCACTCCACGCCCCCTGACGAAGGCTCGTGCCGAAACGCGCGTCGGGGTAACGCGTGGTGTCCTGCTCCTTCCCTTCTGTGTCATTTACCTCCCGGGGGGTTCATCTGCATCTGAGTGGTATGTGCATCGTTAGCTACTTTGAGCTTCGTGTCATGTGTGATATATATGCTAGATATGGTTTTACCATTCATCATTATACCTGATTTCTGTTCCCATGATGCAATGGACCAGGTTTATATAGTCTGAGGGTTTTTTATACCTATTGTCATATGATTATTTCTACATACATAATAATATTGGTATTATTGGAGTAGTACACCCGTGTTCCTTTTTACACACTGTTTGTTCATGTACCTTGTATGTGCTATCACCTTTTTTCATTTGCTCTGTATTTGATATGAAATAAAATATATATTTTTTATTATTCATGGACTTGTGGTCACTTTTTCTCCCCCTGCTTTTCATTGTTGATTTTTGTGACTAGTCCAGACTATGCGTCCATAACAATTGGTATTATGGTGAAATTACAAATGATGTTGTACTGAATTATTTTTTGTAATAATGATACCATCGTGGTTGTTCAGTTCTATAAAAAGGGGAAGAAGGTGGACCCAGGGAACTACAGGCCGGTGAGTCTGACTTCTATACCAGGAAAGATCTATGAACAAATTATTAAAGAACATGTATGTAAGTACCTGCATAAGAATGAAGTGATTAAACAGAGTCAGCATGGGTTTGTAACTAATAAGTCATGTCAGACTAACTTAATTTCCTTCTATGACAGAATCACTGACTGGGTGGATCAGGGAAATGCTGTAGATATAGTATATCTTGACTTCAGCAAAGCATTTGACAAAGTATCTCACACAATCCTTATTGAAAAAATGACTAAGTATGGAATGGACAAGGCAACTGTTAGGTGGATTCATAACTGGCTTAGTGATCGGACTCAAAGAGTGGTCGTAAATGGCTGCACATCCAGTTGGAAGAATGTCTCAAGTGGGGTACCACAAGGCTCTGTTTTGGGCCCTGTATTGTTCAACATCTTTATCAATGATTTAGATGAAGGAATTGAGGGTAAACTGATCAAATTTGCTGATGACACAAAGCTAGGAGGGGTAGCTAATACTAGAGAAGAGAGAGAGAGAGGATTCAAAAAGATATAAATAAACTGGAGCAGTGGGCAGCAACTAACAGAATGGTTTTTAACAGGGAAAAATGCAAAGTACTACATTTGGGCAATAAAAATGAAAAAAGCATATACAAAATGGGAGGAATAGGGCTAAGTAACAGCACATGTGAAAAAGACTTGGGTATACTAATTGATCACAGACTTAACATGAGTCAACAGTGTGATGCAGCAGCAAAAAAGGCAAATACAATTCTAGGATGTATCAACAGAAGCATACAGTCTAGATCACGTGAAGTCATTATTGCCCTCTACTCCTCTTTGGTCAGACCTCATCTGGAATACTGTGTCCAGTTTTGGGCACCACATTTTAAAAATGACATCAACAAACTGGAGCAAGTTCAGAGAAGAGCCACCAGAATGGTGACCGGTCTGCAAACCATGTCCTATGAGGAACGGTTGCAGGATTTGGGAATGTTTAGCTTGCAAAAAAGAAGACTGAGAGGAGACTTAATAGCTGTCTACAAATATCTCAAGGGCTGTCACATTGTAGAAGGATCATCTTTATTCTCATTTGCACAAGGAAAGACTAGAAGCAATGGGATGAAACTGAATGGGAGGAGACACAGATTAGATATTAGAAAAAACTTTTTGACAGTTAGGGTGATCAAGGAGTGGAACAGGCTGCCACGAGAGGTGGTAAGTTCTCCTTCAATGGAAGTCTTCAAACAGAGGCTGGACAGACATCTGTCTGGGATGATTTAGAGAATCCTGCTTTGAGCAGGGGGTTGGACCAGAAGGCCCAGGAGGTCCCTTCCAACTCTACCATTCTATGATTCTATGAATATTTGTTATTCACAGCGCCCTCTCTTTACCACATAGGATCCTGTCTTGTTAGATGTAAAATGATTGCTGCGGGGCAGCATCTGACCAGAAGATCAGTCCATCAGCTGGCTCCATTAGCAGTCATTTCATTTTTATATCTTACAAAAGAGGACACTATGAAATAAGGACAGGGCAGTATAAAAAAGAAAAATAACAAGAGATTCCGATATGTAAGGAATGGTGCTGTACATAACAGGAGAGGGCACTGTGTAATAAGGGACGGCAATATACATAATGAGAAGAGATTATATGTCTGTAACTTGGTTGCCATAAAAGGAGAGGGGCCTAAACACACTTCTTGCACAGGGGCCCCACAATTTCAGTGTCCGACCTTGCTTTAGATTCAAAATTCTGCAGCAATTAATACATTTACAAAAGGACCTGTGGGTCTGGTTTCGCCAATCCCGTTTTTCCAGCGACCACTAGGTGGAGCTCACTGCATGTGGATTTAAACAGTTCTCATTTAACACCATTTTTGCGTTTTCTTTGTTTGCCCCCTTTTTTCCAAGAACCATTTATATATTTTTTTTTCATTTTGGTATCAGCACTATCATATGAGGGCTTGTTTTTTGCGGGATGAGTTGTAGTTTTTTTATGACACAAATCATTTTTTACCATACATTGAAAAACAGGAACCATTTAACTGTTTAACCATTGAAATGCCGCAGTCAATCTCTCGAAAGTGCGCTCGCGTGATTTGAGCTACATACTATCTATAAAGTCATAAAAAAAGGATTTCTAAAAATATAAACGTTTAAATCATCCTATTCAAGCATAAAAAAATGAGAAAAAAAATCTATATATCCTGTATCAAAATATGAAACTATTTTACCCATACGGTAAAGGAATAAAAAATCGAAATGCTAGAATTGCCATCTTTCAGTCTCTATACCTCCTCCAAAAAAGTGCAATAAAAAGTGATCAAAAGATCAAAATGGTACCAATGAAAACTACGGCTCGCTCAGCATCATTTATGGAAAAAAACAAAAAACAAAACGTTTTGGGTCACGGAAAATGGCAGCACGAACCAAATTTTGTTGTTTTTACAGGTCAAGAAGCTATCCGATGGTGATGGTGGTGTTGAACCAAGAGCAGTGGTATTATTCTACGCTCTTCGGAGTTGAACAAACTCCTAAATCAGGATGAAAAACCACAAACAAGTCGTCAATCCTGATTCTGCTCCGTGCAGTTTTTTTTCTCCGTCCACCTGCGCACGCACCGATTATACGCTAGTTAGAACGAGCCTATATCATGAACCGGCGCAGAATTGGGAACGTTTTTAATGTTTTTTGGCTGACATTTCCTCGGAGGCAGCCATTGACGGACAGCTGTCTCGCCGGGTGCCATGCTGTCCTGCTGACTCTCAGCATCTTCCTGGCAATTCACAGAAGACCGGGAAATGTGCAACCTACGACCCGCTGTCTGAAACCAGATTCAAGGTCATGGAGTCTCGAGATGTCTTCTTCATGAGACACCCCAACCTGAGATTGGAGACGACGAGTGTTTAGATGTCTCTCCGAAAACGCCTCGCAGGGCAAAGATAGATCCAGGCAGCAGCAGCTATGTGACCAGTGAGCATAACTTCATCTTACAAGGATGTTTGGCACAAGGTGCCTCTACGGGTTGACTTTTCTACGCGGCCATCTCTGGTTTCATCTCCGTTGCCTTATGGAGGGAGTAACTGGGGATACGGGAGTTAATGGAATGTGGCACAAGGCGTCCTAATTAAATAATATCCCACAGAGACGTCCTTGCGGCGGCCACAGATACCACGAGCGATAACCTTGTGCAAGAAATCCTTTTTCAGCTGGGCTCCAAGTACTCTGTGCGGCCGTCCAAACAGTGGTTTGGGCTATCACTGGTTTAACCCCTTCCTGTCCCGAGATTTAAGGACTCCAATTTTTCATGATATCAATTCGATGCTTTATTTGATGTCATCCTGGTGTACAATAACAAATTATATTGTGGTACCGTGTTAGCCAGAAAAATCGATGTGAATACTTTTCCGTCCAATTATGACAAGAGTATTCTTAGAGTGATACCTTTATTGGCTAACCAGAAAATTATATGTTCGCTAGCTTTCAGAGCGCAGAGGCTCCTTCTTCAGGAATGTAATCTTGCCTGAAGAAGGAGCCTCTGCGCTCTGAAAGCTTGCGAACATATAATTTTCTGGTTAGCCAATAAAGGTATCACTCTAAGAATACTCTTGTCATATTTGGACAGAAAAGTATTCACTTTGATGTCATCCAAAACCCTCGACAGGCTGCAATTCACATCACAACCACTGGGTGGCCACCTAAAGACACAAATAGCGTAAACATCTCCCTACAGAGTATCGATAAAAGTTTTTTTTAATTTTTTCGAAGCTGCTCATCTTGAGCCACACGTCTCAAGATATGGTAGCCGAGCAGAAAGGTAAGGAAGGACAGATAAATAGGTACTGATGTAATATGTCAGAATGATGGCAATGGCATGGGAGCTGTATCCACACCATCACTTGCAGGTGCCTCCAAAAAAATGGATTAAACGGATTAAAAGTAATCAAGAAGACGGAAAATGCTGCGTCATTAGAAAAAAATGCTATAGGCTTTGCAATTTCCACATTTCGAAAGTGATACTTTTGTTAGCATGGCCATATTGGGGCCTGTACATTTTTTTTTTATTAGCCCAATTAATATAGTATATACTTTTAGCATTTTATTTTTTAGAATTTTTCTTTAAGATGCTGTTTGTGTTGCCGCTAACGTCATGATGATGTCTGACAATACATTTACAGCAATACTGCAGTTCTAATTTTTTTTAAAAGTTTTTCTAGTTTGTACAATAAAACTAATTTTTGAAAAAGATCCCGTTTCTGGTGTCCTCATATTCCAAGCCCCATAACGGTTTAAGGGGCTTGTCTAGGACTTAAGATAGTCCATCAATATCAGATCATCAGTCGGGGGTCTGACACTCGGCACCCCCCGACTTCCAGCTCTGGCGACAGCCGTCTGTAAGCTTTTTTCAGAAGCTCGGTGACGGCCCCCCTCCAGTCTGACCTGAGGATCAATATATAGTAGGGCTTGTTCTTTTTTTCTACCACAAATTGTAATTTTTTATGGCATTTTAGGCTACATGGGAAATTTTTAAGATCAATTTTTGGACAGTGGGATGGACACAAAACAGCAGATCTGGCATTATTTTAACGATTTTTTATGGTGTTGATCATGTTTTCATGTTATGGTGAGTTGTTACGGACTCAAATTTTTTATTTTACCATAATACAGCGTTTTTATTTATACATTTTTCATTGAACTTTTTCACTTTTTTAGTCCACATGATTTGGTTTTTACTATATGATCGCTAACACAATACGCTGTAATACTTTTCTGTTATATTTTGCCAATGTGAAACAACCAGCAGACATTTTAGGTCAGAATCTAAATCTATGGGATTAAACAGCCGAGATCAGAGTTATCCTGGCCATTAGAGATGGCTGTTAGCTGTATAATACAGACACTCCATAAGAAGGGAAAGCCTACATTATATTGGTGATCATTCATTTACAAGGCGCTATTGCTGCAGGGGTGTAACATCAAGCAGATTCGTGGATCTAAAAAAGTTTGGTAAATTTGAGTGACAACTTTGGAAGAGGATCATCACTCAACTTTACAAGTCACCTTTCAACAGACTGTCTAATGACTTCCTAAAAAAAACAATTAATGAACTTTGATTGTTTATTAGTAGTGATGACACTGATGAGCGCAAGTGCTCTTTACTCAAGTTTGCCTAGGGTGATTGTGTATGCACCAAGGATCGCAGAAGCTCTAGTGACAGCATGTTTTGTGGGTGCTGAACAGCCACAAAACAAGCAGGGGATTGCCTGACAAACATTGCCAGTGTATGTCAGACAATCCTCTCAGCCCATATATGTTAGGTAATCCTCTGCATCCCATGTATGTCAGGCAATCCCGCAGACCGCATCCCATGTATGTCAGGCAATCCCTGCTCCCAGTGTATGTCAGGCAATCCCCGCATCCCGTGTATGTCAGGCAATCCCCACATCCCGTGTATGTCAGGCAATCCCCACATCCCGTGTATGTCAGGCAATCTCCGCATCTCGTGTATGTCAGGCAATCTCCACATCCCGTGTATGTCAGGCAATCCCCACATCCCGTGTATGTCAGGCAATCTCCGCATCTCGTGTATGTCAGGCAATCTCCACATCCTGTGTATGTCAGGCAATCTCCACATCCTGTGTATGTCAGGCAATCTCCGCATCTCGTGTATGTCAGGAAATCTCCACATCCTGTGTATGTCAGGCAATCCCACATCCTGTGTATGTCAGGAAATCTCCACATCCTGTGTATGTCAGGCAATCCCCACATCCCGTGTATGTCAGGCAATCCCCACATCCCGTGTATGTCAGGCAATCCCCACATCCCGTGTATGTCAGGCAATCTCCGCATCTCGTGTATGTCAGGCAATCTCCGCATCCCGTGTATGTCAGGCAATCCCCACATCCCGTGTATGTCAGGCAATCTCCGCATCTCGTGTATGTCAGGCAATCTCCACATCCTGTGTATGTCAGGCAATCTCCACATCCTGTGTATGTCAGGCAATCTCCGCATCTCGTGTATGTCAGGCAATCTCCACATCCTGTGTATGTCAGGCAATCTCCACATCCTGTGTATGTCAGGCAATCTCCACATCCTGTGTATGTCAGGCAATCTCCACATCCGGTGTATGTCAGGCAATCTCCACATCCTGTGTATGTCAGGCAATCTCCACATCCTGTGTATGTCAGGCAATCTCCACATCCGGTGTATGTCAGGCAATCTCCACATCCTGTGTATGTCAGGCAATCTCCGCATCTCGTGTATGTCAGGCAATCTCCGCATCCCGTGTATGTCAGGCAATCCCCACATCCCGTGTATGTCAGGCAATCTCCGCATCTCGTGTATGTCAGGCAATCTCCACATCCTGTGTATGTCAGGCAATCTCCACATCCTGTGTATGTCAGGCAATCTCCGCATCTCGTGTATGTCAGGCAATCTCCACATCCTGTGTATGTCAGGCAATCTCCACATCCCGTGTATGTCAGCAATCCCACATCCTGTGTATGTCAGGCAATCTCCGCATCTCGTGTATGTCAGGCAATACTCGCATCCCGTGTATGTCAGGCAATCTCCACATCCTGTGTATGTCAGGCAATCCCCACATCCTGTGTATGTCAGGCAATACTCGCATCCCGTGTATGTCAGGCAATCTCCACATCCTGTGTATGTCAGGCAATCTCCACATCCTGTGTATGTCAGGCAATCTCCACATCCTGTGTATGTCAGGCAATCTCCACATCCCGTGTATGTCAGGCAATCTCCACATCCTGTGTATGTCAGGCAATCTCCGCATCTCGTGTATGTCAGGCAATACTCGTATCCAGAGGCATAGCTAGGGTTTCGGTTTAGGGGGGGGCGAAACATCTGAGTGGGCCCCTAACCAGAGAACCTCAGCAAATGACCGCACTGTTGCCAAAAATAATCTATATATAAAAAGACCAATACTGATATCACCGCCATATGGTCAGTGGTAAATAACACCAGTCCTACAGAACATATAAGAGATCATAGCAGAGTTACAGATAATGACTTACCGCTGATGTTCTTTCTGATGGAATCGTTCACTTTTCATGTCTTTTCCATCTGGCCCCAGACCGACATAACGACTCCTCCAGCCAGGACTCGACTGCAGAAAATACAACAAAGACACATTTCACTTCTCATATTGTCAGCACCGTCACGGTCACCGATTGGACTATTCTCAATCTCAACCTGCACAAACTCCTCATCCTGCTAATATCCCAATACTGAGCTGCTGCTGTCATATGTGTCATTATTACTGCACCTGATACCCCAATACTGAGCCACTGCTGCCGTATGTGCCCCTATTACTGCACCTGATACCCCAATACTGAGCCGCTGCTGCCGTATGTGTCCCTATTACTGCACCTGATACCCCAATACTGAGCCGCTGCTGCCGTATGTGTCCCTATTACTGCACCTGATACCCCAATACTGAGCCTCTGCTGCCGTATGTGTCCCTATTACTACACCTGATACCCCAAATGACGTGCTGCCGTAGTGTCCCTATTACTGCTCCTGATACCCAATACTGACCGCTCTGCCGTATGTCCCTATTACTACACCTGATACCCCAATACTGAGCCGCTTCTGCCGTATGTGTCCTATTACTGCACCTGTACCAATACTGAGCCGCTGCTGCCGTATTGCCCTATTACTACACCTGATACCCCAATACTGAGCCGCTGCTGCCGAGTTGCCGCTATTATGCACCTGATACACCAATACTGACGCTGCTGCCGTATGTGCCCTATTAGCTCTGATACCCCAATACTGAGCCGCTGCTGCGTAGTGTCCCTATTACTACACTGATACCCAATACGAGCCGCTGCTGCATATGTGTCCCTATTACTGCACCTGATACCCAATACTGACCTCTGCTGCGATGTGTCCTATACGCCCTGATCCCCAATACTGAGCCGCGTTGCCGTATGTGTCCCTATTACTGCATCTGATACCCCAATACTGAGCCACTGCTGCCATATGTGTCCCTATTACTGCACCTGATACCCCAATACTGAGCCTCTGCTGCCGTATGTTCCCTATTACTGCACCTGAACCAATACTGAGCCCTGCTGCATATGTTCCCTATTATACACCTGATACCCCAATACTGAGCCCGCTGCCGTATGTTCCTATACTGCACCTGATAACCCATACTGAGCCTCTGCTGCCATATGTGTCCCTATTAATGCCCCTACTGTGTGGTTCTGTGTGACCTCTAAATTCCAAAGCACCCCTCTATAATATAGTAATGCCAGGTGCATGTGTGTAGCCAGCTGCGCTTGGAGCCACAAGTACCCAGGAGGATGCACAGAAGGTAAACCCACATATACACCTGATATTCATTCACACTGTCTGTTACCCTAGAAAGTGGATAGTAGCTCTTGAAGTGTGCATAGATCAGTCTGACGGAAGGTCCTGATAGCTGCTTCAGACAGAGCCTCAGAAGGAAAAGAAGGAAAGGGAACAGCAGTGACAGAAAGACTGAAGACTACAGCTTGAACTTAGTTTACTGTGTGGAGTCCAGTAATAGTGGAGGAAGATAGCCACTTCAGCCTGGTCAGAACTGAGTCAACTGAGGTAGTTTCAGTGAGCAAGCGTGCTGACGCTTTGAGAGCGGTGAAGAGAAGGAAGAATCAGCTATCTACTGCTAGTGTGCTTATGTTAAGGGTTGGAGTAGGACGAAAGGTGAGTGGAAGGAAGAAGAGAGTGACAGAGGTTGAAACAGCATTGATCGCTTACCTCTACTCTGCAGTACCGGACACCGGGTCCGAACTTGCTAGCATCTACACGACTAGTAGGAGAAACCGGAGACCCTGCTGGACTTCAGGTCGCAGGGGCCCAGCAGTGCTGATACTAACCGAGGTCAGGAAGACGGGGGTCTGGCAGGTACCGCCATTAGAGACACTGTTCTATCCACGAGAAGGCCTCACCACAAGGTCAGCCGGGGTATAGCTGAAGACAGAGTTAGACTTCGTTTCATACAGGTCAGAAACTCACACATACAGGAGTACGGAGGCCCTACACCTACTCAGTGGGATTACTGGACGTGCATCCTCCACCCTGACAGCTTCCCGGGACGTGCCTGCTATACCACCAGTAAAGGTACAAAAAGAGACTTTCTTGAGTGTGTCTGCCTTATTGCTCCTGCACCCCAAAACACCGCCATATACCCTGAGGGACAGTCTTGCCTGTGGAAGACTTAACACCTTGCTGCCCAGTAACAACCCCTCAGTGGATTTACCCTGCAGCGCTGGTCATCCTGACCAGGTACCACAGGTGGCGTCACGAACAACAAACTGTATATACTTTAATCCCTTGTAAATATCCCCCCTTTTTAGTGAGCGCCCAGGGCCACGGACCAGCTGTGCTACCCGTGACATCCCCCATAGAAGTGAACGGGCTCGGATCCGAGTACCCCACGACCCTGGCGGGCGACTCATCACATGGGCCCTAGAAAACAGAGCCCACATGTTGTCCCCTAGAATGTAATAATGCCCCGTGTGCCCCTTTGACAGTTACAGTAACCAGTTCCCCTATAACAATAAGTGCCCACTTTACATTTAATAATGTCCCGAGTCTCCCCCCTGTACAGCTCCCCTATACACCGTATAATGCCCCCTCACTGTATATATACTGACCCCTTAATATCCCCAAACTATTTAATGGCCCCGCCACTATAATCCCCACACTGTATGATGGCCCCCTAGATAGCCTCCATATAGCATAAAACACCAGATAGTCCTCAATATAGTATAATGCACCCCCATAGGCAGCCTCTGTATTATAATGCACCCCCATAGACAGCCTCTGTATTGTAATGCACTCCATAGGCAGCCTTACTTATAATGCACCCATAGGCAGCCTTATTAAAAATGCACCCCATAGGCAGTCTTATTTATAATGGACCCCATAGGCAGCCTTATTTATAATGCACCCCATAACCAGCCTTATTTATAATGCACCCCATAGGCAGCCTTATTAAAAATGCACCCCCATAGGCAGTCTTATTTATAATGCACCCCCATAGGCAGCCTTATTTATAATGCACCCCATAGGCAGCCTTATTTATAATGCACCCCCATAGGCAGTCTTATTTATAATGCACCCCATAGGCATTCTTATTTATAATGCACCCCCATAGGCAGTCTTATTTATAATGCACCCCCATAGGCAGTCTTATTTATAATGCACCCCATATGCAGCCTTACTTATAATGCACCCCATCGGCAGTCTTATTTATAATGCACCCCATATGCAGCCTTACTTATAATGCACCCCCATAGGCAGTCTTATTTATAATGCACCCATATCACTTACTTATAATGCACCCATAGGCAGCCTTATTATAATGCACCCCATAGGCAGTCTTATTTATAATGCACCCCATATGCAGCCTTACTTATAATGCACCCCATATGCAGCATTACTTATAATGCACCCCATATGCAGCCTTACTTATAATGCACCCCATAGGCAGCCTTACTTATAATGCACCCCATATGCAGCATTACTTATAATGCACCCCATATGCAGCCTTACTTATAATGCACCCCATATGCAGCCTTACTTATAATGCACCCCATATGCAGCCTTACTTATAATGCACCCATATGCAGCCTTACTTATAATGCACCCCATAGGCAGCCTTACTTATAATGCACCCCATAGGCAGCATTACTTATAATGCACCCCATATGCAGCATTACTTATAATGCACCCCATATGCAGCATTACTTATTATGCACCCCATAGGCAGTATTATTTATAATGCACCCCCATAGGCAGCCTTAATTATAATGTACCCCATAGGCAGCCTTATTTATAATGCACCCCCATAGGCAGCCTTATTTATAATGTACCTGTAAGGTTTTTGTCTCTTTTGACATGTTCCTTGAAACTCAGTTTTTCCATCGGCCATTTTGCTTTCTGTCTTGCTGCAGCTATCTTGCCCTCAGTTAATATGGAGGTTCCAGCTTTCATGTTCCCGCCCTGATTCTCTCCTCTTGCTTCTTAAGCAGCCTCAGCTGAACAATCAGTGCTCCTGAATCAAGCTTCAGTCAGCCTGTGACCTGACTCCTGGAAACCTAGGATTTTGGACTCCAGCTATTTCCTACTGAGGAACTTTGGAACACTGTTGGACTCTGGAAACCTGCTGTCTGGTGAATCCATGTTTGCAGAGGAATTACGGTACAGAGAAGAGATCCTGAACCTGCTTTGGAGAGTTATTGTAGAGCTTGAAGTTACTCTGGCCTGCTGTGTCTCCTGCCTCTGTTCCTGCAAACGGTGTGACCTTTTCTGCATGCTTGTATGAAGTAATACAAGTCATTTCATATCAACCTGTGTCTCATGTGTTTTCCTCGCACCCAAGCACAAGACGCTATAGGAACTGTACACTATACATGACAAGATTCAGGAGCCAATGTTTAGTGTCTGCTGGGTCTGGGAAAGTCGTGTCTGCTGTGACTGTGGATATCAGATGTCCGTTTAATACCTTCTGTGATGACAGTGGTTGTGACTTCTCACAACCATTCCAGGTGAGCGCATTTGTGTAGCCCTGGTATGTAAGCACACAGTACCCTGGAGGATGTGCGGAGAGTAGAGTTGAGCGAACTTTCCGATATCCTAAAGTATCGGAATCGGAATGGTATCGCCGATATCACTAAAAAATCGGCGATACCCGATACCGATACCGGAAGTCCCATGTAAGTCTATGGGAACAAAATATCGCAACTAAAAAAACCCCATTCTTTCCTTGTAAACACTAAATATACACACATAGAATACATATATATATATATATATACATGTCATTGTGACATATATATATACATATATGTATAGTTTATACACTTCTACATAGTAAAATATCCTTTGATTCAATTGCCGGGTAAAGCGGCTTCAGTGAAAAGACAGAAGCACCCGACATGAAATGACACTTGGTGTACATAGGGTTAACCATGTCTTTTCATGTCGTTTGCTATCTGATTTGCACAAACAATTAAATCAGACTATGTGTGCAAAATTTCACACCTGTAGGGGTTAATTAAAGGTGTAAATTCGTTGTAAAAAAAACGGACTTTTTTGCTACGAATTTACACCTTTAATTAACCCCTACAGGTGTGAAATTTTGCACACATAGTCTGATTTAATTGTTTGTGCAAATTAGATAGCAAAGGACATGAAAAGACATGGTTAACCCTATGTACACCAAGTGTCATTTCATGTCGGGTTCTGCATTTTCACAAAAGCCGGCAATTGAATTAGCGGCTATTATACTATGTAGAAGTGTATGAACTACAAATATAAATATATATATATATATATATGTGTCACAAATTCAATGACATGTATATATATATATATATATATATGAGGTGTAAAATTGCTGAAAAAAAATGCGTGGGCTCCCGCCCTATTTTCGCAACCAGACAGACAAAGCCAGTGAGTGGGGGCAGATAATAATAGCCCAGAGAGGGACCATTTTTTTTGGCCCCCCCGGCTACTTAACATCTGCCCCCAGACACCCCAGAAAGGGCAAATCTCTAATTAGATTTGCCCTTTCTGGCACTTTGCCCGTCTATTCCCATTGCCCTGTAGCGGTGGCGAATGGGTTAATAAGGGGTTAAAATGACCTTGCAATTGAAAGGTCACTTTAAGCCAGGTTAATAATTGAGAGCTGTCAATTAGACAACTATCAATTATTAATCCTATTGTATGAAAGAAAAATCAAACACACACACTTTAATAAAAAAGAAGTTTAATGAAATAATCACACAGTTTTTGACCATATTTTATTTACCTGCTAAAACCATTTCCTGTAATAAAAATAAAATAATAAAGCAAAATTATTCTTACCAATCCGATGCACAGTCAGGTCCCACGGTGTAATCCTTCAGAAAGGGTTAATGTTTACTGCAGGGACCGCAGCTAATGCTGCAGCCTCACAGTAAACCCCAAATGAATGAGTTCCTCTCCTGCCTGACAGGAGAGTAAAGGCTGGGTGTCACATAACAATACACCAGCGATCCCGACAACGATATGCACTTGTCAGGATCGCTGGTGTATCGCTACATGATCGCTGCTGAGCTGCCAAACAGGCAGCTCAGGCAGCGATCTGGGACAGCGACACTGCGGGTAACATCGCTTAAGGGCCCGTCTCACATAGCGATATCGCTACCGAGATCGCTGCTGAGTCACTAGTTTTGTGACGCAGCAGCGAGCTCACCAGCGATATCGCTGTGTGTGACATTCAGCGACGATCAGCCCCCCTGCCGGGTATCGCTGATCGTCGCAGAAATGTCAGGACCTTTTTTTGATCGCTGGTTTCCCTCTGACAGGCACGCATCGCTGCGTGTGACAGGCGGGAGACCAGCGATCCGCTGGTAACCAAGGTACACAGCGGGTTTCCAGGCACCGCGCAGCGCTTGGAAACCCGCTGTGTACCTTGGATACCAGCTCCCTGCATCAGGGCGCTGGTATCCAAGGTACACAGCGGGTTTCTAGGCACAGCCCCGCGCCTGGAAACCCGCTGTGTACCTTGGTTACCAGCGGATCGCTGGTCTCCCGCCTGTCACACGCAGCGATGCGTGCCTGTCAGCGGGAAACCAGCGATCAAAAAAAGGTCCTGACATTTCAGCGACGATCAGCGATACCCGGCAGGGGGGCTGATCGTCGCTGAATGTCACACACAGCGATATCGCTGGTGAGCTCGCTGCTGCGTCACAAAACTAGTGACTCAGCAGCGATCTCGGTAGCGATATCGCTATGTGAGACGGGCCCTTAAGTGGAAAGCTTAATTGATTGCTTTCCACTTTCACTTCAGGTCAGCCAGGGACACAATCAGTGACGTCAGAGGGAACTGATTAACAAAAATAGGGGTTCCCTTCGAAAAAAAAATGGCGTGGGGTCCCCCCTATTTTTGTTAACCAGCCAGATGAAGCAGACCGCTGAGGCCTGGATTTTCAGGCTGTTAAGGAGCCAAGATCCATGGACCTTGCCAGCCTGATAATACTAGGCCACAGCAGTCTGCATATCTTGGCTGATTAACAAAAATAGGGGATCCCCTCGAAAAAAATTGGCGTGGGGTCCCCCCTATTTTTGTTAACCAGCCAGATGAAGCAGACCGCTGAGGCCTGGATTTTCAGGCTGTTAAGGAGCCAAGATCCATGGACCTTGCCAGCCTGATAATACCAGGCCACAGCAGTCTGCATATCTTGGCTGATTAACAAAAATAGGGGATCCCCTCGAAAAAAATTGGCATGGGGTCCCCCCTATTTTTGTTAACCAGCCAGATGAAGCAGACCGCTGAGGCCTGGTTTTTCAGGCTGGTAAGGATCCAATATCCATGGACCTTGCAAGCCTGATAATACCAGGCCACAGCAGTCTGCTTAGCTTGGCTGGTTAACAAAAATAGGGGATCCCCTCGAAAAAAAAACGGCGTGGGGATCCCCCCTATTTTTGTTAACCAGCCAAGTAAAATGCAGACTGCTGCGGCCTGGTATTAAAAGACTGTCAAGGCCCATGGATTTTGGCCCTCAACAGCCTGATAATACCAGGCTACAGCAGCCCCACATTTGGCGCATCAAAAGATGTGCCAATTGTGGCACTTTACCCGGCTCTTCCCACTTGCCCTGTAGCGGTGGCAAGCGGGGTAATAAGGGGTTATTGTCACCGTTGATTGCACGGTGACAATAAGCCCGGTTAATAATGGAGAGGCGTCAATAAGACACCGATCCATTATTAATCCCAAAGTTATTAAATGCATAAAAAAAAGACACAGCAAGAAAAAAGTCTTTTAATGAAATAAAAGAGACAACACAGTTTTCATTAATTTTATTACTCTCTCATTCCTGCGACGCCATCGATCTCCTGTAAAAAAAGAAAAAAAAACAAACCAACAGTATACCACCTGACCGACGCAGTCCATAGTAACGAGTGTCCCACGACGATCCAGCTCTGCTACATCACAATGACAGGCAGAGCCTGTCATCGCAACGCAGCACAGCTGATTACCTGCTTCTCCGGCGGTGACGTCATCGGACTGACTGCTTTACGGCCGGGATTACCCAGCAGTCACTGCAGTTATCGCGAGAAACTGCATGTGACCGCCGGGGAAAGAAGATGGCGGCCATGAAGCAGTCCAGGCCGTGACCGCCGGAGATCTTCTGCCAGGTAAGTGCCGCTGACTCCTGACAGACCCGACCGACGGACACTGACAGTGACAGTGACAATCCCGATTCCGGTATCCGATAAGACGAAAATATCGGAACTCGGAATCGGAATTCCGATACAGCCAATATCGGCCGATACCCGATATTTGCAGTATCGGAATGCTCAACCCTAGCGGAGAGGTAATGGTAAAGAGCTCGACATTACTCACATACACTTCAGACACACCCAGCAGGGGTGTATAGGGGAGTGTCCTGTAGCACAGTAGTCTGAGAGTTCTCCTGTGAGCGTGCAGACAGGAGAGTCTGAAGTTCTCCTGAGAGAGTGAAGAAGTCAGGACTAGTGCCTGTGGGAGAAACAAGATTCCTGTTAAAACAGGGAGACAGTGCAAAAGTGGAGGCTAGTACAGATAACCGAATGTTATCCTAGCCTAGTCAGTGCTGATATCAAGAGTTGAGCAGGGCGAAGGGCGCAGAGGAAAGAATTACCAAAGTGCCTTAAGGATTGGACTATCCGGCATTATTCTCCGGTCACTGGAGACCGAAGTATCACTACAGCTTCAGGTGTAGAGATAGGAAAACCAGAGTCTTACTGGACCTTAGGTCACAGAAAGCAGCCTTGGAGTGTCGGTACGTAACAGGGGTCAAGTCGAGTAGGGACTTTGAGTCAGTGCACGACAAAAGCAAGAACCTAGTTCCATTACTGGAAGACTCCGACCACAAAACTGACCGGGCAGTACAGCTTTGGAGAAATTGGAGTGAACTTGGCTCTATGCAGGTTGAACTCATCATATTGGAAAGTAAAGGAGGCCCCCAACCTGCTCTGCCGTTACCTCAAAGCACATCCTCCACCCGACCAGCCTCCCTGGGACCTGCCTTATCATCTGACAAGTAAAAGGTATGGAAAGACGCTGGATGGTGTGAGACTGATTTATTTACCTGCACCCGACATCATTAATTCCATAGACTTTGAGGGACCAGTCCCACCTGTAGGGGACCCGACATCTAGCTGCCACACCATCCCCTCAGAGATCTACAGCAGCGCTGGTCTTAGTGATCAGAGAACTACAGGTGGCGTCACGAATGTTATACACCTATCCCCTGTAAATATACCCCCAACATACGCCTGACCGCCAGGGCCACAGACCGAGCCACCGCTACCTGTGACAACCCCATAGACTTCCATGGGCTCGGCTCTGAGTACCCCATTGCTCTGGTAAACCACAATTGTGGTGCGGGTCAAACAACTTGGCGTCACGAACAGGATCCGAAACTCGCAAAATTGCGAGCCCCGTGTGCCTGTGGAGTGTTTTGGTGAAAAAGACTGTTGCTATTGTGTAGCCCTGGTACACAATACTAAGAGGATGAGTGGAGAGTAACAGTTAAGGTCTCTTCATGACATCATGTGCACTTCTGACACACCAGCAGGGGTGTGGAAGGGAGTGATTTAGTCAGTCAGTGTCTGGACTTCAGAGTGAGAAGTCAGTTTCCTGTCCTTGGACAGAGTAGACGTGTCCAGTTTAAGTCTATCATCAGTTCAGAAAGTGGAGTCTGGTGTAGGTGTCTGTATACACCTTAGTCTAGTCAGAGCTGTGCCCCACTGGAAGAAAGACTGAACTATCTATTAAGAGACAAGCAAGGCGAAGGGCAAAGTGGAAGGAAGATAATTGAAAAAGTGCTTTTGACTTGGAAAAGTCCTGCACGTTGCAACCGGTTACTGGGGACCGAAGGATCACTATTGTACAGCATAGTGAAGAGAAAACCAGGAATCTACCGGACCCTAGGTCGCGGCAGACAAGCCCCTTATAGTCAGAACGTAGCTGGAGTCAGAGGGTGTGAAGACTTTGAGTTAGTGCACGACAATAAAAGGATTCAGCTCCCTCGCAGAAAGGCTTCTAACACAAATCTGACTGGGCAAGTACAGCTAAAGAAAAGCTGGAGATTTGAGAGGATTACGCTTCAGGCTGGTCTTACTCAGCTTCATTGGACAGTAAAGGAGGCCCCTAACTTGCTTAGCTGTTGCCTCAAAGCTCATCCTCCATCAACCCCATCAGCCTCCCTGGGACCTGCCTTATCATCCTGCAAGTAAAGGTATGGAAAGACGTTGACTGTGTGAGACTGAGTTATTATTGCATGCCTGCACAATCCCTACCTAACTACCGACCTGAGGGAAGAGTCCCACCTGTAGGGGACCCGACATCTAGCTGCCTCACCATCCCTCAGAGATCTACAGCAGCGCTGGTACATATTACCAGAATACTACAGGTGGCGTCACGAACTGTACATAAATCAATCCCCTGTAAATATATCCCCAACATACGCCAGACCGCCCGGGCCACAGACCGAGCCACAGCTACCTGTGACAAAATCCCCATAGACTTCTACGGGCTCGGCTCTGAGTACCCCATTGCCCTGGTAACCCACAATTGTGGTGGCGGGTCGACACAACTTTTGGCGTCACGAACAGGATACGAAACTTGCAGCATTGCGAGCCCTGTGTGCCTGTGGAGTGTTTTTGTGAAAAAAGGACTGTTTGCACTTTTGGCGCCAACATCGCCATTTTTGTCGCCATATTCGCGCCCTCAGGCGCTGGAGAAGAAGGTGGGCGTACCTGAAAGAGCGCGCAAAGTCTTGGACACGCCCCCGGCTCTGACTCAGCGGCAGGTCCTGCAACAGGAAGTGAACGCTCTGACATCAGAGCGCCTGCGACGAAGGTCCTGTTCCCACTGCGGTGCCTGTGAAGTAGCAGCATCTGAAACCGGTAGGCTCCGTTTAACCAAGGGGCGCTAAGATGTCACAACAACCGGCTGACAGTGCGGCCCGGCCGGAGGCCCCAATCCCGCACCGTCTGGTATTATAGCGCCAGATGGAGGCGCAGGCCCTGCACCCAGTCCGGTAGTCCCGATCATGCCACTAACGCTCCCATATATGCCTGGGGCGAAATGGCTTCCCCAATACAGCGGTGGGCCAGGCACATTAGCAGGCTTCAAGCGGAAGTTATGCAGCATCCTAGAAATGTACTCCATGCCTGAGAGACAAAAAGCTGCTGTGCTAATAGGGCAGCTAACTGGCGCTGCTGAGAGGGAAGTGGAGACTTGGGATACCGTTGATCAGGAGTCGGTGCCTGCGATCTTCCTGAAGCTTCATGCCATATTTGAAGACCGCACAGAAACGGATCTCCGGATGGCCTTCTATCACTGTTCACAACAGCCAGGTGACAGCATCCGGGACTATGCTTGCCGACTACAGGGAGCCCTGAGAGCCCTCAAGCAAATTAACCATTTAAATGCTATCGACGAGAATAGAATGCTGAAAGAACAATTTATACAGGGATTGAGATCCCCAGAGGAACGCAGAACTGTAAATTGGTGGTCCTTAGATCATCCGGATGCTACCTTTGATGCCCTAAAGGACATGGCAATAAAAGGGCTGCGGCCCCCGGGCAAACCCGAGGTGGCCACCCAACATCATCAGGGTGAAGTCACTCTGGAACCGGCAGTAACCCCCTGTTCCCCGCTAGTGGCAGAAACCAAAACGCAGGTGACACCTCCTAGTGAATTGGACTGTCTGCGCTCAGAGGTGCGCCAGCTGACTAAAAATCTGGCCGCTGTGATGAGTGCCCTACAGCTGCGGAAAGAAGAGGAAGGGAAGATCTTGCTAGCTGACTGCCCAGAGGACGTTCCGTGGATGCACCGGAGAAGAAAGAAGACGTCGCCCCCTGGAGGAGGACAACGCCACCCCAGGAGCAACCTCTGATCAACACCCTTCTCGTCGAGAGATCATCTGTTATCGCTGCAACCGGAAAGGTCATCTGTCTACACAGTGTCCTTTAAACGGGCAGAACCTGGGTCCAAGGGCCAACACCCAGGAGAATAACCCGTCAGGCCCCCTAGACTGGAACCGCAGGTATGTGGGAGGGCGACCCTACCTGTCTATTATTCTAGATGGTATTGCTGTTCCAGCATTGTTAGACACTGGGTCCCAGGTGACCCTCATACCTGATGCTCTATATACCAAGTACTGGTCAATGGACAGTCTTAAACCTCCGAGCCTTGACTTTACTGTGTATGCTTCGAATGGTCTTCCTGTAGAAGTACTCGGAACCAAATGTGTAGATGTAAAGGTGGGCAGAGAGGAGTTGAAAGACCAAGGGCTTCTGGTAGTAAAGACTGTAAATGAGGAGAACGGTTTAAATATCATTTTGGGTACTAACATTATCGGTAATTGTTTGGGAGAAGTTGTGTTCTTACTCCAACAGCTCGCTGAGATTGCCGACCAAGGCAGAGAGGAGTAATCCAAAGAGAGATCCGGGCCCTGGTGTGTCAGCAGCAAGCGAAGCTTACCGACGGCGAAATTGGTAATGTACGGGTCACTGACTCAGTTCCTATTGTGATACCCCCAATGAGTGAAATGATCATTTGGTGCAGGGCAGCCATAGGTCTGAGAGGACAGAATTACCAAGCTGTAGTAGAACCCCACCATTCAGAACATAGACCTACACTTATGACTGCTAGAGGAGTAGTAGAAGTGGTGAATGGAAGAGTACCTGTACGGCTTCTCAATTGGGGAGATGATGAGGTAAATTTACCCCGTTATGCAACCATTGCTAAACTTCATGCTGTTGATAATAATTCTATTCTCCCGGCTGAGTCCTTAGACTCCTGTCAAATAGAGGAGGACAATGACCCAGCAACTCAGGTGGCGGAATGGTGTCAGCAACTCCATGTTGGGACGGACACCACTCCCGCTCACCAGAAGCAAGGGGTATTACGGGTGGTGCAAGAGTACGCCCAAGTGTTTAGCAAAATCCACTTGATTTTGGGACAATTAAGGGAGTACAACATCATATCCCTACAGGCAATCATCCTCCCATCAAGAGCGGTATAGGCCCATACCTCCAGCTCATTATCAGAAGGCTAAAGAATGTTGAATGATATGAAGAAAGCTGGGGTGATAAGGGATAGTTGTAGTCCCTGGGCAGCCCTCTAGTTCTGGTTAAAAGAAAGATGGTAGTATGAGAATGTGTGTGGATTACAGGCAGGTGAACCGCATAACACACAAGGATGCATACCCGCTACCACGCATAGAGGAATCATTAGCTGCTCTGAAAACGGCTAACTACTTTTCTACCCTTGATCTGACTAGTGGTTACTGGCAAGTGGCTGTGGCTGAGGAGGATCGTGAGAAAACGGCTTTCACCACCCCAATGGGGCTCTGTGAGTTCGACAGAATGCCGTTTGGGCTCAGTAGTGCCCCAGGAACATTTCAGAGAGTGATGGAAAACTGTCTGGGACATCTCAATTTTGAAACCGTGCTGCTATACCTAGACGACGTTATCGTGTATTCCAAGACATATGAGGACCATCTGAAGCACCTGGCAGAAGTGTTTGAGTCCCTGTCCAGGTACGGGATGAAGTTGAAACCCTCAAAATGCCATCTACTCAAGCAGAAGGTACAATACTTGGGGCACATCGTCAGTTCGGAAGGAGTAGCGCCGGACCCAGAGAAAGTCACTGCCATCCAGAAGTGGCCGGAGCCGAAGAACCTTAAGGAAGTGCGACAGTTCCTGGGACTAACGGGTTACTACAGGAGATTCGTGAAAGATTACACGAAGAAGGCAGCTCCTTTACAGGACCTCCTGGTAGGACAATCTTTAAAGAGCAGAAACCCTCCCTTTAATTTGGGGTAAAGAACAGGCTGAAGCATTCCAAAAGATGAAAGAGATCCTGACAGGTGATGAGATCTTAACCTATCCTGATTACAGCCAACCGTTCCTGTTGTACACCGACGCCAGTAATGAAGGGTTGGGAGCCGTTCTCAGTCAGAAGCAGAATGGACAAGAAAAAGTCATCGCATATGCTAGCAGAAAACTCAGGCCAACTGAAAGGAATCCGGAAAATTATAGCAGCTTCAAGCTGGAGTTTCTGGCGCTGGTCTGGGCCATTACTGAAAGATTTAAGCACTATCTGGCCTCCAATAAGTTCACTGCGTTTACAGACAACAACCCGTTAACGCACCTGGAAACCGCCAAGCTGGGCGCCATGGAGCAGCGATGGATGGCTCGGTTGTCCAATTATCAGTTTACTATCAAATACCGGGCAGGTCGAAAGAATGCTAATGCTGATGCGTTGTCCCGAATGCCGCATGACTCTGACACGGAAGAAGAATC
>JARQOD010000001.1:984049339-984102564 GCA_033576555.1 Oophaga sylvatica | reverse complement strand
GGTTGGGAAAAGTGTGGAAAAGACTTAAAATATTAAAAGATCCGATGAAATGAGTCAACAGTGTGATGCAGCGAAAAAAAAGGCAAATACAATTCTGGGAGCTTAACAGAGATACGTCTGTCACGTAAAGGTCATTTTGCCCTCTATTCCTCTTTGGTCAGACCTTTCGGGAAAATACTGTGCCCATTTTTTTGGGCCCCAAATTTTTTAAAAAAGACATCAAAAAACTGGAGAAAGTTCAGAAAAGGGAGGCCCAGAATGGTGTTCGGTCTGCAAACCCATGCCCTAGAGGAAACGGTTTTACAGGATTTGGAATGTTTAGCTTGCAAAAAAGAAGGACTGAGAGGTGACTTAAATTCCTGTTTAAAAAATTTCTCAAGGGCTGTCAATTGTGAAGGATTTTTTTATTTCTTTTTGCCAGGGAAAAAGATAGAAGCAATGGGATGAAACTAAAGGGGAGGAGCACAGATTAGTATTAAAAAAAATTTTTTGACAGTTAGAGTGATAAAGGTGGAAAGGCTCCCTCGAGAGGTGGTGGTTTCCTTCAATGGAAGCTTCAAACAGAGGCTGGACAGAATTGGTCTGGGATATTTAGGAATCCTCTTTGAGAGGGGGGGGACCAGATGCCCAGGAGGCCCTTTCCCCAACTCAAATTTCTAGTTTCTTTACTCTGTGATATACAACGAAATAAAATAATTGCAAAAATTGAGTAAAAAAAAGCTTTATTGACAAAAATGAGTTAATGCAGCAAGTCATATTTGCAGTGTTGACCCTTCTTCTTCAGGACCTCTGCAATTCTCCCTGGCATGCTCTCAATCAACTTCTGGACCAAATCCTGACTGATAGCAGTCCATTCTTGCACAATCAATGCTTTCATTTTGTCAGAATTTTTAGGTTTTTGTTTGTCCACCCGTCTCTTGATGATTGACCACAAGTTCTCAATGGGATTAAGATCTGGGGAGTTTCCAGGCCATGGACCCAAAATCTCTATGTTTTGTTCCCTGAGCCATTTAGTTATCACCTTTGCTTTATGGCAAGGTGCTCCATCATGCTGGAAAAGGCATTGTTGATCGCCCCGAAGGTTGCTCTTGGAGGACATTCTGGTACCATTCTTTATTCATGGCTGTGTTTTTAGGCAAGACTGTGAGAGAGCCGATTCCCTTGGCTGAGAAGCAACCCCACACATGAATGGTTTCAGGATGCTTAACAGTTGGCATGAGACAAGACTGGTGGTAGCGCTCACCTTGTCTTCTCCGAATGAGGCATTTTCCTGATGTCCCAAACAATCGAAAAGGGGATTCATCAGAGAAAATAACTTTACCCCAGTCCTCAGCAGTCCACTGCCTGTACCTTTTGCAGAATATCAGTCTGTCCATGATGTTTTTCCGGAGAGAAGTGGCTTCTTTGCTGCCCTCCTTGAGACCAGGCCTTGCTCCAAGAGTCTCCGCCTCACAGTACGTGCAGATGTACTCACACCTGCCTGCTGCCATTCCTGAGCAAGCTCTGCAGTGCTGGTAGCCCGATCCCACAGCTGAAACACTTTTAAGAGACGGTCCTGGGCTTGCTGGTCTTTCTTGGGCGCCCTGGAAGCCTTTTTGGCAACAATGGAACCTCTCTCCTTGAAGTTCTTGATGATGCGATAGATTGTTGACTGAGGTGCAATCTTTCTAGCTGCGATACTCTTCCCTGTTAGGCCATTTTTGTGCATTGCAATGATGACTGCACGTGTTTCTTTAGAGATAACCATGGTTAACAGAAGAGAAACAATGATGCCAAGCACCAGCCTCCTTTTAAAGTGTCCAGTGGTGTCATTCTTACTTAATCATGACAGATTGATCTCCAGCCATGTCCTCATCAACACCCACACCTGTGTTAATGGAGCAATCACGAAAAGAGGTTAGCTGGTCCTTTTAAGGCAGGGCTGCAATGATGTTGAAATGTGTTTTGGGGATAAAGTTCATTTTCTAGCCAAATATTGACTTTGCAAGTAATTGCTGTTAAGCTGATCACTCTTTATAACATTCTGGAGTATATGCAAATTGCCATTAGAAAAAGTGAAGCAGTAGACTTTGTAAAAATTAATATTTGTGTCATTCTCAAAACTTTTGGCCATGACTTACAGTGTAGCACCCCATACATTGTACCCAGCTTGTGCTTCTGGTGACAGACCCAGTAAATTTTAATTGAAATCCCCCAGCTGCAACAATGTCAAACATATGAGCAAAAAATGCGATTTAGGCACAGTGAAGCTGAGAAGGAGCGGGCATTTCAAGAGTCTTTGTTCTACCAGTAACGTGGGAGCCCCTTATATTTGCAATCACACATGATGATGGACCATAAGTTGATGTTTTTTTTGTAGCATAGCATTTTTTGTTCACTTTTAGCATAAGGCTCTGTTCACATTTATCTTATTTTCTACACTAAGCATTTAAATTGGGGTTTCCTTATCAATCCTCTAAAAATGTAAGTCAGACAAAACCCCTGATTGAACAATGCACTATAACGAGGCAGATGGAGACACTTTGGACTGCGTTTCACGTCTATTCTTGCAATCTTCCATTTCTTTAGGTGTGCACAAATCTGTGGTCGATGACCCTTTTTTGAGCTAAAATGAAGCCTATGATGAGGGGACGATGCATGAACAAAGTCCAAAGTGACTCCATCTGCTTCATCATACTCAATGATCCGTTAGGAGTTTCATCTAATTCCCGAAGATCTACATGGAAACTCCAACATAAGTGCTCAAGGTAGAGCTCAGAATAAATGTGAATCGAGCCTCATACTCATCTTGGGAGGCAGAATGAATAAGTCAACAGCAATTCAAGAATTGTTTTTATATTTTTTCTCTGTCCATCGTTCAATATAAGTAATAATACGGCTTTATTCTTCAGATAAGCACGAGTATAGTGACGCCAGATTTATATCATTTTTTCAAAATTTTTAATATTTTGATACTTTTACAAAGTAAAAATGCTTTTTCATTAAAAAAAATCCTTTTTGTTGACTAATTTTGAGAGGTATAACTTTTTAATTTTTTTTTGCCAACAAAGCAATATGAGGGCTTATTTTTTATGAGACAAGTTGAAGTTTTTCTTGGTACCATTTTAGGTGCATAGCATTTTTTGATTGCTTTTTATTCAGATTTTTCAGATGCAGAATTAACAGAAAACAACAATTCAGTTATAGTTTTTATTTTTTTAAATGCTGTTTACCCCTAGGTAAAAGTGATATGGCTCAGAGCTGTAAGTTTTTATTTTTTCATGAACAGAGTTGTGTGAGGGCTTGATTTTTGCGGTGTGAGTTGACATGTTTGTTGATGCCTTTTTTTTATTTACGCCTTTACATATGACTTTTTGATTGCTTTTTATTCTAATGTTTTGTGTCATTATGAAAAAGCTACATTTTTGGCATATTTTTAAAATCTATTTTTGTACGGTGTTCGACATACTGAATAAATAAAATGGTTATGTTTCAGGTTGTTCTGGAAGCTGCAATACCGATTATATGTGCTTTTTTTTTGTTTATTTTCATTTTTACACAATAGTTTCATTTTCATTGGTGAAACATTGATTTTTTTTGTGTTTTTTTTTTTTAACAGTTTTACCCATTTTTTAATAACTTTTTAAAACTTTTTTTCTTAATCTCACTTTGGGAGTTAGGCCGGGATCACACATGCGACGAAAATGTCCGATGCTCGCATGTGAAATCCCAGCTCTGGCGCCGGCACTCCGGAGTGGAGTGCGTGGCTGCATATAAATACATGCAGCCGCTCGCTCCACTCACGAGTGCCGGCGCCAGAGCTGGGATTTCACATGCAAGTGTCGGACGTTTTCATCGCATGTGTGATCCCAGCCTTGAATATTTTTGTTTATTTTGATTGCTGGTCTTCTGTACTGCTGTGCATGAGAGCTTTCAGCCTTTCATTGACACAGCCTATTAGACCCTGTTGATAGCAGGATCTAACAGGCCAGTGTACGCTGAAGTCATTATATGAACTTGTGTTGCCATACGACCATGGGGTGCCGATTTCCCACTTTCATCCATTTAGATGCTGATTGGGGATCACTTTTTTGAAAGTGGAAAATCCTTTTAAGTATGTGCATATTTTGTATATTCTTGTGTGCGTGTGTACATGATGTATATGTGTGTTTAAGGTGTAAATGTGTTATGCATTAACATTTGCATATTTTTGTTTAACTTTTTGGGGCATATTGACGCGTACTGCACAGGAGCTTTCCATGGTCAGAGTCTACCCCTGACTGTGGAATCGCAAAAGGCATACAAATGGACTTATAGCATGTGTCTGTCTCCACCTGGAAAGGTTGACTCTCTAAACAATGGATTAATGTGCACACTACAGACTGATGGTGATGGCACAGTAGGCAGGACTTGCAGGAAAGAACGAGGAATGGCGAGAACCAGTAAAGCAGGCAGACAAGCAAAGCAGAGTACACCAGAAGACACAGAGCTAGGAGTGCAGAAACCCACAGGAACTGAAGATGTACAGTCTGTCCAGGACTTGCCTGAATACTCAGACACGTGAAAGTGTCTGATTCGACCTTAGAAGGCCTTGGGTAATGATGTCACTGGGGTTTGCTCAGCAACTTGTGAAACCCAATATGGACCTCAGCCCAATAAATAATAAGAACATAACCTGCCATTAGGCTTTGCTTCAGCTTGATCTCAATCCATGGTGAATTGATGGATGAACGCTCTGTAGGAAGATCGATCTTGTGCATGTCTATATAGGTCCACCAGGATCTTCTCTGCCATTATCTTGATAGTATCATCGGGTTGCTGGTCTACCTTTTCACCTTGTTCCTTCTATTCTTCTGACCATGATGTCCTTTTCCAGTTATTGCTCTCTTCGTATGATGTGTCCATACTAGGCAAGTCGAAACTTGGTGATCCTTGCTTTAAGTTACAAGTCTGGTTTGATCTGTTCTAAAATTGATTTGTTTGGATGGCAAGAAGAACATAGTATTGATGACATCCTTCTCCAGCACCACACTTGGAAGACATCTTCTGTCCTGTTTCTTTATCGTCTAGGTTTCATATCCATATGTTATTACAGAAAAGACCAGGCTGTGTACGAGCCGTGTCTTCATTGCCAGTGAAATGTTCCTTGATTTGAAGACCTTGTCCAGTGACTTCATTGATGCTTTGCCCATAACTCTTCTCCTATTGACTTCCGGTGTCATCGCTGCATCTTGACTTATCGATCCAAGTAGATTGAAGTCCTAAGAGTCCAAGGCTTAGACTGAAGTCAAATGAGGGTTACACCATTAAAATATTGTAGATTTGCTCACTTGCATGCCTCTGGCCAGAATCAGCAGCTTTTCTAAAAAAGCACGCTGCGCGCTGGGTGATTTGGTAGAAACGAAAGTTTTCATATTACTCTCACTGAGAATTAAATTAGTAAAAGCAATTAAATATCTGCTGGGATTAGTATTTTTATCATGCAACAGTGGCTTCTGGAGTCTTCAGATTTTTATTTTTAGAATATCAATAACGTTTAATTAAAGTTTAACTTCTTTAAGGCTTATCTCATGAACTCGCGCTCGTCTGCCAGGGGACACTGCGCTCCTTATAACACTGTGCATTTTTATGCTAAATATATTTACAACCTTTATTTTTAATGTAATATCCATTTGCTAGAAAAAAAAAATTCGAAATGAGGAAAACCACAATATAGAATCCTAATGAGGGCTTCTAGCTGGCGGCTCTACATACGAAGTTTCTAGGAATATTTCCTGGACCTTTACAGGTGCAGAAGTAAAAAACACAGAACAAAAACATTTTATTACAGGGGTATTCCAACCTACAGAAATGTCCACTTGTCCACTATGGCACTGACATAAGAAGTCACATAGACAATGAAAGGAGCGGCGGAGAACATAAGATATCGGCTGCTACGTACAAGTCCTCCTGGTTGCGGTCTGGTAGACAGGAGGATCAGGAAAGCATGGGGACATCTCACTGATCGAACCATTATTACCTGACCATATATTTGTATCCTGAAATACGACAACCTTAAAGAGTAACCATTGTTTTATTTATTTTTTCCCATAAATCAATAGTAGACATGTAAATAAGAAATGTTGTCATCTATCTTATCAGAGAAATTGCTTCTTTATCCGCCTAGGCTGATCTTTCCTTCCCAAAATTCTCAGTAAAATGTGTCTTCAGTGAATACAGATTTTCTCATTACTGAGATAGGAGATGACAGTTAGTGCTTATAGGGTTCTATGGAGAACTGTAACTGTCATTTCAGGAAGACTTACAGCAGAGGACCTGGAGCCCTTCCGTCCTCCTCTTTTCATAGAATTTCAAGAGCACCAACCGTCATCTCATTGAATGCAAATTTTGCCCATCAATTGATGTACATGTACAATAAAAAATTATATTGTGGTACCGTGTTAGTCAGTAAAAGCAATGTAAAATACTTGTATGCCCAAAAAATGACAAAAGTATTCTCTAAAGGTATCACTCCGAGAATACTTTTGTCATTTTTGGGCATAAAAGTATTTACACGTATTAATTGAGAGTGAAAGGAGCCAATTTCCCTGATGTTACAGAGTTGTTACTTTCACATGTACTATTAATTTACAAAATAAAAATTACATTGATGGTTTCTCCTGGACCTTAACAAAGTGTTTGTTATTGGATCATAGACAGATCTACATTATAATTGATAGATTTGTGTGGATCCCATCACTGGGAACTCACAGATGGCCAGAAGACCATGCCCAAGAGGATCCTGGTGAGCAGCATGCAATGAGATGGGATGGGAGAATGGAAGCTGCGGTGGAAGAACGGCATAAAAAGGGGTGAAATGCAATCTGATAAAGCACAGACACAGTGATGAGGAACCAGTGTAGTAGAGCTGAGTTACACAGGAGGTTCAAAATCTCAGGACTGCACCAATAGTGTAGCAGAATTTACTCAGCAAAGTAGCAGAGCCGGGTTTGCAGAAGTTTAATGGAGAACTAGCAGCTGAGTTATCTCAGCGATACTGCAGAGCTGACTTTGTCAGAGAGTCCAAGAGCAGACCAAAATTGTAGTAAAGTTGCCAGGGATTTAGCAGTGCTGGGTTTGTGGAAGAAGATTGAATCGATGATGGATACAGGAGAGGTCATATGTGCTGCACCCTGATCAGTGTTTGTTGGCTGGACTTCCCCTTTAACTACTGGAGTGCAATGTTGATCCTTTTGGGGTCTAATACCCCTTTAAATTCCTCTCTTTTAATGGGAGTTATTGTTGCCTGGGTTTGTAGCAGTGCAGTGCATTTTACACCTTGCATTACTTGAATGGGTCAAAGCTGTAAAACCTAACACAGCCACAATGAAGAGTGTCGGGGCCCATTCTGCATTTTGATTTGGTCCCCATTGATTTCTATGCACATTACTGACTATCTGCAGTTGGCTAAGTGGACTTATTTTTATCACATAGGAAATTGCAGTAGTGTAATGCAAATGCCACAAATTGCAATGTGCATACATGATCCCATTTTCTGTTAGATTTCTTGTATGACATTGTGATTTTTGTAGCTAAAAGCCTATTGAGACCTGAACTGTACTAATAGCCATCAAATATACAAAATGGACCTGCTGCTCTGAGATTCCTAATAATATTCCCTCTAAGCAACACGTGACAAGGATTGTTAGCAGTAAAGGCGTAATATCACGTAATAACATGGGGTGTTTATCGTCCTCTGCTCAACGCTACACAACGCAGACACGTAGCGAAAAGCAAGCAGATTCTTCCTAGAGATTCCAAGTCCCTCTATGCTCAACTTGGTGGTCGACATCAGCAGCCATGGTCTGTCCTATGCCTCAACTTCTATGAAAAAGTCCAAAGTACAATACAAAAGATAAAATCACCTTATTATGGCATATATTTATACAGGCAAGAGGAAAAAAAAGTGCATATGTGCGGTACAAAGGTGCATGGGACACACGGAGGGAGAGCTAAGATAGAAATTGTATATATGGATAGATAATGGCCCAGTGGCTGTCTACACCAGCAACCAGTATTCATAATGTTAAATATATATACATTCCATCTATAAACACCAAGTGGCTAGGTGTCAGCAAATCAAGCCAACAGGTGGCATGACATCATAGCCATTGGTACAGGCATAGACTTCATAAGACAATTGTATACAATGGTACCATACCATAATTAAAATACCACTAAGAGGGAAGCTCAACCCTGACGCTCTTTTCGGACCTGCCTACTCTCCTTCTGAGTCGCCCTCCAGAGCAATGGGAACTCGGATCTGAGCCTATAGACTTCTATGGGGGATGTCACGGCAACACACAGCTCAGTCCGTGACTCTGGCGCTCACCCGTTAATGTGGGATATTTACAGGGGAGTTGAATATTGGTATGGGGATTCGTGACGCCACCTGTGGTACCTGGTCAGGGTGACCAGCGCTGCAGTGCAGATCCACTAAAGGGTTGGTGTTGTGCAGCTATAGGTGTTAAGCCTCCCACAGGTGAGGCTGAGTCCTTCAGGGCAGATATATGGGTAAGGATGCAGGACGGAAGGGGACTCGGCAGTTAGGGGTAAGAAGAGGGACACACACACAAGTCACTTTGGTACCTTTACTGAAGATGTTGCAGGCACATCCCGGAGCACTGTAGGGTGAAGGGTGCACATCCGGATTCTCCCACTGAGTAGGTGTGTGGCCTCCTGTTCCTTGCCTTGCTGTATGAAGTCCTGGCCTGCATGTAGCTGGGCCTAACTTAGTCTCCGTCCTGCACCTGGCTGACCTTGTGGTTGGACCCTTTCTTGAAGTACACAGTCCCTTTTGCCGTGCACGGCTGGACTCCGTCCTCCTGGCCCGGCTACGTATCAGCTCTGTGGTGCTCCTGGGACTTGTAGTCCTCCAGGAACTTCGGTGTTCTCCTAATGGGTCGTAGAGATCCCTATAGGCTCGGACCCCGGTGTCCGGTCAATACTTGTTGAGGTGAGCTATTACGGCTTCTATGCCTCTTCTCTTTCCACTCGCCTTCGGCCTACCCGGGCCCTCACTCGATTACACACACTGGCAGTTCGTGGGCCGCCTCTTCACCGCTCTCTGAGCGTCGGCACGCTCCTGGCTCCCAACTTGAGCTCTGGAGTCCCTTGCTGCAAACTGCACTCGTCTGCTCTGTCTGCAGACTACTCGCTTGTTTCAGCTCTGACTAGACTGGGATGGATTCAGTTCCACTTTACTAGCCTCCACTTTGCTGAACTGAACTGCTCTGCAGTCTCTCTAATCTGACTGAGCTGGCTGATCTGAACTGAACTCACTTTCCTGTCTTCACCCTCCTTTTATATGACTATCGGAGCTCCCTCTGGTGGTCTTAGGGATGGGTGAAGGTTAGTGTTGAGCGATACTGCTCGATATCTAAAAATATCGTATCAAAATGGTATCGCCGATATCACTAAATATCGTCGATATCCGATTCCGATACCGGAAGTCCCATGTAAGTCTATGGGAACAAAAAATCGCAACAAAAAAAAACCTTTCTTTCGTTGTAAACACAAAATATACACACATAGAATACATATATATATATATATATATATATATATATATACATGTCATTGTGACTTATACATAAATTTATAGTTTATACACTTCTACATAGTAAAATAGACTCTGATTCAATTGCCGGGTAAAGCCGTGACATACCCCATAGAAGTCGACGGGCTCGGTGCCGAGTACCCCCAAAACCTCTGGCTCTGTGCGACTCAACTTGGGCGTCACGAACAGGATTCTGTAGCTCGCTATAAGCGAGTCCTGTGTGCCTGAATTGAACTGGTTTTGTGCTTGAGAATTGCTAAAATCATCAGAGAATGTATTTGCCATTTTTCCGCCATATCTGCGTCATGACGAGGCACTGGTGAAGAAGAAGGGCGTGCTCTTCGTGGGTGTACACTCACTCAGTGGCGTGAAAACGATGGCCGACCACTTTTAAATGGTACTGCAATGTAAGATCGTGCCCCACAGCTCTTCAGTTCCGCCTCCTCATCCTCCTCAGTGTGCGGAAACTAACACGAAGGTCCCGCCTCACTACAAAAGAGGGGCCCTCTCCAGATGCTAATGACACATGTGACTTGGCAGAGATGGCTAATGGACACGAGCAGAAGTGAGAAGGGATGGAGCAGTCAGAGCTCTCCCCCACGGAAGCGACACGATCGCCACGGAACCACCGTTGGGCACCTGGCCTGGAAACCCTCCTACGCTGCAAGAAGCGGAGGATACCCTAAGAGGCCTGGCCCGGCACCGGGAGGAGGTCGCCAGGATGGAAGCCAGCTGGCGTGCCCTAAAACTAAACTTGGAGCGGCGCCAATCCCTCTTACCTGAAGTGTCTGTACCGGAAGGTGAGGCACCCGTTCTAGTAGAGGAGTCCGTGCGGGCATCCCAGCCCTTGCAATGTGATCCGGTTGACGTTGTCGCAGTGGAGGCACCCGTTCCTGCAAAAAACTCTGCACCGGCAGCACCCCAGATCCCGCTGTCTGCCCCCGTCGCTGAGACAGAAGAAGCGACACCCGTCCTCATGGAGGAGGCCGCGCAGGCACCAGAGGTCTTCCTGTCTGTACCGGAGCCCCGACTGTCATCTGTTCCAGAGCCGGCTGCTTCCTCCGCAGGTGAGCGCCGCCAGGACTGGGGGGCGCCAGGAGAGCTGCCGCAAACCGGACAACATAAGCTGCAGTTTGATGGTGGAGACATGGAGATGCTGGAGGAGAATTACAACCGGCGTCAGGAGGAAGAGTGGAGACGTTGGGAGAAGGAAGCAGAGCGACAAAGGGAGCAGCGCGAATCCCAGAAGCTTCGCCAACGTCACATCGAGAAGGACCGGGCAGATAAGGACCGGATGAGAAAAGATAAAGGTACCCTGAGGGAGCCGCGGCGTAAGGGTGCAGTAAGGGAGCTTTAAATTGAAAGGTGGTTGGGGCTTCATCCAGGAGCCTGGACTTTATTTAGAAGTCTTTGTGACCCGGCGGGACGTGGAGACTCACCTCCCAGAAGGACACCCGGGGAGGGACCTGTTGCCAGGAGACTTGGTGACTTACACCCGACACTGGGGTTACAATGGATGGTACGCCCTAAATGTTACCAGGTGCGACCCCTACTCCCCAGAGTGTCAGGAACCTGTGAGACCCTCGGAGCCTTCAGCCTCCCACATCCAGGCCTCTGCACAAGTGCCCACCCCACGCCGTAAATCTCCCCAGCCTCCCTCAGTGGTCTCCTCAGCAGCCCCAGCTATGGACATGATAACTATAGCTGGCCCGTACCCGGCGCCTGTTAGGCCCCCTGGGGTTCGTTCAGTCTGGGACATAGGGGTCCAGACCCGGAGGGAGATGAAAGAGGTGGCCACACAGACCCAGATAGCGGGTCACGACTTGACTGTACAGGCCACACGACGTCATCAGGTCCTGGTGGTCCTTGGTGTCTCGGATGTTTGGCAAGCATCAGAAGAGTACCAGGTGGTACCTGGAACACCCCTGCCAAAGAATTATAAATAACCCGGACAGGGTCCCTGTATGTAAATAGTTAAATTGTTGATGTACCCGGACGGGTGAATGTTCATATAAAAGTTTTTTTAATTTAATAAAAAAAACAACACAGTTTTCATTACTTTTATTACAGTCTCATCCTGCGACGCCATCGATCTCCTGTAAAAAAATGAAAAAAAAAAAACAGCAGTATACCACCTGTCCGACGCAGTCCATAGTAACGAGTGTCCCACGACGATCCAGCTCTGCTACATCAGAATGACAGGCAGAGCCTGTCATCCCGGCGCAGCACAGCTGATTACCTGCTTCCCCGGCGGTGACGTCATCGGACTGACTGCTTTACGGCCGGGATTACCCAGCAGTCACTGCAGTTATCGCGAAAAACTGCATGTGACCGCCAGGGAGAAGATAATGGCGGCCATCAAGCAGTCCAGGACGTGACCGCCGGAGATCTTCTGCCAGGTAAGTGCCGCTGACTCCTGACAGACCCGACCGACGGACACTCACAGTGACAGTGACAAATCCGATTCCGGTATTCGATATGACGAAAATATTGGTATTCGGAATCGAAAGGCCGATACAGCCAATATCGGCCGATACCCGATATTTGCAGTATCGTATCGCTCAACACTAGTGAAGGTGTGTGAATGTATATTGGGACCTCTAGTGGTGAATTCCTTCTGCGCACCCTTCTGGGAGATATGAATCCAGACGAAGCTGGGCTCCACATTCCCCCCTAGTAGAACTCAGCACTCCGGGGCTGAAATATAAAACACAACAATAAAACATTGTACAATATAACTCTTCCCTTACGGGAGGTGAGGATCTTGAACTGTTGCATAACAGGTAACATATATAACTATTTACATAAGTAAAAGCAATGAGGAAATGAGCAACCGAAAAAGTCCAGTCTCTTGGAAAAAAGGCTGCTCAAAGGGTAATGGGAACAAGTAAAAATAATGTCCATTTACTTGTTTTGGTAACCAAAAAGAAAAACAAATTAAAAAATAACGGTTAAGACATAATGTAAGCAACAATATCTACATTTATGTACAATGACCCTAGGCAATTATTTACATTTATTAGGTCTTACTCTCTGTACCTAACAGGTAATTGTCCCCTTGTTAGGCGCACTGACCTATGTGGTGCAGTGATAGGTGAGGTGTCAGTTAATCTGTCTGTTCTACGTGCAAGTGAATTGTAGAATTGCCTTAACCTCTCCACTGGGCTGGCAAGTACACTTTGAGCTGGGTGATCCGGTTCTGTCTCAGCAGGGGACTCTTCTTCCTGTGATTCGGCTTCCTGAGATTCTGTTGGAACAGGTTCCTCTGGAACTGATTCTACTGCAACAACCGGCTCAACTGGATGAAGAGGTTCTCCTTGTTGTTGGTAGAATTGGAGTACGGGAATGATTACAGCTTCTCCAATTCGGGGCCAATCCGCGGGGAAATCTCCTAAGTCTATATGTATGACTGCTAGTGTTGAGCGATACGATAATGCAAATATCGGCTATCGGCCGATATTAGCTCTATCGGCCTTTCGATAATTTGTTTCGATATTTTCGTCTTATCGAATACCGGAATCGGATTTGTCACTGTCACTGTGAGTGTCCGTCGGTCGGGTCTGTCAGGAGTCAGCGGCACTTACCTGGCAGAAGATCTCCGGCGGTCACGTCCTGGACTGCTTGATAGCCGCCATTATCTTCTCCCTGGCGGTCACATGCAGTTTTTCGCGATAACTGCAGTGACTGCAGGGTAATCCCGGCCGTAAAGCAGTCAGTCCGATGACGTCACCGCCGGGGAAGCAGGTAATCAGCTGTGCTGCGCCGGGATGACAGGCTCTGCCTGTCATTCTGATGTAGCAGAGCTGGATCGTCGTGGGACACTCGTTACTATGGACTGCGTCGGTCAGGTGGTATACTTTTTTTTTTTCTTATTTTTTCATTTTTTTACAGGAGATCGATGGCGTCGCAGGATGAGACAGTAATAAAAGAAATGAAAACTGTGTTTTTTTTTTTTTTATTAAATTAAAAAACTTTTTTAGGAACATTCACCCGTCGGGTACATAAACAAGTTAACTATTTACATACAGGGACCCTGTCCGGGTTATTTAGACTTCTTTGGCTGGCCTCTTCCAGGTACCACCTGGTACTCTTCTTGAGATTGCCAAACATCCGAGGCACCAAGGACCACCAGGACCTGATGACGTCGTGTGGCCTGTACAGTGACGTCGTGACCCGCTATCTGGGTCTGTGTGGCCACCTCTTTCATCTCCCTCCGGGTCTGGAGCCCTATGTCCCGGACTGTACGAACCCCAGGGTGCCTAACAGGCGCCGGGTATGGGCCAGCTATACTTATCATGTCCATAGCTGGGGCTGCTGAGGAGACCACTGAGGGAGGCTGGGGAGATTTACGGCGTGGGGTGGGCACTTTTGCAGAGGCCTGGATGTGGGAGGCTGAAGGCTTCGAGGGTCTCACAGGTTCCTGACACACTGGGGAGTAGGGGTCGCACCTGGTAACATTTAGGGCGTACCATCCATTGTAACCCCAGTGTCGGGTGTAAGTCACCAAGTCTCCTGGCAACAGGTCCCTCCCCGGGTGTCCTTCTGGGAGGTGAGCCTCCACGTCCCGCCGGGTCACAAAGACTTCTAAATAAAGTCCAGGCTCCTTGATGAAGCCCCAACCACCTTTCAATTTAAAGCTCCGTACTGCACCCTTACGCCGCGGCTCACTCAGGGTTCCTTTATCCTTTCTCATCCGGTCCTTATCTGTCCGGTCCTTCTCCAGGTGACGTTGGCGAAGTTTTAGGGTTTCTCGCTGCTCCCTTTGTCGCTCTGCTTCCCGCTCCCAACGTCTCCACTCTTCCTCCTGACGCCGGTTGAAATTCTCCTCCACCAGCTGCTCCATGTCTCCACCACTCCACTGCAGCTTACAGTGTCCGGTTTGCGGCAGCTCTCCTGTCGCCCCCCAGTCCTGGCGGCGCTCCCCTGCGGAGGAAGCAGACGGCTCTAAATCAGATGACAGTCGGGGCTCCGGTACAGGCAGGTAGTGCTCTGGTGCCTGCGCGGCCTCCTCCATGAGGACGGGTGTCGCTTCTTCTGTCTCAGCGACGGGGGCAGACAGCGGGATCTGGGGTGCTGCTGACGGTGCTGCGGTTTTTGCAGGAACGGGTGCCTCCACTGCGACAACGTCAACCGGATCACATTGCAAGGACTCCTCTACTAGAACGGGTGCCTCACCTTCCGGTACAGACACTTCAGGTAAGAGGGATTGGCGCCGCTCCAAGTTTATTTTTAGGGCACGCCAGCTGGCTTCCATCCTGGCGACCTCCTCCCGGTGCCGGGCCAGGCCTCTTAGGGTATCCGCCGCTTCTTGCAGCGTAGGAGGGTTTACAGGCCGGGTGCCCAACGGTGATTCTGTGGCGATCGGGTCGCTTCCGTGGGGGGAGAGCTCTGACTGCTCCATCCCTTCCCACTTCTGCTCGTCGTGTCCATTAGCCATCTCTGCCAAGTCACATGTGTCATATCTGGAGAGGGCCCCTCTTTTGTAGGGAGGCGGGACCTCCTCACACTGAGGAGGATGAGGAGGCGGAACTCCAGAGCTGTGGGGCACGATGTTACATTGCAGTACCATTTACAGTGGGCGGCCATCGTTTTCACGCCACTGAGTGAGTGACACCCACGAAGAGCACGCCCTTCTTCTTCACCAGTGCCTCGTCGTGACGCAGATATGGCGGAAAAATGGCAAATACATTCTCTGATGATTTTAGCAATTCTCAAGCACAAAACCAGTGCAATTCAGGCACACAGGACTCGCTTATAGCGAGCTACAGAATCCTGTTTGTGACGCCCAAGTTGAGTCGCACAGAGCCAGAGGTTTTCGGGGTACTCGGCACCGAGCCCGTCGACTTCTATGGGGTATGCCACGTCTTTACCCGGCAATTGAATTAGAGTCGATTTTACTATGTAGAAGTGTATAAACTATAAATATATGTATATATATGTCACAATGACATGTTATATATATATATATGTATTCTATGTGTGTATATTTTGTGTTTACAACGAAAGAAAGGGTTTTTTTTGTTGCGATATTTTGTTCCCATAGACTTACATGGGACTTCCGGTATCGAAATCGGATATCGACGATATTTAGTGCTATCGGCGATACAATTTCGATACGATATTTTTAGATATCGAGCAATATCGCTCAACACTAATGACTGCTTCATCATGCTCTTCCTTATTGACAACAGGTTCTTCCTCTTGAAGCTTTAACAGATCCGGACACAACTTTAGGTGATCTCTGGATACAGTTGTAGTCGTTCTTCCTCCATCTTTACTAATTATACACGTTTTCTTGTTGTCAAACCTTGAATTCTGTACAACGTAGGGCTCTCTTTCCCATTGATCGTCGAGTTTGTGCATCCTCCTCTTTCTTTTCAGCACGACTTCACCAGGTGCGAAAGGTTCAGCTGGCGCACTTTTGTTGTAGTGTTCCTCTTGCTTGTCCCTTACTCGATTGAGACTATCTTCAACGCAGGCTTGTACTTTTCTGTACTGTTCCTGTCTGTTTGTGTCCCAGTCTTCAGTAGTCACATCTGCTTCTGGTTCTACAACACCAAGCTCCAGATCCATGGGCAGCTTTCCTGTTCTTGCTCGCATGAGGTAAGCTGGGGTGCAATTGGTGGAACTCACAGGTATGTGATTGTATAGATCTACCAGGTCAGGTAGTAGGTCTGGCCACCTATTCCTCTCCTCGAGTGGTACAGTCTTCAGCAGATCAATGACGATGTGATTCATCTTTTCACAGAGACCATTGGTTTGGGGGTGGTACGGTGTGGTTCTTATCTTCTTACAACCTTACAGATGGCAGAACTCTTTGAACAATTCGGCCTCGAAATCTGGGCCTTGATCAGTTAGCACCTGCTCAGGATATCCATGTGGTCTGCAGAAATACGCTTGGAACATCTTTGCTGCTGTCTCTGCCGTCAGATCTTTGACAGGGGCGACCACCAGGAACCTGGAGTAGTGATCCACCATGGTCAGGGCATAGGAGTATCCTGACCGGCTGGGTGACAACTTGACATGGTCCAGGGCCACGATCTCTAAGGGTCGAGTCGTCTTGATGGGTTGCAGGGGTGCCTTCTGACTGCTGTAGTCTTTTCTTCTGAGGCCACAGGGTCCACAGTTCAGGCACCACCTCTCAATGGAGCTGCGCATTCCCACTGAGTAGAAACGACACTTCAACAGGGTCTCCAGCTTCTTCCAGCCAAAGTGCCCCGCTTGATCGTGGTAAGCTTCCAACACCATCTGAATGTCTGCTCTGGGAACTACTATCTGCCAAACCATCTCGTGGGTTCTTGGGTTGACGTACCTCCAGCACAGCTTCTCACAGTAGATAAACAGCCGGCTTCTCTCATTCCACAGCTGCCTTGCCTGTAGAGACGCATCTGTGTAGCCCTGGTGTGAAGGCACACGCAGTACCCTGGAGGATGTGTGGAGAGATAGCAGTTTAATGCTCAATGAACATTCATTCCAACACACACTTAGACACGCCCACAGGTATAAAGTCTAGTCACATGCAGCATTCAGGAGTCATTCAGTGATTCAGTCAGTGAGTCTAGCCTGGATGAGGAGGGAGGAAGAGGTCCAGTCAGTCAGTCAGCAGCAGAGCTGAGTGCAATCTGTGTGCAGTTCAGAAAAGTGGAGGCCAGTAAAGGTGAGCCAGATCACCTCAGCCTGGTCAGAGCTGTGCCCCACTGATAGACGGACTGAGACATCTATTGAGAAAGAAGAGGGAGTGAGTTGCAGATATACTTCAGTCTCCTGTCCCAAGGACAGTGAAGGTTCAGAGACGTGCTCCTGCCTAGAAGATTACTGAGATTCTGGCAACAAGCTCAAGAAAGAAGTTAAGAAAGGGACTGACTTTTATAACCTTTGAAGTGAGGAATGCTTATGCTACAAGCGCGGACAAGGCGAAAGGCACAGTGGTAGGAATTCTGAGTGCTATAGGATTGGAGAAGTCCTGCACATTGTCACCGGTCACTGGGGACCGAAGCATCACTATAGCTTCATGCATAGTGGTAGAAAAACCAGAGGCTTACTGGACCTTAGGTAACAGAAAGCAGCCCCTGGAGTGTCGGTACGTAACTGGGGTCAGGGGGAGTGAGAACCTTGAGCCTGATCAGCAAGAATAGGAACTCAGCTCTCTCACAGGAAGGCTCCGACCACAAAACTGACCGGGCAGTACAGCTTTGAAATAGCTGGAGTTTATAGAGGGAACTACGCTTTATGCTGGTTGGACTCACCATTTTGAAAGTAACGGAGGCCCCTAACTTGTCCAGCTGCTACCTCGAAACACATCCTCCATTGGATCAGCCTACCTGGGACCTGCCTAACCATCTTACAAGTAAAAGGTATGGAAAGACGCTGACGGTGTGAGACTGTGTTATTCAATTGCACCCCTGCACAACCCCACCATAAACTATCGACCTGAGGGAAGAGTCCCACCTGTAGGGGACCCGACATCTAGCTGCCTCACCATCCCCTCAGAGATCTACAGCAGCGCTGGTACAAATTACCAGAGACTACAGGTGGCGTCACGAACTGTATATAAATCTATCCCCTGTAAATATTCCCCCCAACATACGCCAGACCGCCAGGGCCACAGACCGAGCCAGCGCTACCTGTGACAACCCCATAGACTTCCATGGGCTCGGCTCTGAGTACCCTATTGCCCTGGTAACCCACAATTGTGGTGGCGGGTCGACACACATCCTTCTCCAAGGAGGAACCTTCTTGAGTTATCAGCTCCTTGATACGGCTGACAACTGGATCGCTGTCCTGAGTCTCCTTCCAGCTGTGGTGAGGTAAAGGATTTAACATCTTACCACGCTGCCTCCTGCAGGCTCGTTGCTCGTGGATCATCCCATTCTTGTGAAAGGCAGGTAGTTCAATCTCTTCCAGGTCATCTACTTCTTCTTCTGTCTCGACTCATGAGGCATCCTGGACAGGGCATCAGCATTGCCATTTTTGGGGCCTGCTCGGTACTTGATTGTGAATTGGTAGTTTGACAGCCGAGCCATCCAGCGTTGTTCCATGGCTCCCAGCTTAGCTGTTTCAAGATGCGTCAAGGGGTTATTATCAGTGTAGGCAGTGAACTTGCTGGAGGCTAGGTAATGCTTAAACCTCTCCGTGATGGCCCAGACCAGTGCTAGGAACTCCAACTTGAAGCTGCTGTAGTTCTCTGGGTTTCCTCTCGGTCGGGCGGAGCTTCCTGCTTGCATAGGCGATGACTTTCTCCAGGCCATTTTGCTTCTGACTGAGGACAGCTCCCAATCCTTCATTGCTGGCATCGGTATACAGCAGGAACGGTTGGCTGTAGTCAGGGTAAGCTAGGATCTCATCACCTGTCAGGATCTCCTTCATTTCCTTGAATGCCTCAGCCTGTTCTTTACCCCAGTGGAAAGGAGAATTTCTGCTCTTGAGGGACTGTCCCACCAGGAGGTCTTGCAGAGGCGCTGCTTTCTTAGTGTAGTCCTTTACAAACCTCCGGTAGTATCCTGTCAGTCCCAGGAACTGACGTACCTCTTTCTCCTCCGGTTCATCCAGGGGACATCTTCTGGGCAGTCAGCTAGCAGGATCTTTCCTTCTTCCTCCATCGGCAGTTGCAGGGCACTCATTACAGTGGCCAGGTTTTTGGTCAGCTGGTGCACTTCTGAGTGCAGACAGTCCAGCTCAGTAGGGGGCACCACCTGCGTTTTGGCTTCAGCCACCAGCGGGGAGGAGGTGGATGCTGCTGGCATTAGAGTGGTCTCCACCGGGTGACGCTGGGTTGCCATCTTGGGAGTTTCCAGGGGCTGCATTCCTTTTATAGCCATATTCTTAAGGGCATCAAAAGTAGCGTCAGGATGATCCAAGGACCACCAATGCACAGTCCTGCTTTCCGCTTGGGACCTCAGTCCCCTTACAAATTGTTCTTTTAACATCTTATCTTCATTAGTGACACTTATGGGGTTAACCTGTCTGAGAGCTCGCAGGGCCCCTTGTAGTCGACAGGCATAGTCCCGAATGCTATCATCTGGTTTCTGGGAGCATTGGTAAAACCTCATCCGGAGGTCTGTTTCAGTGTGGTCCTCAAAGATAGTCTGTAGCTTTAAGAAAATTGCAAGCACTGATTCCTGGTCTGCAGCTGACCATGTCTCTACTTCTCTCTCTCTGCAGCACCAGTCAATTGCCCCACTACCACTGCAGCTCTCTGCTTTTCTGACATAGGGTACATGTCCATTATACTGCATATTTTACGCTTAAATCCCGACAGGGTGTCTGGCTTGCCGCTGTACTGGGGAAGCCACTTTGCTCCGGGCATGTATGTCAGTGTCAGCGGTACTATCGGGGCCACAGGCCCATGTGAGGGGCCAGCGTTTTCAGCCTGCGCCGCAGCGCCTGAGGGTAAGTTATCGGGGCTGTCGGCCTGGCCGCACCGTTGACCTGCTGCTGCGACATGTCTGCGCCCCCCTAGTTAAGCGTGGCCTACCTTCTCCTGTAGGCCGCAGCTTCCTCCGAGCACAGCTGCTAGAAGGACCTGCATCGCCGGCGCTCTGATGTCAGAGCGTTCACCGAAGCTCTCTGCAGGGGGGCGTGTCCAGGACTCAGCGCGCTTTTGTAGGTACGCACACTAGTTTTTCGTGCGGTAGCGCTGTAAATGGCTGACAATGGCGGAAAATCTTCACCACAATACAAAACACAGTCTTTTACTAAGGCACACAGTCCCCGGTGGCAACAGGCACAAGTTACTCCGCTGCTGCAGGGCACGCAATCCTGTTCGTGATGCCAAGTTTAACATGAGTCGCCCTCCAGAGCATTGGGAAGTCGGATCTGAGCCTATAGACTTCTATGGGGGATCTCAGGCAACACAGCTCAGTCCGTCGCTCTGGCGATCACCGTTAATGTGGGATATTTACAGGGGAGTTGAATATTGGTATGGGGATTCGTGACGCCACCTGTGGTACCTGGTCAGGGTGACCAGCGCTGCAGTGCAGATCCACTGAAGGGTTGGTGTTGTGCAGCTATAGGTGTTAAGCCTCCCACAGGTGAGGCTGAGTCCTTCAGGGCAGATATATGGGTAAGGATGCAGGACGGAAGTTAGGGGTAAGAAGAGGGACACACACACAAGTCACTTTGGTACCTTTACTGAAGATGTTGCAGGCACATCCCGGAGCACTGTAGGGTGAAGGGTGCACATCCAGATTCTCCCACTGAGTAGGTGTGTGACCTCCTGTTCCTTGCCTTGCTGTATGAAGTCCTGGCCTGCATGTAGCTGGGCCTAACTTAGTCTCCGTACTGCACCTGGCTGACCTTGTGGTTGGACCCTTTCTTGAAGTACACAGTCCCTTTTGCCGTGCACGGCTGGACTCCGTCCTCCTGGCCCGGCTACGTATCAGCTCTGTGGTTCTCCTGGGACTTGTAGTCCTCCAGGAACTCCGGTGTTCTCCTAATGGGTCGTGGAGATCCCTATAGGCTCGGACCCCGTTGTCCGGTCAATACTTGTTGAAGTGAGCTATTACGGCTCCTCTGCCTCTTTACTTCTCTTTCCACTCGCCTTCGGCCTATCCGGGCCCTCACTCGATTACACACACTGGCAATTCGTGGGCTGCCTCTTCGCCGCTCTCTGAGCGTCGGCACGCTCCTGGCTCCCAACTTGAGCTCTGGAGTCCCTTGCTGCAAACTCCACTCGTCTGCTCTGTCTGCAGACTACTCGCTTGTTTCAGCTCTGACTAGACTGGGATGGATTCAGTTCCACTTTACTAGCCTCCACTTTGCTGAACTGAACTGCTCTGCAGTCTCTCTAATCTGACTGAGCTGACTGAACTGAACTGAACTCACTTTCCTGTCTTCACCCTCCTTTTATATGACTATCGGAGCTCCCTCTGGTGGTCCTAGGGATGGGTGAAGGTGTGTGAATGTATATTGGGACCTCTAGTGGTAAATTCCTTCTGCGCACCCCTCTGGGAGATATGAATCCAGACGAACCTGGGCTCCACACTTCTATGTCTATGTACAGTGGGTTCGGAAAGTATTCAGACTCCTTTAAATTTTTCACTCTTTGTTTCATTGCAGCTATTTGGTAAATGCAAAAAAGTTCATTTTTTTTTCACATTAATGTACACTCTGCACCCATCTTGACTGATAAAAAACAGAAATGTAGACATTTTTGCAAATGTATTAAAAAAGAAAAACTGAAATATCACATGACTATAAATATTCAGACCCTTTGCTCAGACACTCATATTTACGTCACATGCTGTCCATTTCCTTGTGATCCTCCTTGAGATGGTTCTACTTCTTCATTGGAGTCCAGATGTTTTTAATTAAACTGATTCGACTTGATTTGTAAAGGCACACACCTGTCTATATAAGACCTCACAGCTCACAGTGCATGTCAGACCAAATGAGAATCATGAGGTCAAAGGAACTGGCCAAGGAGCTCAGAGACAGAATTGTGGCAAGGCACAGATCTGGCCAAGGTTACAAAAGAATTTCTGCAGTACTCAAGGTTCCTAAGAGCACAGTGGCCTCCAGAATCCTTAAATGGGAGATATTTGGGACCACCAGAAGTCTTCCTAGACCTGGCCGTCCAGCCAATCTGAGCAATCGTGGGAGAAGAGCCTTGGTGAGAGAGGTAAAGAAGAACCCCAAGATCACTGTGGCTGAGCTCCACAGATGCAGTGGGGAGATGGGAGAAAGTTCCACAAAGTCAACTATCACTGCAGCCCTCCACCAGTCGGACCTTTATGGCAGAGTGGCCCGACGGAAGCCTCTCCTCAGTGCAAGACATGTGAAAGCCCGCATAGAGTTTGCTAAAAAAAACACATGAAGGACTCCCAGACTATGAGAAATAAAATTCTCTGGTCTGATGAGATGAAGATAAAAATTTTTGGTGATAATTCTAAGCAGTATGTGTGGAGAAAACCAGGCACTGCTCATCACCTGCCCAATACAATCCCAACAGTGAAACATGGTGGTGGCAGCATCATGCTATGGGGGTGTTTTTCAGATGCAGGGACAGGCCGACTGGTTGAAATTGAAGTAAACATAAATACTGCCAAGTACAGAGATATCTTGGATGAAAACCTCTTCCACAGCTAAAATAACAAAGGAGTGGCTTCAGAACAACTCTGTGACCATTCTTGACTGGCCCAGCCAAAGCCCTGACCTAAACCAATTGAGCATCTCTGCAGAGACATGAAAATGGCTGTCCACCAACGTTCATCATCCAACCTGACGGAACTGAAGAGGATGGCAGAGGATCCCCAAAGTCAGGTGTGAAAAACTTGTTGCATCATTCCATGAAGATTCATGGCTGTATTAGCTGAAAAGGGTGCTTCTACTCAATACTGAGCAAAGGGTCTGAATACTTATGACCATGTGATATTTCAGTTTTTCTTTTTTAGTAAATTTGCAAAAATTTCTACATTTCTGTTTTTTTCAGTAAAGATGGGGTGCAGAGTGTACATTAATGAGATTAAAAAAATGAACTTTTTTGCATTTACCAAATGGCTGCAATGAAACAAAGAGTGAAAAATTTAAAGGGGTCTGAATACTTTCCAAACCGTTTCTGTACATCCTGAGAAGTAGAGAATGTTGTCAGTAGCTTGGTCCACATTGGGTTTCTCTTCTCTTCTTCATGCTGTCCTGGAAGGGGGCGCATCTGAAACACCCGCTAGGACCATGTGATACTCGGGCAGGGTCTGACAGTAATTAACCCCTTCACCCCCAAGGGTGGTTTGCACGTTAATGACCGGGCCAATTTTTACAATTCTGACCACTGTCTCTTTATGAGGTTATAACTCTGGAACGCTTCAACGGATCTTCGCGATTCTGAGACTGTTTTCTCGTGACATATTGTACTTCATGTTAGTGGTAAAATTTCTTCGATATAACTTGCGTTTATTTTTGAAAAAAACGCAAATATGGCGAAAATTTTTAAAATTTTGCAATTTTCAAACTTTGAATTTTTATTCCCTTAAACAGAGAAATATATCACACAAAATAGTTAAGAAATAACATTTCCCACATGTCTACTTTACATCAGCACAATTTTGGAACCAAAATTTTTTTTTGTTAGGAAGTTATAAGGGTTAAAAGTTGACCAGCGATTTCTCATTTTTACAGCAAAATTTACAAAGCCATTTTTTTTAGGGACCACCTCACATTTGAAGTCACTTTGAGGGGTCTATATGGCAGAAAATACCCAAAAGTGACACCATTCTAAAAACTGCACCCCTCAAGGTACTCAAAACCACATTCAAGAAGTTTATTAACCCTTCAGGTGCTTCACAGTAACTAAAGCAACGTGGAAGGAAAAAATGAATATTTTACTTTTTAGCCACAAAAATTATCTTTTACAAACTTTTTTTTTATTTTCACAAGGGTAAAAGGAGAAAATGGACAGATAAGGTTGTTATGCAATTTCTCCTGAGTACGCCAATACCCCATATGTGGGGGAAAACCACTGTTTGGGCACACGGCAGAGCTCGTAAGGGAAGGAGCGACGTTTGACTTTTTCAAACTATAATTGGCTGGAATTTAGATTGGATGCCATGTCGCGTTTGGAGAGCCCCTGATGCGCCTAAACAGTGGAAACCCCCCACAAGTGACACCATTTTGGAAACTAGACCCCCTAAGGTACTTATCTAGATCTGTTGTGGGCACTTTGAACCCTCAAGTGTTTCACAAAAGTTTATAAAGCCTGGGTGTGAAAAAAAAAATCAATTTTCCACAAAAATGATTTTTTAGTCCCAAATTTTTGAATTTTCCCAAGGAAATTGGACCCCAAAAGTTGTTGTCCAATTTGTCCTAAGTACGCTGATACCCATATGTGGGGGGGGGGAAACTGTTTGGGCGCACGGCAGGGCTTGGAAAGGAAGTTAGTAACGTTTTGGAATGCAGACGTTAATGGGGGTCATGTTCCGTTTGCAGTGCCCTAGATGAGCCTAAACAGTGGAAACCCCCCACAAGTGACACCATTTTGGAAACTAGACCCCCTAAGGAACTTATCTAATCTTTGGTGAGCACTTTGAACCCCAAGTGCTTCACACAAGTTTATAATGCCTGGGCATGAAAATAAAAAATCCTATTTTTTTCCCACAAAAATTATCTCTTAGTCACTAATTTTTTATTTTCCCAAGGGTAACAGGAGAAATTGGACCACATAAGTTGTTGTACAATTTGTCCTGAGTACGCTGATACCCCATATGTGGGGGGGAACCACTGTTTGGGCGCACGGCAGAGCTCGGAATGGAAGGAGCACCATTTGACTTTTTCCAACCAAAATTGGCTGGAATTGAGTTTGGATGCCATGTTGCATTTGGAGAGCCCCTGATGTGCCTAAACAGTGGAAACCCCCCACAAATGACCCCATTTAGGAAACTAGACCCACTAAGGAACTTATCTAGATTTTTGATGAGCAATTTGAACCCCCAAGTGCTTCACACAAGTTTATAACGTAGAGCCGTAAAATTTAAAAATCATATTTTTTCCACAAAAATGATCTTTTCACCCCAATTTTTATTTTTCCAAGGGTAACAAGACTCCAAAAGTTATTGTGCAATTTGTCCTGAGTGCGCTGATACCCCATATGTGGGGGTAAACCACTGTTTGGGTGCATGGCAGAGTTTGGAAGGGAAGGAGCGCCGTCTGACTTTTTCAACGCAGAATTGGCTGGACGCCATGTCGTGTTTGGAGAGCTCCTGATCTGCCTAAACAGTGGAAACCCCATAAATGACACCATTTTGGAAACTAGACCCTCAAGGAACTTATCTAGATGTGTGGTGAGAACTTTGAACCCCCAGGTGTTTCACTAAAGTTTATAACGTACAGCCGTAAAATAAAAAATCTTTTTTTTTTTTACAAAAATGATTTTTTCGCCCCCAATATTTTATTTTCACAAGGGTAACAGAAGAAATTGGAACCCAAAAGTTGTTGTCCAATTTGTCCTGAGTACACTGATACCCAATATGTGGGCGAAAACTACTGTATGGGCGCACGTCGGGGCTCGGAAGGGAAGTAGTGACGTTTTGGATTGCAGACTTTGATGGAATGGTCTGGGGGCGTCATGTCACATTTGGAGAGCCCCTGATGCACCTAAACAGTGGAAACCCCCCACAAGTGACCCCATTTTGGCAAATAGACCCCACAAGGAACTTATCTAGATGTGTGGTGAGCACTTTGAACCCGAAGTGCTTCACAGAAGTTTATAACGCACAGCCGTAAAAATAAAAAATCTTTTTTTTTTTACAAAAATGATTTTTTTTCGCCCCAATATTTTATTTTCACAAGGGTAACAGGAGAAATTGGACCCCAAAAGTTGTTGTCCAATTTGTCCTGAGTACGCTAATACCCAATATGTGGGAGAAAACTACTGTATGGGCGCACGTCAGGGCTCGGAAGGGAAGTAGTGACGTTTTGGATTGCAGACTTTGATGGAATGGTCTGGGGGCATCATGTCGCATTTGGAGAGCCCCTGATGCGCCTAAACAGTAGAAATCCCCAACAAGTGACCCCATTTTGGAAAATAGACCCCACAAGGAACTTATCTAGGTGTGTGGTGAGCGCTATGAAGCCCCAAGTGCTTCACAGAAGTTTATAATGTACAGCCGTAAAAACAAAAAAATAATTTTTTTTGTACAAAAATGATATTTTCGCCCTCAGTTTTTTATTTTCCCAAGGGTAACAGAAGAAATAGGACAAATTGCACAATAACTCTTGGGGTCCAGAGTACGCTGATACCCCATATGTGGGGATAAACTACTGTTTGGACACATGGCAGAGCTCAGAAGTGAAGGAGCACCGTTTGACTTTTTCAACGCAGAATTGGCTGGAATTGAGATCAGACGCCATGTCACATTTGGAGAGCCCCTGATGTGCCTAAACAGCGGAAACCCCCAATTCTAACTCCAACCCTAACCCCAACACACCCCTAACCCTGGTCCCAACCCTAACCACAAACCTAACCCTAACACACCCCTAATCCCAACCCTAACCCTAATCCTAACTTTAGCGCCAACCCTAACCCTAACTTTAGCCGCAACCCTAACCCTAACCCTAATGGGAAAATGGAAATAAATACATTTTTTTAATTTTATTATTTTTCCCTAACTAAGGGGGTGATAAAGGGGGGTTTGATTTACTATTTATAGCGGGTTTTTATGATTGGCAGCTGTCACGCTAAAAGACGCTTTTTATTGCAAAAATAGTTTTTTGCATCGCCACATTTTGAGAGCTATAATTTTTGCATATTTTGGCCCACAGAGTCATGTGAGGTCTTATTTTTTGCGGTACGAGTTGACGTTTTTATTTGTACCATTTTTGAGCAGGTGACATTTTTTGATCGCTTTTTATTTCGATTTTTGGGAGGTTAGAATGAACAAAAATCAGCAATTCATGAATTTCTTTTGGGGGAGGCGTTTTTATTGTTCCGCGTGTGGTAAAATTGATAAAGCAGTTTTATTCTTCGGGTCAGTACGATTATGGCGATACCTCATTTATATCATTTTTTTATGTTTTGGCGCTTTTATAGAATAAAAACAATTTTATATAAAAAATAATTATTTTTGCATCGCTTTATTCTGCGAGCTATAACTTTTTTATATTTTCGCTGATGATGCTGTATGACAGCTCGTTTTTTGCGGGACAAGATGACGTTTTCAGCGGTACCATGTTTATTTATATCGGTCTTTTTGATCGCGCGTTATTCCACTTTTTGTTCGGCGGTATGATGATAAAGCATTGAATTTTTGCTTCGTTTTTTTTTTTTTTTTTTTTTAAGGGGTTCACTAAAGGGGTTAACTAGTGGGACAGTTTTATAGGGGGGGGTCGTTACGGACGCGGCGATACCAAATATGTGTACTTTTATTGTTTTGGTTTTTTTATTTACAGGAAGAAATGAATTTATTGGGAAATATTTTTTTTTTTTTTTTTTTATTTTGGATTTTTTTTTATAACATGTTTATTTTTATTTTTCTAACTTTTTTACTTTGTCCCAGGGTGGGACATCACTGTATTTTATCAAATCGCTGGTGTGACAGTGTGCACAGCACACTGTCACACCAGCGATCGCTCAGGCAGTGCAGCGGGCTTCTCAGTGCCTGCTCTCAGCAGGCACTGAGGAAGCCGCCTCCCTCCAGGACCCCGGCGCCATCTTGGATCCGGGTCCTGGGAGGGAGGAAGCCCTCAGAACAGCGCTATCACATCGCGCTGGTCTGAGGGTCTCAGGGGGGCGCGCAGGGAGCCCCCACCCTGCGCGATCCTCCCCTGTGCCCCCAGTACACCGCGATCATGTTTGATCGCGGTGTGCTAGGGGTTAATGTGCCGGGAGCGGTCCGTGACCGCTCCTGACACACAGTCACGGGTGTCAGCTGTGATAATCAGCTGACACCCGGCGGCGATTAGCTGCGCTCCCCTCAGGAGCGCAGCTGATCGCCTATGACGTACTATCCCGTCCATGGGCAGAATGGCACGGGTTTTATGGACGGGATAGTACGTCTAATGTCAGAGAGGGGTTAAAAGGGATTCTCACAGCAATGGTGACCCAGTCCGTGGCCCTGGGCGTGCAATGGCAGAGATGAGGGGTAGTTTTAAGGGAGATTTTTGTGACGCCACCCGAGGTATTCGGCAAGGGATAGCCGACGCTGCAGTTCAGTTCCTCTGTGGCCAATGGTAATGCAGCAGAGATGTTATCGCTTCCCACAGGTGGAGCGGGGCCCCAGGGCAGATATGGCAGGCTGTGAGGGAAGGAGGACGTTGGGATGCAGGGCTGAGGATTGGAGGAATAACTGATGGACACAAAGGCTGTTGTTTCCTTTACCTTTTACTGAGCAGTGCAGGTACAGTCCAGGGCTCAGGTTACAGATGGTTCTGGAGCCGGTCAGCCTGGAAACAATTTGGGAATTTCCTTAGTCAGGTGGGTTGTGAGGCCTCCTTTCTAGCGCTGTTCTCTGAGGTACTTGCTGCTGTAAACTCTATTCAAGTCCCTCTTTCTGTCTGATGCTTAGGTAGAACTCAACTCGCATGACAGGCAGTTTGAGCCTGTTTCAGGGGTCGCTCCTGTCTGGCGTCTCCAGCTCACACGTGCTGCTGTGTCGTTGAGTATCAGTTGGGGCAAAGGACCTGCGGTCTCCTGCCCTCCAGATTCTGCTGCCGGGGCTTTAGTACCCACACAGCCTCGGGCTCCGGTGCCCGGTCACTGGCGCTCAAGCCTGGGGTGAGCTCAGATAGAGCTTCTATCCACAGCTCCTCTCCACACGTCCTCTCTCAACCTTGTTCAGGCTCTAACTCTGACTAACTTCCTCCTCCCAACTAGAGAGATAGCAGCTCCCCTGAAGTCGGGTTTAGAGCTCCCTCTGCTGGCCTGGAGCAGGAACTGTGGTGTATGCTGGAACTACCTGGTAAGGGAATTCCTTCTTTGCTTCCAGGCATGACATCACTCCCCTCTGGAGGGAGGCAAAGCCATTGTGGCAACCAGACTCCTGGGGTGCCACACATCATTCCACGGTATTACAGTCCTCCTGGAAAAGCCAGCATGTAGCATTGCTATGAATAGCATAAACAATCAGATGATTTCAGCTTCAAGTTCCCTAAGGGGAATATTAAATGCAGTAAAAAGTGAAAAAAAATGTTTTTAAAAATATGAAAAAAATTAAAAAAACCCAAAGTTTAAACCTTCCCCCTTGTATCCCATTAAAATAAAACAATAATAAAAAAAAATTTAAAAAACATATATTTGATATGACTGTGTTTGTAAAATTGGGATCTATAAAAATAATAAATTGGTTAATGGCGTAATGAGAAAAGGAGTCAAAATGCTACATTACGATTTTTTATGGCATAAACAAAAGAGGAGATCAAAACATCATATCTACCCCAAAATGATATCAGTAAAAACGTCTCCTCAGGGCTAAAAAAATAAGTCATCATACAGCCCCAGATCGCGAAGAATCAAGCATTACAGGTCTCAAATTTTCACTTATTTTTTTCACCACTTAAATACCCGGCGTGTCAGGATGGGGGAACAGTAAGAGGTTTTACCTGGCAATCAGATCAGTCAATGTAGGCTGCGTTGGGCGGTAGCGGCAGATGTAATCGTGGCATGGTCACCTGATAAAAGTGACTCCCAACTACCGGATGGATGACCCACACGTTGTTTCTCCCTGTCCTCTCCTGGTGAAGGGCATGGGCAATAGACCGCAATGCATATAAATGAATGTATTAATAAGTAGGAATAGTGTGACAGCGTAGAGGGAGAAGTCAAGTACAATGTATGAAATTATATGCTTAACATTAGCGAAGGCCTGTGGTTAAAAAAATAAATAGGATTATAGTTATATAATATATAATAAATATGACATTTCATGATTCTGGTAAAATTGGGAATATACACATTAAAAGTACAGTATATACAAAACTAATTGGAACACTTGAGTAGTGATGAGATGACAGGACTGAAGGCTAGCAATAGTAGTATGCCACAAACACTCGGACAAGTCGTCACGCTTATGCACATCTTTGAGGGCTGGTCTACTCTTTACCTGCCCCCACTAATGGGAGGGGGACTTTTGTAGAGCCCTTGCCACCACTCATTTTTGGAGTCGTGACCGCTCTGGTTCTGCGTTAATTTAAACGTGGTTTTTACTTTTGAGCCATCAAGGGTTAATGTCAGTTTCCTTGCTGGTCAGCTGATGTGGGTGGTGACCACTCCCACCATCCTTTAAATAGCCACATGATGCATCAGCTGACTGTTGGTAACAAAGTTATTCTATGTAGACCAGCCTTGGAGTTTGCAGCTCTTTGATGTCAGCGACGAATCCGCTACTTTTGTGAAGTTCGGGGTCCTGTTTCCTTATCCTCTACGGTGTGGAGCTTGGCAGTGGAGCCTGGAGTTAAGTTACTTGTTTTCTTACCTTGTCTGTCTCATGCTTGTCACTATCCCCTGTGTTTGTACCATTTGCAGTGGTGAGACTAACGTCCTTGCTGGACAGTGCACTAGTCAAGCACTAGGCACGTGATGGCGGAGGGGGACCCACATAGGGCGTAAGGGGAGCTTAGGGATAAGCTCAGGCTGTGTTAGGAGGTGCCCCATCCCTCGCTTCCTATTGTTAGGGCTTTCGGCTCCCTTTTTTCATCCCGCTTGTGTGTTGTGCCGTCCACTGGACCGACCCCTGTTGGGTTGTGACAGCCTTCCCATGTGCCAGTGTTGTGGTGACTGGTGGCTGAGCACACCAGCCACAGTTGGTTCAAACACACCAATACACTACACCGGTAAAGCAGAGATGAACCTAGCAAACCAAGCTTGGAAGGTCAGGAAGCACAAAAAGGGATGTAGAAACCAGAGGGCACAGTACACCAGAGGCAATGACAAACCAAAGAAATGCCCATCAAAACTACCAACCATACCACTGAAGTGCAACTGAATAATCAGAGGTGAGCAAGGTGATATGGCGGGTTTAAATATGCCTCTCATGGATCACTTGCCACCGCTAAGGTAATGCTCAATCTCCACCCTCTGCCCAGAGAGACAGAGAAAGGGGTGAGGAGTCTGGAGAGAAAGGAACCTCCCACCACGTTCCTGAACCAGGAGACATAATGTCCCATGTCTCCTGGCAACAGCTGACTCTGGGGAACTGGGCGTCCCTTGACCCTTGAATATTGTCAATGGCGGAGCGATGGCATCTCACCTCCCAACCACACCACACCCTGAGGCCAGTAGCCTGGAATGGAGTACATGGACAAGGCAGTGACCAGCACTGGCCCTGCTCCCCGAAAGGAGACATCTCACCCCTTCTCGGCAGCCTGACACTTATACTCTAAATGAGAAGTACAGTTATATGAAAAAGTTTTGGCACCCCTATTAATCTTAAGCTTAATGTTTGATAAAAATTGGTGTTTTTGCTACAGCTATTTCAGTTTGATATATCTAATAACTATTGGACACAGTAATGTTTCTGCCTTGAAATGAGGTTTATTGTTCTAACAGAAAGTGTGCAATCTGCATCCAAACAAAATTTGACAGGTGCATAAGTATGGGCACCCTTATCATTTTCTTGTTTTAAATACTCCTACCTACTTTTTACTGACTTACTAAAGCACTTTTTTTGGTTTTGTAACCTCATTGAGCTTTGAACTTCATAGCCAGGTGTATGCAATCATGAGAAAAGCTACTTAAAGTGGCCACTTGCAAGTTGTTCTCCTGTTTGAATCTCCTCTGAAGAGTGGCATCATGGGCTCCTCAAAACAACTGTCAAATGATCTGAAAACAAAGATTATTCAACATAGTTGTTCAGGGGAAGGATACAAAAAGCTGTCTCAGAGATTTAACCTGTCAGTTTCCACTGTGAGGAACATAGTAAGGAAATGGAAAACACAGGGACAGTTCTTGTTAAGGCCAGAAGTGGCAGGCCAAGAAAAACATCAGAAAGGCAGAGAAGAAGAATGGTGAGATCAGTCAAGGACAATCCTCAGACCACCTCCAGAGAGCTGTAGCATCAACTTGCTGCAGATGGTGTCACTGTGCATCGGTCAACTATACAACGCACTTTGCACAAGGAGAAGCTGTATGGGAGAGTGATGCGAAAGAAGCCGTTTCTGCAAGCACGCCACAAACAGAGTCGGCTGAGGTATGCAAAAGCACATTTGGAGAAGCCAATTTCGTTTTGGAAGAAGGTCCTGTGGACTGATGAAACCAAGATTGAGTTGTTTGGTCATACAAAAAGGCATTATGCATGGCGTCAAAAAAACACAGCATTCCAAGAAAAACACTTGCTACCCACAGTAAAATTTGGTGGAGGTTCCATCATTCTTTGGGGCTGTGTGGCCAATGCCGGCACCGGGAATCTTGTTAAAGTTGAGGGACGCATGGATTCCACTCAGTATCAGCAGATTCTTGACAATAATGTTCAAGAATCAGTGACAAAGTTGAAGTTACGCAGGGGATGGATCTTTCAGCAAGACAATGGTCCAAAACACCGCTCCAAATCTACTCAGGCATTCATGCAGAGGAACAATGACAATGTTCTGGAATGGCCATCCCAGTCCCCAGACCTGAAGATCATTGAACATCTGTGGGATCACATGAAGAGGGCTGTCCATGCTCAGCAACCATCAAACTTAACTGAACTGGAATTGTTTTGTAAAGAGAAATGGTCAAAAATACCTTCATCCAGGATCCAGGAACTCATTAAAAGCTACAGGAAGCGACTAGAGGCTGTTATTTTTGCAAAAGGAGGATCTACTAAATATTAATGTCACTTTTCTGGTGAGGTGCCCATACTTATGCACCTGTCAAATTTTGTTTGGATGCAGATTGCACATTTTCTGTTAGAACAATAAACCTCATTTCAAGGCAGAAACATTACTGTATCCAATAGTTATTAGATATATCAAACTGAAATAGCTGTTGCAAAAACACCAATTTTTATAAAACATTAAGCTTAAGATTAATAGGGGTGCCCAAACTTTTTCATATAACTGTATATGGAATGACTAAAAGTGTCAATTAATCAATATAAATACATGTGAAAAGTGAAATATATGATAGTAAAGTGCATTGTGACTTGTGTTCAATTCCAAATACCTCCATGTAGAGAATATGTGTAAGAACTGTATTTTGCAAATTATGTTAACATTAAAGGGAATCATTATATATGAGAGCTCTAATATGTATTCCGAGGTTGGATGAATCAAAATGTGAAATTCTTTATGGAAACCATGGACGCCGTGACCTGCGGACTCAGCAGGAAAAGGACCATCCAGCTTGTTTTCGAGAAGGGGGATCATCCAGCTTGTTATCAGCATGCAGGTACTACATCTATGATAATTGGGGGGTATTACTGTAGTGCCCATGGCATGGGTAGTTTACATATGAAAAGGGCTATTGAGGAGGTTTTAGAAAAATATATACTCACATCTGGACTATTTCAGGGAAGGACTTGCAAAAACAGATTCTGCATCTGTCACAGCAGCACGGCTCCACAGAAGAAAAGTTCGGGTGACGACCCAGCCGCCTGCAGTCCAGATATTCCACCAATAGAAAATATTGGATACAGACCCCAGACTCGAGCAGCGAGAATCATACATCAGACAAGAAAGGGACAATTATCCTCGCCCAAAATTCCAGCATTGTCTCATCAGTTCCCAGACATTAATACAGAACCTAGACCAGACCCTTAATCAAATTCATACACTGGGGCAAACCTCTCATAACACCTAAGATTACTTTAGACAAATGAACTCAAGCCCCAAACAGATTCCTAAATAGACACCTCAGACTTCACAATTAATTCACTCCTCAAACAAGACTCCTAAATTAATGCAGACCTAGACCTCAAAAGTAATTCTGACTTTAGACCAAACTACATTAACACATAAGACCCCACATCAGTAACTGGTCCAAACTGTTTCTACACATGGACTATTTTAACTGCACATATTTTACCCATAGTAACAGGATATACTACAAGTTTCTAATTGATTTGAGGTCTTTCCCCTATTGATCAGACATACTGTATATGGCAGTAACTGTCTAGAAACTGGTACCCAGGCAATGAGTGAAAGGCCTGCCTAGGTTCATATAGAAGGTCCTAAGGATGGCATGTACGTAGGCAACAAAGCACAGAAATGGGAAAAAAGCAGCACACTGTGGTTGTACAGCAGGGACAGAGTGATGGACTCTCTTGCTAATCTGGACATACAGTAAATTAACTACTGCACATCCAAAGGCTTTCTATTGCCATCTGTTTGGAGGTTTTTTTTCAACCCTATGTGTTTCTTGGCTAGTCTAAACCAGTGCCGGCGAACCTATGGCACACATGCCAGAGGGGGCACACAGAGCCCTCCCTGTGGTCACGCGTGCCATCTCCTCAGGATTACTGCTGCCACCACTCTTCTCAGCCCCCTCGTCTGTGCCCACTGCTAAAGAGAAATTAATTTTCACTGCACTGGCAGTGTCAGCAGCAGCAGTCGGCTTCCTGCAGCTGCCGGGCTATCAAGGGTGCCCCCCTCATTAAGGTAATGAATATTCACCTCTCTCCACTCCCATAGGCATGGAGAGAGGTGAATATTCATTTCCTTAATGAGCGGGGACACATGGTCGCTCGGCCACATATGCTGCTGGCACAGGAACATGATGCTGCGAGGGCAAGCAGAGAAGGTAAGTAGGATGATTTTTTTTATGCTTTTCTCATGGGATCCATACATACAAGGATAGGGATGAGGAGCCATGCAGACAAGGATGTGGATAAGGAGCCGTGTATACCAGGATGGGGATAAGGATACATGCATGCAAGGATGGGTATAAGGAGCCATGCATACAAGGATAGGGATGAGGAGCCATGCATACAAGGTGGGATAAGGAGCATGCATACATGATGGAGATAAGGAGCCATGCACACAAGGATGGGGATAAGGAGCCATGCATACAAGGATGGGGATAAGGAGTCATGCAGACAAGGATAGGGATGAGGAGCCATGCATACAAGGATAGGGATAAGGAGCCATGCATACAAGGATGGGGATAAGGAGCCATGTACACAAGGATGGGGATAAGGAGCCATGAATATATTCTGGGACATGGATCTGACCATGCATCTTTCATATTCCATTTTCAAATTACAGATTTCTAATTACTATACTCTGAATTAGACTAGAATTCCATGATGCATTTAGCCATTCACCACTGCTGTATTATCATCATCATCTGCATCTTAACTGAGTTGTCCTCTTTATCCACAGGTATGCTATCATCCACCCAGCTTTTCCTCTGCTTTTGACTGTCTATGAAGTGCATATAATCTCTGGCATTTCACTACTTACCCATCTTTCTGTATCACAATGTATCCATTCCCCTTGTGTCTTCCATGCATACCTGAGTAGCCAGTCCCTTCCCCCTTTGTTATAACCTCTGCTTAACTGTGAAAATGTTGTCTGGGTAATCACACCCACAACCCCCCTCACAGCTGATCCCTCTCAACTGCACATATATTCTGGGACTTGGGTCTGACCAGATGTGTCTGACCATGCATCTTTCATATTCCATCTTTCAAATTACAGATTTCTAATTACTATACTCTGAATTAGACTAGAATTGGACTGGAATTTGACTGTAAGTTGACAGAATATATAACCACTACCATGTTTCCTTTTCTTCTCACTTTCACCCCCTTACTACTTACGTTCTTCCTATCCCCTGTAATCCCCCCACCTAGTAAGGAAGTAGTCATTTCCCCCTCCATCCTCCCCAGCCATCTCACCTTTTCCTCAGAACTGTTCCTCCATGTGCAATCCTCTTTCTCCAGACACACACGGCCACACCATGTCTTATCCTGCTCCCACCTTCTAACGCTCTGTCTGTTACTCCTCATTGCTGGTGACATATCCCCAAATCCTGACCCTCCTCAACACATCCCCACACTCACTTCTAACGCCCTGCCACGATATTCTACACGTTTTCGCAACCATGATAACCTCATACCCATTCACCCAGCCCCCACTCCCCCGGTCCCACTACCTGGAGCACTATGGAATGCACGCTCTGTCTGCAATAAACTGTCATTTATCCATGACTTGTTCATCACCAACAAACTCTCCTTCCTTGGCATCACCGAAACCTGGCTCACCCCCTCTGACTCAGCCTCACCAGCTGCACTCTCATACAGTGGATTCCACCTATCTCACACCCCCGCCCCAGCAACAAACGTGGTGGAGGAGTTGGTTTGCTCCTGTCTGATACCTGATCCTTTACCCCAATTCCACTACCCCCTCCGCTACTATTCCCTCATTTGAGGTGCACTCCGTCCGCATCTACTCCCCCTCCAACCTCCAGCTGGCTGTCATCTACCGCCCCCCAGAACTAGCCATCTCCACCTTTCTCGACCACTTCACCACCTGGCTACTCCATTTCCTCTCTGCTGACATCTCCACTATCATCATGGGTGACTTCAACATCCCCATTGACGCTTCCACCCCAGCTGTCTCTAAACTTTTATCGCTCACTGCCTCCTTTGGCCTCACTCAATGGTCCTCTGCGGCCACTCACAGAGATGGTCACACACTGGACCTTATCTTCACCTGCCTCTGCTCCCTTACTAATCTCACTAACTCACCCCTGCCCCTGTCTGACCACAACCTACTGACATTCTCTTCCCTCTCCTCTTCCAGTGCACAACCCCCACTCCACAAACTCACTCACCCCTGCAGAAATCTCAAACACCTCAATTTACCATTGCTTTCTGAGTCCCTCCTCCCTCTTACAGACATATCTTCACTTCATGGCACAGATTCTGCTGCCACCTTTTATAACACTACAATAACAGCACTTGATTCAGCCGCCCCCCTCACACATAGCAAAACTTGTACAATCAACAGGCAGCCATGGCTGACCAGCCTCACCAAAGAACTGAGACAGGCTTCCAGGGTTGTTGAGCGGAGATGGAAAAAATCCCGCTCTGCCGAGCACTTAAGTTACTTAACCGCATACAAGCAGTCCCTCACCAGCTTCAAGTCCACGCTCACTGCCGCAAAACAAACTTACTTCTCATCTCTCATATCCTCCCTGTCTCACAACCCTAAACAGCTCTTCAACACTTTCAATTCTCTACTCCGTCCCCCAGCACCTCCTCCTCTCATTTCTGCTGAAGACTTTGCCTCTTTCTTTAAGCAGAAGATTGATACGATCAGAGAAAGCTTTGGCCCATAGCCCCCATTGCCCTTCTTAGCTGCTCAGCCCTGTTCCTCCAAAACTAACTTCTTCACCAGACAGAAGATCAGCTCTCCACCCTTCTATCAAGATCACACCTCACCACTTGCATGCTGGACCCGCTCCCATCCCACCTCATCCCTAGCCTCACCACAGTCTTCACCCCTACTCTAACACACCTCTTCAACCTCTCACTTACAAACGGTGTCTTCACCTCATCCTTCAAACATGCCTCGATCACACCCATTCTCAAAAAGACCTCCCTTGACCCATCCTCTGTGTCTAGCTATCGCCCGATATCTCTTCTCCTTTATGCCTCAAAACTACTGGAACAGCATGTCCATCTTGAACTGTCCTCCCACCTCTCCTCCTGCTCCCTCTTTGACCACTTACAATCAGGCTTCCGACTGCATCACTCAACTGAAACTGCCCTAACTAAAGTCACCAATGACCTACTAACCGCCAAGAGCAAGCGACACTACTCTGTCCTCCTCCTGGACCTGTCTTCTGTCTTCGACACTATGGACCATTCCTTCCTGCTACAGATTCTCTCATCTCTTGGCATCACAGGCTTGGCCCTATCCTGGATCTCATCATATCTAACGAACTGAACATTCAGTGTCTCCCTCTCCCACAGTACCGCCTTACCTCACCCCCTGTCTGTCGGTGTTCCTCAAGGCTCAGTTCTAGGACCCCTACTCTTCTCCATCTACACCCTCGGCCTGGGACAGCTCATAGAATCCCATGGTTTGCAGTATCATCTCTACGCCGATGACACGCAGATCTACCTATCTGGACCTGACCTCACCTCCTTACTGACCAAAATCCCACAATGTCTGTCTGCTATTTCCGCTTTTTTCTCTGCTCGCTTTCTAAAACTGAACATGGACAAAACAGAATTCATCATCTTTCACCCATCTCACTCTACCCCCCACCAGACCTATCCATCAATGGCTGCTCACTTTCCCCAGTTCCGCATGCTCGGTGCCTCGGGGTGATCCTTGACTCTGCCCTCTCTTTCTAGCCACATGTCCAAACCCTTGCCTCCTCCTGCCGTCTCAAACTCAAAAATATTTCCTGGATCCGTGCATTCCTTGACCATGAAACTACAAAAACACTAGTGCATGTGTTAGGGGTCGAGTTCCCGCTTCTGCACAAGGGGAATCTCGAGCCATCCTGGCTGCGGTCTCTCATTCGTCTCCGGCCGCAGTGGACTCTGCTCAGCTTAGATGTCGGTCCCAGCGTCTCACCCAGTCTAACAGTGTGCAGAGGATTACTGCTGCCTCTCCAGGCTCTGCTATTGTGGCCAGTACTGGTTAGCGGCGAGCAGACGTCTTTAGGACAAAGTCCTTGTTTTCCCCTTCTGAGCATGCCCAGGGTGAGATCTCTCATTGGAGATCAGGGGTCACATGCTCAGGTACTGCAGCAGCTCCTATTGGTCTGCCAGGAAGGTCCTGTGACCACTGGTGTTCTGGAACAGTTTCATTGGTCCTTGTTTCTGGCAGGTCCTGTAGCTGTTACTATAAAAGAGTGGCATGGCTGGGCCGCCATGCGCTAAGATCAATTGCATTATGTGCTTTGCGCCAGTGTGATCATGCATGCATGTGGTTAGGGCTCGGCTGAAATAAGCCCCTAGAATACCGGCACCTCCGGTGAGGAGATTTGAGTGCAAGTGGTTAGGGCTTGGCTGAAATAAGCCCCTAGAATACCGGCTTCTCCGGTGAGGAGATTGCTTGATTGCGTTGCTGTCTTCATGATCACGGACTGCTATCCGCACAGCAGTTATCTGTGTATCCCTGTGGTGTTAACAGGACACAGTCTTTTTCTCAGCGGCTCTGTGACGCAACAGGGTTCGCTTTATAACGCTGGTTCAGCGCCCTAGCGTTTTACTTTGCGGCTTACTGAAGCTAAGTGAGTTCGCACCTATCGCCATATAGCGCTGTGGCATTCCCGTTAGCGGCTCTGGGGATTAACAGAGTTCGCACTTACTGCCACAGGCGCTACGGCATTTATTTTAGCGACTCTGCGGGATAACAGAGTTTGCTACTTTCGCCATCTTGCTAGCAGCGGGCTTCGCCTGCACGGTGGACCCCGGGCTGCGAATGCACCTCTCTACTATACCTATTAGGTGCGTTCCGCAGACCCTAACAGCATGCCCTCATCATCTCCAGCCTCGACTACTGCAACCTATTACTCTCTGGCCTCCCATCTAGCACTCTGGCACCACTCCAATCCATCCTGCACTCTGCTGCCCGACTAATCCACCTGTTCCCCGTTATTCCCCAGCCTCTCCTCTCTGCCAAGCCCTTCATTGGCTTCCTATCGTCCAGGGGCTCCAGTTCAAAACCCTAACTATGACATACAAAGGCATCCACAACCTGTCTCCTCCATACATCTGTTACATGGTCTCCCGGTACATACCCACACGCAACCTTCGATCCTCTCAAGATCTCCTCCTCTACTCCCCTCTTATCTCTTCTTCCCACAACCGCATACAAGACTTCTCCCGTGCCTCTCCCATACTCTGGAACTCTCTACCCCAACACATCAGACTTGCGCCAACCATGGAAACCTTCAAAAAGAACCTGAAGACCCACCTCTTCTGACAAGCCTACAACCTGCAGTGATCCTCAGTCTACTGAACCACCGCATGACCAGCTCTACCCTCTCCTAGTGTATCCTCACCCAGACTGTGAGCCCTTGCAGGCAGGGTCCTCTCTCCTTCTGTACTTGTGTGTGCCTTGTATTGCTCACGTTTATTGTACTTGTCTATATTTGCCCCTTTTCACATGTAAAGCGCCATGGAATAAATGGCGCTATAAAAATGTATAATAATAATAATAATGAATACAAGGATACGGATGAGGAGCCATGCAGACAAGGATGGGGATAAGGAACCATGCATACCAGAATAGGGATTAGGGGACAATGCATACCCAGCTTATACTCGAGTCAATAGGTTTTCCCAGTTTTTAGTGGCAAAATTAGGTTCCTTGGCTTATACTCGGGTTGGCTTATACACGAGTATGTATGGTATTTTTTTTAATGTGATGCTGTTATACTGTATGGAGCACTATGTGGGCACATTATACTGTATGAAACACTATATGTGGCCATTATACAGTATGGAGCATCATGTGGGGCCATTATACAGTATGGAGCATCGTGTGGGACCATTATACAGTATGGAGCATCGTGTGGGGCCATTATACAGTATGGAACATTGTGTGAGGCCATTAACAGTATGGAGCATTGTGTGGGGCCATTATACAGTATGGAGCACTATGTGAGGCCATTAAACAGTATGGATCATTGTGTGAGGTCATTATACTATATGGAGCATTGTTTGGGTCCATAATACAGTATGGAGCACTATGTAGGGCCATTATACAGTATGGAGCATTGTGTGAGGCCTCACATAATGCTCGATTATACACTATGGAGCATTATGTGAGGTCATTATACAGTATGGAGCGCTATGTGGGGCCATTAAACAGTATGGAGCATTGTGTAGGGCCATTATACTGCATGGAGCACTATGTGGGGCCTCTTACACTTTATGCAGGACTATGTGGGGGCCATTACACTGTATTGAGGACTATGTGGAGCCATTATACTTTATGGAGATCTATGTGGAGCCATTGTACTGTATGGAGGACTTTATGTGCCCGTTATACTGTATGGAGGGCTGTGTGGGGAGTACAGATGGAGAATCATACTGTGATGGTGTCAGCATTCTTTGTTGGGGGAACTGAAGGAGGGGGGTACAGTAGGGTCATCATTCTGTGCGTGTGGAGGAGTTCACTGTGGGGGTATCATTCTGTGTTTGGGAGCATTTTTGTTTGCATCATACTTTATTATCTGTTTTATTCAAGGTTTTTTTTATCCTTTGTTATTAGATTTTTAAATTAGGCCATTGGGCCATATGCTCTTTACTGCTGTTACATAACTTATTATATTATTCCACTGTAATTCCAAAAGTTAATCTATTTATTTGACAAGGAAAAACTTCCTCAATTGTAGACATTTTTTTTAACAAATATCAATGTTGGCCTGCAACTTTCTGCAAGCTTTTAACTTTGGCTCTCTGTGTATTTAATTTTGATGTCCCTGCCTTAAAGGGTTTGTTCTCTAGTGCTTTGAGCAGGGGGATGGACCAGATGGCCCAGGAGGTCCCTTCCAGCTCTACCATTCTATGACTCTATGATTCATCATGATAAAGGGTTACAATTGCAAAGGGATGTAAAAACAAACAACTTTGCAATTTTGCTTTTGATTAAAAATCCTCCTCATTCTCAAGAACAGACCTTCACTACAATTGGTGGCTAGTATCTTAGGCTTGGAGTGCAGCGCTTACAAGCTTTTTGATATTGACTCTATAACGCGCTAATGTATGAGTTGTCTTGCTAATCTAAAACCTCAGTATTGAGGGCACTTTGTGAAAAATAAGTGGGTTTTGGATTGCAGTTTGTGAACCTGGTCTCTAAACTGCAAAACCTAAACCTTTCAATATAGGCTTTCCATTATATTTTGGAACACATAAGAAGGCATTTACATCCATTTAACCATTGGTAAGACTGGGTCCTGATGTTGAGTAATGAGGGCAGATGTAAAAAAAAATCATCAAAATAGGACACAGTTGATGTTTGATGAAGACAAATAGAGACAAGTCAAGCTCTTCTCACAAATTCAGCCAGGTAACCCCTTCTTGTAGACCTCTAGGTCTTGAAGCCTACAGATCTCTAGAATGTATTTCTAGAAGATATGGTTCTAGTAAACCCACACAAAAAAACATTGTGGCAGATTATGAAATGCTTGCAGGTCTAATTTTCTAAATCCTATTCCTGCAAAATCTTACTTGATGTCCCACGTGTAAGTATGAGTTAGCGCTCAGTCGTAGAGTAATTGACAGGGCTGATGCTACCTGTAAGTTAGTGAGATGTAGTCCATTAAGTGAGCTCTCCTGTTGTCTCCAGTTGGTACATAACCTTGCTAAAAGTGACAATCAGTGAGATTCATTACCAATTGCTTCTTGCTGCCTCGGAAACATCACAGAATGTTCCACTCTTCTCGGCTCTTCCCCACATAATGCTTCCATTTGTGATATGATGAGTCAGTTTTCGTCTTTTCCCGCGAGACTCTGATCTCACTTTCAGTATTATTACATCTCGGTGGCTTTGCATTTATAAATCTCAGCTAGACATAAACTTTCCTTTTAGTAGGTAAAAGTTCCATGTTAATGTCTCCTCTAATCTCAAGGTTTTCTTTTTTTTTTCAGAACCTGAAACCTAAAGAGTAATGCTGGAATAAAGTTGTAATGAGTGATGGGGAAAAGGGAAAGTTTAGACAGAAAAGTTTGAAGTTGAAAATTTGTGTTAAAAAATGTATTGAACTCATTTATGTTTAATGTGGCCGTACTGCTAAAAATCTGTAAATTAATGCATCTATGGAAATATATATTTTTGACTCTGTAAAGCCAGCTTTCTGTTGCTTTCCAGCTGGTCTAAAAGCTTAATTATGACTATGTTTTAACTGCAGCCGCTTGATGTCTGAACATGATTAAAATTGTATTTTTGCAACAGGTGAAGGGCCATAAATTGGGGGCCACTGTGCTAGACCCTTGGCTTTTAACCTGTGGTACATATCCCCTTTGGATTATACCTTGAGAGTATATTCACATGGTGGTCTAGACCTTATGTTCTGTGCCTGTCATATCTTTGTCCTATGCAGTATCATAGCTACCGGGGGGGGGGTAGAGGAGGCGGTTGCTCGGGGCCCCGCGCACTGAGGGGACACCCAGCGCTACACTACTGTAACTGTATTGGCATGCACAGCATGCCGATGCAGTAACATTCTGTGGCAGAGCAGGGAGACTCAGTCTCCCTACACTGCCACCTGGCCGCTATGGAGCCCCTGAGCAGGCGGTAGGGCCCGGTGCCAGCAGTGGGCCCCCCGCCCGTGATCGCAAGATCAGCTGTATTGGCTAGATGCAGATACAGCTGACCACATTGATGAGAGAGGGAGCGTTACACTCCCTCTCCCATCACCCCCGTCAGCATCTGACGTCCCCGACGCAGACACTGACAGGGAGTTGGGATGACGTTACTAATCGGCACTCGCGGTCCGGAAATGTGTGGGCGCACAGACAGGGAAGAAAAAGACCCCTGGACAAAGTATTTCAGTGCGAAACACGCGTTGAGTGTGGTGGGTTCCTGGATCTTTACACCGAAGGTAATGCTGCCTTGACAATTTTGTCTAAATTAATATGATTGTGGTTTACATATTTTTTTAGACTGTTACTATTGCCTATTATTAGGATATTTCAATAATTTTCTATATAACTTATGATACTTGTTACCGCCGCGGCCGGCCGCTCTGCCGCTGCTCCTCGGGCCTCCTGTGCTGGCGGTGTGGGGTCGCTCTGGGTGTCCCCGGGCTTGCGTGCCTCCCGAGGTGTCCGCTGTCTGCGCCGTGTGCCTCCTTAGGCTGCAGACGCGTGCTTGCTGGATTCCTTTATTCAGCTTCCGGGTGTCCTGACACGGAAGTGCCCTTCTCCTCTGTGTCTGAAGTCAGTATTTCTGGCACTCTCTCCCTCACATCGGCGCCTGGTGATTCACTCTGGTGCATACTCTGTACTGGTGTGTCTCAGGTCCCAGTGCTCTCCCCAGGGTGCATACTCTATCTCACCGTGGATCTCATATTTTACCCTGTGCGCGCTCTGCTCTGCCCGGGCCTCCTGTATATTACCCTGTACGCGCTCTGCTCTGCCCGGGTCTCCTGTATATTACCCTGTGCGCGCTCTGCTCTGCCCGGGCCTCCTGTATATTACCCTGTCGCGCTCTGCTCAGCCGTTGCCTCAAAACTCATCCTCCATCAACCCCATCAGCCTCCCTGGGACCTGCTTACCATCTAACAAGTAAAAGGTATGGAAAGACGTGACGGTGTGAGACTGAGTTATTTAATTGCATGCCTGCACAACCCCACCATAACCATCGACCTGAGGGAGAGTCCCACCTGTAGGGGACCCGACATCTGCTGCCTCACCATCCCCTCAGAGATCTACAGCAGCGCTGGTAAAATTACCAGAGACTACAGGTGGCGTCACGAACTGTAAATATATCTATCCCCTGGAAATATTCCCCCAACATACGCCAGACCGCCAGGGCCACAGACCGAGCCACCGCTACCTGTGACAAACCCCATAGACTTCCATGGGCTCGGCTCTGAGTACCCCATTGCCCTGGTAACCACAATTGTGGTGGCGGGTCGACACAAAACTTTGGCGTCACGAACAGGATGCGAAACTCGCAAAATTGCCGAGCCCTGTGTGCCTGTGGAGTGTTTTGGTGAAAAAGACAGTTTCTATTGTTTGGCGCCAAATACCGCCATATTGCCGCCAGATTCGCGCCCTAAGGCGCTGGAGAAGAAGGGGGCGTACCTGAAAGAGCGCGCAAAGTCTTGGACACGCCCCGGCTCTGACTCAGCGGCAGGTCCTGCAACAGGAAGTGAACGCTCTGACATCAGAGCGCTGCGACGAAGGTCCTGTTCCTACTGCTGTGCCTGGGAAATAGCAGCTTCTGAAACGGTAGGCTCCGTTTAACCAAGGGGGGCGCTAAGATGTCACAACAACCGGCTGGACAGTGCGGCCCGGCCGGAGGCCCCAATCGCGCACCGCCTGGTATTTGTAGCGCAGATGGGGGTGCAGGTCCAGCACCCAGTCCGGTAGTCCCGATCATGCCACTAACGCTCCCATTATATGCCTGGGGCGAAATGGCTTCCCCAGTACAGCGGTGAGCAGGCACATTAGCAGGCTTCAAGCGGAAGTTATGCAGCATCTAGAAATGTACTCCATGCCTGAGAGACAAAAAGCTGCTGTGCTAATAGGGCAGCTAACTGGCGCTGCTGAGAGGGAATAGTGGAGACTTGGGATACCGTTGATCAGGGTCGGTACCTGCGATCTTCCTTAAGCTGCATGCATATTGAAGACCGCAACGGAAACGGATCTCCGGATGGCCTTCTATCACTGTTCACAACAGCCAGGTGACAGCATCCGGGACTATCGCTTGCCGACTACAAGGAGCCCTGAGAGCTCTTAAGCAGATTAATAATTTAAATGCTATCGATGAGAATAAAATGCTGAAAGAAACAATTTATCCAGGGATTGAGATCCCAAGAGGAACGGCAGAACTGTAAAACTGGTGGTCCTTAGATCATCCGGATGCTACCTTTGATGCCCTTAAAAGACATGGCAATAAAAGGGCTGCGGCCCCTGGGCAAACCTGAGGTGGCAACCCAACATTCATCAGGGTGAAGTCACTCTGGAACCGGCAGTAACCCCCTCGTTCCCCGTTAGTGGCGAAACCAAAACGCAGGTGACACCTCCCAGTGAATTGGATTGTCTGCGCTCAGAGGTGCGCCAGCTGACTAAAAATCTGGCTGCTGTAATGAGTGCCTGCAGCTGCGGAAAGAGGAGGAAGGGAAGATCTTGTTTATGCTGACTGCTCAGAAGACGTGGCATGGATGCACCGGAGAAGAAAGAAGACGTGCCCCCCCGGAGGAGGACAACGCCACCCCCCAGGAGCGACCTCTGATCAACACCCTCCTCGTCGAGAGATCATCTGTTATCGATGCAACCGGAAAGGTCTATGTCTCCACAGTGTCCTTTAAATGGGCAGAACCTGGGTCAAGGGCCAACACCCAGGAGAATACCCGTCAGGGCCCCTTAGACTGGAACCGCAGGTATGTGGGTGGGCGACCCTACCTGTCTATCATCCTAGATGGTATTGCAGTTCCGGCATTGTTAGACACTGGGTCCCAAGTGACCCTAATACCTGATGCCCTATATACTAAGTACTGGTCAATGGACAGTCTTAAACCCCCGAGCCCTGACTTTACCGTATATGCTTCTAATGGTCTTCCTGTGAAGTACTGGGACAAAATGTTAGATGTAAAGATGGGCAGAGAGGAGTTGAAAGACCAGGGGCTTCTGGTAGTAAAGACTGCAAATGAGGAGAACGGTTTAAATATAATTTTGGGCACTAACATTATCGGTAATTGTTTGGGAGAAGTTGTGTTCTTGCTCCAACAGCTCGCTGAGATTGCCCGACCAAGGCAGAAGGGAGTAATCCAAAGAGAGATCCGAGCCCTGGTGTGTCAGCAGCAAGCGAAGCTTACAGACGGCGAAATTGGTAATGTTACGGGTCACTGACTCGGATCCTATTGTGATACCCCCCCAATGAGTGAAATGATTATCTGGTGCAGGGCAGCCATAGGTCTGGAGGACAGAAATTACCAAGCTGTAGTAGAACCCCACCATTCAGAACATAAGACCTACACTTATGACTGCTAGGGGAGTAGTAGAAGTGGTGAATGGAAGAGTACCGGTACGGCTTCTCAATTGGGAGATGATGAGGAAACTTCCCCGTTATGCAACCATTGCTAAACTACATGCTGTCGACAATAATTCTATTCTTCCCGGCTGAGTCCTTAGACTCCTGTCAAATAGCGGAGGACAATGACCAGCAACTCAGGTGGCGGAATGGTGTCAGCAAACTCCATGTTGGGACGGACACCACTCCCGCTCACCAGAAGCAAGGGGTATTACGGGTGGTGCAAGAGTTGCCCAAGTGTTTAGCAAGCACCCACTTGATTTTGGGGTAATTAAGGGAGTCCAACATCATATCCCTACAGGCAGTCATCCTCCCATCAAGGAGCGGTATTAGGCCTATACCCCCAGCCATTATCAGAAGGCTAAAGAAATGTTGCATGATATGAAGAAGGCCGGGTGATAAGGGATAGTTGTAGCCCCTGGGAGCCCCTCTAGTTCTGGTTAAAAAGAAAGATGGTAGTATGAGAATGTGTGTGGATTACAGGCAGGTGAACCGCATAACACACAAGGATGCATACCCGTTACACGCATAGAGGAATCATTAGCTGCTCTAAAACGGCAAAATACTTTCTACCCTTGGGGACAGTGGTTAGGCAATGGCTGTGGTGAGGAGGTGTGAGAAAACGGCTTTCCCACCCCAATGGGGCTCTGTGAGTTCGACAGAATGCCGTTTGGCTCAGTAGTGCCCCAGGAACATTTGAGGGGTGATGGAGAACTGCCTGGGACATCTCAATTTTGAACCCGTGCTGCTATACCTAGGACGTCATCGTGTTTCCAAGATTATAGGATCATTGAAGCACCTGGCAGAATTTATTCGAGTCCCTGTCCAGGTACGGGTAAAATTTTAAAACCCTAAAAATGCCACCCTACTCAAAAAAGAAGGTACAAACTTAGGGACATCGTCAGTTCGGAAGGAGTAGCGCCGGACCCAGAGAAAGTCCCTGCCATCCAGAAGTGGCGGAGCCGAAGAACCTTTAAGGAAAGTGCGACATTTTCTGGGACTAACGGGTTACTACAGGAGATTCGTGGAAAATTACACGAAAAGGAGCTCCTTTACAGGACCTCCTGTAGGACAATCCCTAAGACAGAAACCCCTCCCTTTAATTGGGGTAAGGAACAGGTGAAGCTTTTCCAAGAGTGAAAGAGATCCTTACAGGTGATGAGATCTTAACCTATCCTGATTACGCCAGTTCCTGTTGTCACCGCGCCGTAAGAAGGGTTGGGAGCGTTCCAGTCAGAAGAAGAATGGAAAAGAAAAAGTATCGATTCAGCGGAAAAACTCAGGCCAACTGAAAGGAATCCGGAAAATTTAGAGCCAAGCTGGGTTTTGGCGCGGGGTCTGGGCCATTACTGAAAGATTTAAGCATTATCTGGCCCAACGGTTCACTGGTTTAAAGATAAAAAACCCCCTTAACGGCACCTGGAAAAACCGCCAAGTGGGTGCCATGGAGCAGCGATGGATGGCTCGGTTGTCCAATTACAGTTTACTATCAAGTACGGGGCAGGTCGAAAGAATTGCTAATGTGAGCATTGTCCCGAAGCCGCATGGACTTGATACGGAAGAAGAATCGGACGACCTGGAAGGGAAATGAGTACCTCGTTCATCGAAATGGGGGTAGTCCACGAGCATCGAGTCAACGAAAGCAGTATGGTGCAACATTAAATCCTTTACCCCATCAAAGCGAAGAGACTCAGGCAGTGATCCAAGTGGTAGCCGCATCATGGGTTGTTAAGACGGAGGCTCCTCTTTGGAAAAGGATGACCTATGTAGCCAAGCTCTTGGGGAAAACGAGAAAAGCAGGTTGTTCTTATCCCGTGAGAAGTTGTGCAGGGATACGTAAAACCCCGAACCCATGAGATGGGCTGGCAAAAACGTGGTCCCCAAAAGGGTGACGTTTTCCCAAAGGTGTTGAGCATACCACGATCAAGCAGGACACTTTGGCTGGGAAAGCTGGGACCCTGTTGAGTTTCCGGTTTTTACTGGGTAGGGATGCGCAGCCTCCATTGAGAGGTGGTGTGGAACTGTGGACCCTGTGGTTGAAGGAAGGACTACGGTAGTCAGAAGGCACCCCTGCAACTATCCCGGACGACTCGCCCCCTGGAGATTGTGGCCCTGGGGGCCACGTAAACTGCGCCAAGTAGATCGGATACTCATCGCCCTGACCATGGTGGACCATTACTCCAGATTTCTGTGGTTGTTCCGTAAGGATCAGACCGCAGTGACGGCCGCGAAAACCTTTCAAGCAAGCTTCTGCAGACCGTGGGTATGGAGCAAGTTTATAACCGATCGGACCCGCTTTCGAAGCTGATTTATTTAAGGAATTCTGTCACATGTACGGGTTTCAAGAAAATTAGAACAACCCCTACCACCCTCAAACCAACGGTCTTTGCGAAAAAATGAACCATATTGTCCTTGAATTTTGAGATCCATACCGTTGGAGACAAAATCGATGGCCGGACTTACTACCTGATTTGGTTGACTTGTATAACATATACCTGTAAGTTCTACTAATGCACTCCGCCTTCTTATGAGAGCAAGGCCCGGAAGCTACCAATGGATTTAGAACTTGGGTGGTAAACGGGGGGCAGACGACACCATTGAAAACTGGGACTCAATCGGCAAGAGCGTACAGACGAGTGCAAAAACCCGTTTGAAGAAAGTTAACAAGGCACGGGAGAAAAACAGGAAGATATTTAAAACAGAAATGCTCCTGCCAAAGCCTTTTTATGCCTGGAGAAGTGGTATTAAAAAAGGAAAAGGAAAATGCAAAAAATTGGATAAACCCAGTGGGAACAAGAACCCTAGTTGTACAAGTTCTAAATATGACAACAGAAAGTTGGGTTCTCAGTAAGGGAGGGGAGGGGAAAAACAATAACCACTGTGTCCAGAGACCCTTTGAAATTGTGTCCAGTACCCTTAAAAACTTGTGAAAAAAAACCCTGCTCAATCAAGAGGATGGAAAAGGAAGAGGTTTATACACACGGATCTGGGGAGATTTTCCTGCGGATTGGCCCCGACTGGGAGTGCTGTAATGTTCCGGTGTTGCAGTTTTTTCAGCCACAAGAGGAAGTTCTACCTCCAGTTTTTGTCCGTGGTGCCAGTTGGGGCCGTTTTAGGAGTTACCCATTCCAGCAACACCAAAATACGGAATTCAAGAAGGATCATCAGAAAAACAGGCCCCATATATGGGATCCCCTGGTGAAGCTGACTCCCACCGCCCGCCATCAGTACGCTTGCCGATCCATAGAAAGTTGAGGCAGTTCTTAGTTTGCCGTTACGCCGTGCGACAGATCAAACTTAATTTACCTGAACCCTACTCACGTAGATCAGGCGAATCACAAAAGGGAAGATACCCATTCGATACCGATAAATTTATAACAAATTTAAATGTGAATATTGTAAAAAGATATATATATATGTGTCTTTTCCTTATGGGTCTTTTAATGGCTGAGAGGCTGGGACTGTGCCGCCAGAACTTATTTTAAAAGTTGCACTAAGGTGCCTTTTAAATGGTTTCACACGAAGCTTGACTTACCTCTGAAAAAAACCGTGTGGTGTGGCACTGAGGAGGTCTGCATTCATATGTCCTGCAGCCCACCCAGGACCCACGTTGAAGGTTTGGTGCGGGTCCTTCACAAGAATCTTGCCGTTTATTATATGAACATGTCTATTTAATTATTTTGTATTTTTCTATATTTAATGTTTTGTTTGCAACGTTCAAGAAAATCCTCACCTCCCGGATGGGACGAGTTAATGTTAATGTTTAATGCATAAACAAAATTGTTCTTTGTATTTCACAGCCCGGGAGGTGCTGTCGTTTACCATGGGGGAATGTGTAGCCCTGGTATTTAAGTACACAATACCAGGAGGATGAGTGGAGAGGTAACGGTTAAGGGCTCTACATGACATCACATATACTTCGGGACACACCCAGCAGGGGTGTAGAGGGGTGTGGTTTTGAGCACAAGAGAGTCTTGTATGTGTCCCTGGGTGAAGGGAGAAGAGAAGGAGTGCCTGTCTGGGCACCAAGATTCCTGTCGATTCAGAGAGACAGTACAGTAGTGGAGGCTAGTACAGGTGAGCCAGTTCACCTTAGCCTAGTCAGTGCTGAGATTGAGAGTTTGAGCAAGTCGAAAGGCACAGGGAAGGAGATCAGAAGTGCTTTAGGATTGAAGTATCCTGCCACATTGTCACCGGTCACTGGAGGACCGAGCATCACTATAGCTTCACGCATAGTGGTAGAAAGACCAGAGGCTTATGGACCTTAGGTAACAGAAAACAGCTCTTGAAGTGTCAGTACGTAACAGGGGTCAGGTGGAATAGGAACTTTGAGCTAGGCCAAGCATAGAAGAACCTAGTTTCATCATGGAAGGCTCCACCACAAAAAACTGATCGGGCAGTACAGCTTTGAAATAGCTGAAGTTTCAGGAGTGAACTACGCTTTATGCTGGTTGGACTCATCTCATTGGAAAGTAAAGGAGGGCCCCTTCCTTGCTCAGCCGTTGCCTCAAAACTCATCCTCCATCAACCCATCAGCCTCCCTGGGACCTGCCTTACCATCTAACAAGTAAAAGGTATTGGAAAGACGCTACGGTGTGAGACTGAGTTATTTAATTGCATGCCTGCACAACCCCACCATAACCATCGAACCTGAGGGAGAGTCCCACCTGTAGGGGACCCGACATCTAGCTGCCTCACCACCCCTCAGAGATCTACAGCAGCGCTGGTACAAATTACCAGAGACTACAGATGTAATAAATATATCTTCCCTGTAAAATATTCCCCAAACATACGCCAGACGCCGGGCCACAGACCGAGCCACCGCTACCTGTGACAAAACCCCATAGACTTCCATGGGCTCGGCTCTGAGTACCCATTGCCCTGGTAACCCACAATTGTGGTGGCGGGTCGACACAAAACTTTGGCGTCACGAACAGGATGCGAAACTCGCAAAATTGCGAGCCCTGTGTGCCTGTGGAATGTTTTGGTGAAAAAGACAGTTGCTTTGTTTGGCGCCAAATACCGCCATATTTGCCGCCAGATTCGCGCCCTAAGGCGCTGGAGAAGAAGGTGGGCGTACCTGAAAGAGCGCGCAAAGTCTTGGACACGCCCCCGGCTCTGCTCAGCGGCAGGTCCTGCACAGGAGTGAACGCTCTGACATCAGAGCGCCTGCGACGAAGGTCCTGTTCCCACTGCTGTGCCTGTGAAGTAGCAGCATCTGAAACCGGTAGGCTCCGTTTAACCAAGGGGGCGCTAAAGATGTCACAACAACCGGCTGACAGTGCGGCCCCGGCCAGACCGCCAGGGCCACAGACCGAGCCACCGTACCTGTGACAAACCCCAAGGCTTCCATGGGCTCGGCTCTGAGTACCCATTGCCCTGGTAACCCACAATTGTGGTGGCGGGTCGACACACATATATTACCCTGTGCGTACTTCTGTCTGCCCGGTCACAGTACATTACCCTGTGCGCGCTTTGCTCTGTCCTGGTCTCCTGTCCATTACCCAGTGCGCGCTTGCTCTGCCCTCACCTTCGGTATATTACCCAGTGCGCATCTGCTCTGCGGGCCTCCCGTATATTACCCAGTGCGCACTCTGCTCTGCCGGGCCTCCACGTATATTACCCAGTGCGCACTTGCTCTGCCGGGTCTCCCTATATTTACCCAGTGCGCAATTGCTCTGCCCGGGTCTCCCGTATATTACCCGTGCGCAATCTGCTTGCCCCCGGGCCTCTGTATATTACCCAGTGCACCCCTTGCTCTGCCCGGGCCTCCTGTATTTTCCTAGTGCGGCTCTGCCTGCCCCGGGTCTCCGTATATTACCAGTGCGCGCTTGCTTGCCCGGGCCTCCTGTATTTTACCCAGTGCACGCTCTGCTCTGCCCCGGGGCCTCTGTTATTATTGGCGCCTATGCTCTGTGGGTCTCCCGTATATTACCTAGTGCGCGCTCTGTTTCCCCGGCCTCCGTTTATTACCGTGCACGCTTGCTCTGCCCGGGCCTCGTATATTACCCAGTGTGCGCTCTGCTCAGTCCTGGCTCTTGTCCTTCCCAGTGCGCGCTCTGTCCTCACCTTCGGTTTTTTTCCCAGTGCGCGCTCTGCTTGGGCCCCGGGGCCCCCTGTATATTACCCGTGCGCGTCTGTTACCGGTCTCCCGTTTATTTCCCAGGCGCGCTTCTCTGCCCGGCCTCCTGTATATTACCCAGTGCGCGCTTGCTCTGCCCGGTTCTTTTCCCCTTTTATTACCCAGTGCGGGGCTCTTCCCGGGCCTCCTGTATTTTACCCAGTGCGCGCTTGCTCTGCCTGGTCTCCCGTATATTACCCCGTGCGCGCTTGCTCTTCCCCGGTCTGTAATTACCCAGTGCACGCTTGCTCTGCCCGGGCCTCGTTATTACCCAGTGTGCGCTCTGCTCAGTCCTGGTTCCTGTTCATTACCCTGTGCCATGCTTTGCTCTGTCCTGGTTCCTGTCCATTTCCCTGGCACGCTTTGTTGCCCAGGTCCATACATTAGCCTGTGCACGCTTTGCTCTGTCCTGGTCTCCTGTCCATTACCCGTGCGCGCTTGCCCTCACCTTCG
>JARQOD010000001.1:983884120-984049239 GCA_033576555.1 Oophaga sylvatica | reverse complement strand
TTCACACAGGAAGCTTCTTCCCATACTTTTTTTTTGTCAAGAAAAGGCAGGTCCAGGAGGCTGGTCGGGTGGAGGACGTGTTTAAAAAACGTGAACAGGTTTTGGGCCCCCCTTTTTTCCCAAAAATGATGATCACCAGCATAAAGTTGTTCCCTCCAAGAACTCCAGCTTCTTCAAAGCTGTACCCCCCGGTCAGTTTTTGGTCGGAGTTTCCTTTGATGGAAGGGGTTCTTGTTTTGCTGATCGGCTCAATTCCTATTCCACCTACCCCTTTACGTACTGAACCCAAGGGGCTTTCTGAACCCCAAAGGTCCAGTAACCTTGGTTTTTCTATCACTATGCCTGGAGCTATAGTGACGCTTGGGTCCCCGTGAGGGTACAATGGCAGGATTCCTCCTTAAGCACGAATTCCTTCCACTGCGTTTTTCCCCCCTTCCGCGTTGTAAAACACCCCACTTTCAATAAGAGGCTACCCCCTTCTTGCTTCCCCCAGACTTGCAAACAGGTGCTCAGTAATCTTCTTTCAGGAGACTCACTGAACCCCACTGTCCTTGGGACAGGAATGAAGGCCTGGCTCCCCCTCTTTTTCCTGCACAGAGCACACGGGGGATGACAAAACCGGGGGACCAACGGACTAACTGCCCCCCTTTCCCCCCCTCCAAGCCAGATAACTGACTGACGGGCTATAAAATTCCAGGGGGGTTTTTCTAAGTGTGGATGGGGAATGTTTATTGAGCATTAAACGTTACCTCTAAAACATCCCCCAGGGTATTTTGGGGTTCCCTTCACACCGGGGGTAAATTCCCCCATGGAAATACAGCACTCCCGGGCTGTAAAAAACAAGAAGGACATTTTTTTTTCATTAACAATTAACATTAACTTTCCCCCCGGGAGGAAAAGGATTTCTTAAAATTTTTCATTAAAACATATAGAAAAAACAAAATACTAAAGGGGCATTTTATAAAAAATTACAATATTTTGTGAAGGACCCCCACCAAACCTTCAACGTGGGTCCGGGGGTGGGCGCGGACATCTGAATGCGACCTCCTCAGTGCCTCCCCACACGGGTTTTATATTAAGGTTTTTGAGGTGGTTTTTCATGAAAACCCAAAATATAATCCCCTGAGTGCAACATTTACAATACGTTTTTGGGCTGCTCAGTCCTCAGCCACAAAGCCATTATAAACACATTTTAAATAATCGCATTATATTTTTTTCTTTTTACTCAACAAGTATTCCCTTAAAACTTGGTGCAAATATGCCCCCTTTTATCACATAAACCCCATAAGTGCAAAATCTCTTTATCTGCTTCCCCCCCCCGGGCTTCTTTTTTTGGCAAAATATGAAACACTTAATACTCGTACAACGGTGCAAACTATTTCATTTTATAAAAATTAATACTTTTTTCAGCTGCGGAAACCCCTTTTTTGGGGGGCCTCCCCTTCTTACATTTTTTTGATAATTTTATTACACTGTCCATCCCGGGGGCTGAACATGCGATGCCCAAGGACCCCCATCCGGGGCCCGTGCCCACACCAAGATCATCGACTCCACCACGGGGTCGTGTGGGGGGTGGCACTGGGCTGGGGGGGGGGTGGGGGGGCCAGCAGAGTGTATCATCGCGGGGTTTAATGCAGGGGGTTACTCCGGTCCCTAGGCCGCAGGGCCCGCCCCTCCGGGACCTGCTGCCCGCATAAGATACTGGGAAAAAGCGGCTTTTTTTGTGGCTCAATTGAGATCGCATCAGACTTTTTTGAGCAGAAATTTTGGCGCAGGTGGCGATGCGGAATAGGACCACAATGCTGGTGTGGTGCAGACAGAAGCAGGGTGCGCAATGGCTCAATTGGGGGGGCACTAACCCTGCTGTCGGCCCATCTCTTCCCCCCGCTCTCCACTTGACGGCTGGGCCCCCCCCCGGGTCCCCCCCGGGGACTGTGCTCCGCTGGGCCTCCTGGCCCCGGTGGTACACCGGTCCGTCTCCCCCCCTTCCCGGGGGGGTCGGGTTCACTCCCCTTCATAGCTGGCTCCGGTTTCCTTCACTGCCAGCGTTGGTGGTACAGGGGACGCAGACAACGATTTCGCTCCTGGAGTGGTGGCACGGCGCCCCCAAGCGGCTTTCCCCCCGGGTAGCCGGCGTTTCAAAATCCCCCACCCGGGGTCGTTGCAGAATCATCTTTTTAAAATTTTTCTTTTCCTTTTCCAATCTCAGCAAGGCTTGCTGAGGTGCGGCCCCGCGATGGTTCCGGTTCCAGGGCAGCTGGCTGGGAACGGGGCCTGCCTTCCTCCGTTCCCCCTGCTCGGCTGCACACGTCCCCCTCCTGGTTCCAGAACATCTCTCTTTTTTTCAGGCCCCCCGGCCCCCTTCCCGTGGGGGGGGGGTTTGCGTCCCCCCCTCCCGCAGGGAAGGTGAAGAGGAGGCGGACCTCCTTTGCTGGGGGGCGGATCCATATTTAAAGCATTTAAGGGGGCAGGCTTTCTCTTCGCGCCAGGGGGGGCACACCCCAAAAAATCCACGCCCCCCTTTTTTCCCAGCCCTGAGGGGGAAAATTTGGCGGCAAAAGGCGGTTTTTTAGCCGCCAAAAATAGCAAACAGTCCTTTTTCACAAAAACACCTCCACAGGCCCCACAGGGTCGCTTTTTGCGATTTTCGCCCCTGTTCGTGACGCCAGTTGTTTTAACCACACACAATTTGGGTTTACCAGAGCAATGGGGTACTCAAAGCCGAGCCCATGGAAGTTTGGGTTTGTCACGGGTTTGTGCTGGCTCGGTCTGTGGCCCTGGCGGTCAGGCGTATGTTGGGGGGAATTTTACAGGGGTAGTATATATACTTTTCGTGACGCCACCTGATTCTCTATCACTAAGCCAGCGCTGCTGAGTCTCTGAGGGGATGGGGGCGCTAGATGTCGGCCCCCTACAGGGGGGACCTTCCCTCAGGTCGATAGTTTTGGTGGGGTTGTGCAGGGAGCAATCAAATAACTCGTTCACACTGGAAGCTTCTTCCAAACCTTTTACTTGTCAGATGATAAGGCAGGTCCCGGGGAGGCTGGTGGGGGTGGGGCGTGTTTTGAATAACAGCTAACAGGTTATGGGCCTCCTTTTTTCCAAAATGAGAGTTCAACCCAGCATAAAGCTTAGTTCCCTCCAGAACTCACCTTCTTAAAAGCTGTACTGCCCCCGGTCAGTTTTGTGGTCGGGCCTTCCCTTTGATGGAATAGGTTCTTGTTTTGCGATCGGGCTCAAAGTTTCCTATTCCACCTGACCCCTGTTACGTACTGACACTCCAAGGGCTGCTTTCTGTAACCAAGGTACCAGTAACCTCTGGTTTTTCTATCACTATGCCTGGAGCTATAGTGACGCTTCGGCCCAGTGACCGGTGACAATGTGCAGGATAGTCCAATCCTTAATGCACTGAATTCCTTCCACTGCGCCTTTCGCCCTGTCCGCGCTTGTAGCATAAGCACTCCACACTTCCTAGGATAATGCAGGCTAGTCCCTTCTTGCTTCTTCCCAGAGCTTGCTAACAGGTGCTCAGTAATCTTCTAGTTCAGGAGCCGTCACTGAACTCCACTGTCCTTGGGACAGGAGACTGAAGGTCCTGCTGCTAACTCTCTTTCTTCCTGCACAGACTGCACACTGGGGGATGACTCACTCAGGAGCCAACCGGACTAGACTGACCTCCTTCCTCCCCAAGTCCAGACTAGACTGACTGACTGGCTATATATATCCTATGGGTGTGTCTAAGTGTGTGATGGAGTGAATGTTTATTGAGCATTAAACGTTACTCTCCACACATCCTCCAGGGTACTGCGTGTGCCTTCACACCAGGGCTACACAGAGGCAATGATGTATGATGGGGAGGCAATGATGATAATGGGGGAGGCAATGATTATGGGAGGCAATGATGATGATGGGGAGTCTTTCCACAGCGCCCTTTCCTGTTATGTAAACAGTGCAGAATGCAGCACAGTGAAGAGGATAGCTCCATATTTTGTATGGACATTATTGGGGCCAGTATCCTGTATGGAGCATTATTTGGGGTCCAATATTCTTTATGGAGCATTATATTTGGCCCATAATATGTATGGAGGACTATGTGGTGCCCATAATATTGTATGGGGGACTGTACTGTCCAGTCTGTACTGTGCGCTGTGGGGTGATAAGTGGGGTGATGGGGACTGCAAATGATAGAAGTGGGGGTGATGGGGACTGCAAATGATTGGGGCGGTGATGGGTACTGCAAATGATGATTTGGGGGTGATGGGGACTGCAATGATGAGAGGTGAGGGACGAGGGACAGCAACTGAATTGAAGGTGGGGTGGGGAGAGGGGGTACTGTACTGATGAAATTATAGGGGACTGTAAATGATGAATCAAGGTGGACTGCAAATGATGAAGTGGGGGTGATGGGACTGCAAATGATGAGAGTGTGAGGGACGAGGACTGCAACTGAATTGAAGGTGGGGTGGGGAGAGGGGGTACTGCAATGATGAAATGATAGGGGACTGTAAATGATGAATCAAGGTGGACTGCAAATCATAAAGTGGGGGTGATGGGGACTGCAAATTAAGAGCGTGAGGGACGAGGACAGCAACTGAATTGAAGGTGGGGTGGGGAGAGCAAATGGTGAACTGAAGGTGGGGAGTGGGGAGAGCAAATAATGAATTTCGAAGGTGAGGAGTAAATGATGTATTGAATGTGGGAAAGAGCAGTTGATAAGAATAAGGGTGGGAGAGAGAGAAGACATGATAATGACAATCCGTATGGCATCCGTATAGGTATTTTTCTCGCGCCTTGCAAAATGGACATTTAACAGTTTTTAGGCCTGAAACTCTTGAAATCATCTTGGTTTTCTGCAATCAAACGCCTGGTCCGTGTGTAATCCGTTGTTTCTGGGCACCCATAGACTTGCGTTGGCGTACAAAGGGCGTAATAGTGTACAATCGCAGCATGTTTGGGGTGTCTCCACCGTAAGTACGGCCGAGAAAAATACGCATGATCAGGTTCCCCATGAGAACTATTGGCCGTGTGTAATGCATGGTTTTCCCCCCCCTCTCGCCTATTCTTACTTAGGTGACCCCGGCCTTACCTCAGTCTTCCCGGGGCATCTAGTGTTTTCGCAGTGAAGCAGCTATCTGTATGGCTATAGTCAACCTGAAAGGAGCCCATAATTCTAGCGCATTCATATGAACGCTAGAATGTCGGGGCTTAGTCAGGACCTGCAGGGAGCCCAAAACTTCTAGCTACGAAAACAGGAGCTGCCCAGCCAATGGAAAGAAGACCGGGACAGCTTCAAAAAGTCTCCAGGCCCCAGTGCGGACGTGGGACCACATGCACAGTATTTTAGTGCATATGGGGCCCGAAAGCAGAAGCACAAGAGTGGGGCCCTGAACCTGCGGGCCCCCTGTGTACGGGCTGCAGGGCCCCATACAACAGAAGGGCAGTAATCCCTGATGGCGGCCCTGACTGTTGTGAATACCTTGGGGGCGGACTTTGAGCTGGGGCTCCCCCCGTGGTTGCTGAGGGAAAAATTAAAAAATGAATGGCCTTCAGCTGGCTCTGAATGGTATATATAAGTGACCTGAGTTCCACAGCCTTGCCGGTAATCAGTTGTTCCCTGCTCTTGCTTGGAGCACATCTTGTTTTGCTCTCATTCAATAAGTGTTTGGTTTTTTTTCCTTTTTTGGATTTTCACTGTTTGTTTTGCTTGAAAGGGGACGCCCCTGGTCCCCTTTTTGGGGTCTTGCGCTGCAATTGTGCTCATTGCGTGTTTGCATTTTTGCTTTGTTCCTTTGTCACTTTTTATTTGCTGTGTTGCTGTGTGTTACACCAGAGATCTGATTTAGGTGGTAGAGATCGTGTCATCTCAGGTTTTTTGTTAATCAGAAGTGTTGGTATTTTTGTCAGGGTTTTTTTGGGTTGCAGTCAGAATCCTTTCCTATACTTTTCTATCTAGACAGATTGGGCCCAGCATTTGCTCATTCTATTTTCTGTCTGTGTCCGTGTTTTCTTCTTGGTCTCCCGCCATTACATGTTCGGGGGTTTCCTATTTTCTTTGGGGATTCTGCTCCGGGGCAGATAGCATTCATCTTTCTGCCTTTAGGTGTAGCTATCTCTGGCTGTGACGAGGCGTCTAGGATCACCGTAGGTATGATCCTCGGCTACTTCTAGTGTGGCGGTTAGTTTAGGTTACTGCAATCTAATAGTTTCCCGCTCTTGGTATATGCTATTTGGCTATTTTTTGCAGTTTCCCCCTCAGCTTACCAAAAAAAACAAATAACAGTATTACCGGTCCGACTGAAAATTATATGGTACTCACAGAAGGGAAAAATAGTAAAGTGGAAAAAGTTTGTTACATTTTTTTTTTCCCCTCTATTTCTTGGGTGCTGAGGATGAATTTTTTTTTCTCTCAATGGAGTTTGCACAGTTTTTGGGGCCTTGTGGAGCAGCTTGCCACTGAGGTTCGGAGTATTGGCTGCCTATCTTGCTGGGTTGCCGGTTGTGAAACCTAGGATCCCATGCCAGATTTATTTTTGGGGGATCGGTCTAAATTTCTGAATTTCAAAATTAACTGTAAGTTGTTTTTTGCCTTAAAGCCTAAAGGTACTGCCACACTAAACGCTCCCGCTAACGATCACAATAAGACGCATACTAATGCGATGTTTTTGTGATCATTTTTAATGTCGCTAGTAGCTGCCACACTTAGCGATTCGTTAACGACGCATAAGCGGTTAGCGATCTCATTAACGACTTTAACGGTTCATTGCGATGTAAAAAACAGCGCAAATCGCTCACAAAAGGTGCCAGACACAGCGATATAGCGTCACCAGAGGGACGCCAACGATCTAAATACGGTCCAGAACTCTGTGAAACGATCAGCGAGATCACAGCAGGGGCCACGTCGTTGCTACATGCCACACACAAAAGCGTCACTAACGAGATCGCTAAATAGTGACGTTTTTTAGCGATCTCGTTAGCAACCTTGTTTTGGGGTGGCATACCCTTATAGTCCTCAGGGAACGCAGCACAGCAGGTTCAAAAATTGTCATCTCTCTGCTGCGCGGGTGACCCTCAGGATTGGGCTTTTTCCCTGACACTGGGAATCCTGTTTTTAATGATGCTGATGTATTTTTTCAGGCTCTGGGGGTTATTGTACGATGAACCCAATGTCATGATCAAGCTGAAAAGACCTTGTTTGGCATTAAATCTGGGTCGTGAAGACGCTGAGCAGTACTGTCCCGAAATTTTGAAAATGGGCAGTCCTGACCAAATGAAATGATTTATGCTTTGGCAGTCTTTTTTGGAAGGGTCTGTTTAGAAAAATATAAAGGACGTTATGGTGGGATTCCTGTTCCCTCTTTTCTCAATAATTCTATGTCTTTGGCTATTCAAATTGACAGACGTTTGCGTGAGCGCAGAGGTATGCGTGAGATAGTGTTGCCTTGTGAGCCAGCTTCTGAGCCCATGCAGTGTGATGGAGTGACTTCTGGGGCTCAGCGTCATGAGTTTCGCAAGCGCAATGGGTATGTTTCTACTGTGGTGACGCTTCCATTGCTATTTCCGTCTGCCTAAGCGGGAAGACGTTTTGCGCGCTCAGTTGTCTTGGGTAGTGTTCAGACTAAAAATTTCTGTTGATGTTTCCCTGATTTGCTCCCTGTCCAATTTTCGCTCAGGCTTTTGTTGATTCAGGAGCAGCTATTAACCTGATGGATTTTGACTTTGCCAAACGTTTGTGGGTTTCCCATGATACCCTGCGGAAGTCTTTTCCCTTTACTGGGCATTAATTTCAACCCCTTTGGCGGAGAATAAACCCCAGTTTTCTACTCAGGTGATTAATGAGGGTTGAACCAGATCATTCAGGAGAGTTGCAAATTTCTGGTGTTGTATAATTCTGCATGACATTAATTACTGGGTTTCCTTGGTTACAGACTATAATCCTGTTTTGGATTGGAAATCTTGTCTGTGACCAGTTGGGGTTGCCAATTGTGTTAATTACTGACACTCCTATTTTTTCTGCCTCTCCACAGTCTCAGGATGTCCCTGACTTTTTGACTGATTTTTCTGGTGTGTTTAGTGAAAGTAAATCTGCATCCCTACCTCCTCACAGGAGCTTGACTGCGCTATTGAGTTAGTGCCTGGTGGTAAAATTCCTAAAGGTCGCCTTTTTAATTTATCTGTACCTGAACACGATGCTAGCGATCTTATATCAAGGAGTCATTGACGAAGAGTCATATCAGACCATCCTCCTCACCCTTGGGCGCCGGTTTTTCTTTGTGGCCAAAAAGGATGGTTCATTGAGGCGTGTATTGATTTTCGCCTCCTGAATAAGATCACTGTTAAAATATCAATATCCGTTACCTTTGATTTCTGACCTATTTTCCAGAGTGAAAAGTGCTAGTTGGTTTACCAAGCTTGACGTCAGGGGGGGGTATAACCTTATTCGCATTAAGCACGGGGATGAATGGAAGATGGCGTTTAATACCCCAGAGGGCATTTTTAGTACCTAGTGATGCCCTTTGGGCTCACTAATGCTCCTTCCGTCTTCCAATTCTTCATGAATGATATTTTCAGGGATTTTGTGGATAAATTCATGATTGTTTATTTGGATGATATCTTGATTTTTTCCAATGATTGGGACTCTCGTGAAACATGTTCGGACTGTATTCCAGATTTTGAGAGAGAATGCACTTTATGTGAAGGGATCAAAGTGTCTTTTTGGCGTACAGAAGGTCTCATTTCTGGGATTCATTTTGTCTCCGTCTGTTATTGAAATGGACCCGGTCAAGGTTCAGGCCATCTGTGATTGGGTTCAACCTACTTCATTGAAGGCTCTTCAGAGATTTTTGGGTTTTGCCAATTTTTATCGCAAATTTATTGGTAGTTTCTCCGGTATTGTTAAACCATTGACTGATTTGACCAAAAAGGGTTTCCGATGATGTGAATTGGCCTCCTGATGCAGTTTCTGCGTTTCAGGAACTTAAGCAGAGATTCATTTCTGCTCCTGTTCTATGGCAGCCTGATGTTTCTCTGCTGTTTCAGGTGGAGGTTGATGCCTCTGAGATTGGGGCAGGGTGCGTTTTGTCCCAAAGGGATCCAGAGACCTCTAAGAGTAACCCTTGTGCCCTTTTCTCTCGAAAATTTTCTCCACCTGAACGTAATTATGATGTGGGTAATCAGGAGTTATTGGCCTTGAAGTGGGCCTTTGAAGAGTGGAGACATTGGCTGGAAGGAGCCAAACATCAGGTGGTGGTCCTCACTGATCATAAGAACCTGGTTTATCTCGAGTCAGCCAAGCGACTTAATCCTAGACAGGCCAGGTGAGCCTTGTTTTTCACACGTTTTAATTTTGTGGTTTCTTTTCTTCTGGGCACTAAGAATGTTAAGGCGGATGCCCTATCGAGGAGTTTCTTTGCAGATTCCCTGAGTTATCCAATCCTGCTGTTATTTTGAAAGAGGGTGTAGTTCTTTCCGCCTCTCCCCAATTTGAGACTGGAAAAACCTGATCAAATGACCAAATGCACTAGCAGGATGCAGCAGGCCTCCCATAGATAAAGGTTGGAGAAGCAACAGGTGCTTACCACTGAAAAAAAGCAGCCACCTATCACAAAAACAGTGATGATGAAGGTGTTAACTGCTTAGTGGGAAAAAAAGCACACAAATGTAAGTTGCTTAGGACATGAATTCATGCACAGTGTCTGGATAACAGCTATTTTAAACGCCTATGATGGAAGAGGGTGGTCAGCACTGAATGTGCACAACACAATAAGCAAGCCATCAAAAAGGAGCCTGGGTGCACCTGCAAAAAATATAAAAAGTGCAAAAAATGATGCATATGATAAATGCATCAAATGAGGTATAGTTACTTTTTGGCCAAAGCAGATAAGCTCGCAACCCAAAGTCAAGGGTCCCATTTTATTGCGAGTCACTAACTGAATGACAGTGCTGACAGCCGCCTTCCATCATAGGCGTTTAAAATAGGTGTTATCAGACACTGTGCATGACTTCATGTCTAAGCAACTTACATTTGTGTGCTTTTTTTTCCCACTAAGCAGTTAACACCTTTTATCATCACTGTTTTGTGATAGGGTGGCTGCTTTTATCAGTGGGAAGCACTGTTGCTTCTCAGCCTTTATCTATGCGAGCTGCTGCATCCTGCTAGTGCATTTGGTCATTTGATCAGGCTTGGTAAGACTGTTTTTCATGATGTGTTTTGCTAAAAGTTTTTAATGTGATTTTTCAATTTGAGACTGGCTCTGGAGGGGTGTCAGGAGGATAAACCTGAGCGCTGCCCTATTGGGAATTTGTTTGTCCCAGACCCAGTGGAAGAAGAGTGTGATGTTGAGATTCATTGTTCCGGGTTGGCCGGTCATCCTGGGATTTTTGGTACCAGAGACTTGGTGAGTCGGTCCTTTTGGTGGCCTACTTTGTCTCGTGACGTCAGGGACTTTGTGCAGTCTGTGGGACTTGCTCTCTTCCAAGCCTTGCTCTCGTTCTAGTGGTTTGTTAATCCCATTACCTGTACCCAAGAGGCCATGGACCCATATCTCTATGGATTTTATTTCCGACCTTCTGTCTCTCAGAGAATGACTGTTATCTGGGTAATCTGTGATAGGTTTTCCAAGATGATACATCTTGTTCCATTACCTAAGTTGCCTTTCTCCTCCGAATTGGTGCCTTTTCTTTCAGCACGTGGTTCGGTTACATGGCATTCCTGAGAATATTGTGTCTGACAGAGGAGTCCAGTTTGTTTCCAGATTTTGGAGGACATTTTGTTCTACACTTGGTGTTCAGTTATCTTTCTCCTCTGAATTTCACCATCAGACCAATGGATAAACCGAGAGAACAAACCACACCTTGGAGACTTATTTGAGATGTTTTGTGTCTGCTGATCAAGATGACTGGGTCTCTTTTTTGCCTTTGGCTGAGTTTGCTCTATTAATAGGGCTAGCTCTGCACCTTGATGTCTCCATTTTCTGCAATTCTGGGTTTCACCTCCATTTTCTTCAGGACAGGCGGAGGCTTCTGTCTGTCCGGGGGTTGACTCTATTGTGCAGCGTATGCAGCAGATTTGGGACGGGTAGTGGAGAGGTTGTCTCTCTCTCAAGAGAAGGCCCAGCGGTTTTCCAACCGGCATAGGACTGATGGTCCTCGTTTTAAAGTGGGGGACTTGGTTTGGTTGTCCTCAAGAATATCCCTATGAAGGTTGCATCTCCAAAATTTAAGCCAAGGTTCATTGGACCTTATAAGATCATGGAAATTATTAATCCTGTTTCTTCCGTTTGCTTCTTCCAGGGACATTTAAGATCCATTTACGTGCTCCACAAGTCCTTAATGAAGAGATTTATCGAGCCAGTGGTTCCTGTGGCTGCGCCTCCTGATCCTGTTTTGGTTGAGGGCAATTTGGAGTATGTGGTTGAGAAAATATTGGATTCTCGTTTTGCTAGATGGAAACTCCAGTATTTGGTTAAGTGGAGGTTATGGTCAGGTGGACAATTTTGGGTGTTTGCTTCGGACATCCATGCTGGAAGACTTATCCGTGCCTATCATCGAGCTATCCTGATCGGCCTGGTTGCTCAGGTGAGGTTCGGTGACCCCTCCTCAAGGGGGGTACTGTTGTGAATACCTTGGAGGCAACTTCTGAGTGGGGCTCCCTCCGGTGGTTGCTGAGTGAGGGTAATGAACTAATTACTGAATGGCCTTCAGCTGGCTTGAATGGTATGATATAAGTGACCTGAGTTCCCAGCAGCCTTGCTGGTAATCAATTGTTCCTCCTGCTCTTGCTTGGAGCACATCTTGCTTTCCTGCTCTCATTCAGATAAGTGTTTTGCTTTTTTTTCCTCTATTGGATTTTCACTGCTGGTTTTCTGTTGCAGTGGACTGCAGCCTGGTCCCCTTTTGGGGTCTTGCGCTGCAATTGTGCTCATTGTGTGTTTATATTTTGCTTTGTTCCTTTGTCACTTTTTATTTGCTGTGTTGCTCTGGGGTTACACCAGAGATCTGATTTAGGTGGTAGAGATCATGTCATCTCAGGTTTTTTGTTAATCAGAAGTGTTGGTATTTTTGTCAGGGTTTTTTTGGGTTGCAGTCAGAATTCTTTCCTATACTTTTCTATCTAGACGATTGGGCCCCAGCGTTTGCTCTATTCTATTTTCTGTCTGTGTCCGTGTTTTCTTCTTGTCTAACCGCCATTACATGTTCGGGGGTTTCCTATTTCTTTGGGGATTCTGCTCCCGGGGGAGATAGCATTCATCTTTCTGCCTTTAGGTGTAGCTATCTCTCCGGCTGTGACGAGGCGTCTAGGATCACCGTAGGTACGCTCCACGGCTACTTTAGTGTGGCGGTTAGTTTAGGCTACTGCCAATCCAATAGTTTCCAGCCTCTTGGTGTATTGCTACTTTGGCTATTTTTTGCAGTTTCTCCTCAGCTACCGAAACATACACCTGAGAGCAGCAGCAATTCCCAAATTCCTGTTCCAGCTGAGGGGTGTAGTTTCCAAAATGAGGTCTCTTGTGGAAGCTTTGCATTGTTTAGGCACATCATAGCTCTCCAAACGTGACAAGATACCCGCAGACCTTTCTGTCATAGTATGCAATCCAAAACGTCCACCCTTCCTTTCAGAGCTCGGCATCACATAGGGGTTTTCAATGTTCAGAAACTTTCCCACGCTAATCAGTTCATCTCGGTCAGGTGGGGGAAGCTGCGCAGGCACCTTTTCCTTCATTCCTCCATGGTTTACCGCCGGGCCGGTCGCATTAGCACCGCTCCCAATTGTAAACTATTTAACCCTTAAGATGGATTGCAGCGTGGGACTTGACTGTACGGCGGACAGGTATGGGTATAGTGTTTCTTTTTTATTTTTATTTATAGATTTATATATAGACTGTACATATGTTTTCACCAATATTTGAGGCAGGTACCTTTCCTATTGGGGGCTGGCAATTGGATCCGAGCATGCTCAGTTAAAAAAACGGAATCTGTTGCTGGATTCCATCATTTGACGGATCCGGCGCCATAGGTTCCATTCTAGCAAACGACAGACAGCGACGAACCCGTCGCTGTCGTTTTTTCAACGTAACAAAAAACGTTCCTTTGTCCGTTGTCTCCGGACGACGGACAAACAATTTTCGCGGATCTGTCGAATGACGGATGAAACGTGCGGCCATCCGTCGCTAATACAAGTCAATGAGAAAAAAACTAATCCAGTGGCCTTCAGTCTCTGGTTCATTTTTTTTCAAAATTCGACGGATTGTGACTGATGGCAAAAAACTGACGTGTGAAAGAGGCGTAAGGGATGAGTAATGTAATAAATGGGCAGTCACTTAACATTTTATATCGATTATGGTAATTGTAAAATATTGTTGAAGGCTGAAATACTCTTTATGGAAAGGTGATGATTATAAAGTTAGATTTTTCCTCTTTTTCAAGAGAAACATTTTATTTGCAGAAATTCAAGGGTGCAAAATTGTATAGAATTGTGTATTATATGCTTTTAAGTTTTTTTTTTTTTTAAATTCCTTCACATTTTAATTACCAAGTTTCCAGTGGACTTGTTTTGTCTTCCTTTATGTTCTGCATGCAGGAGTTTCCCACAGTTTGATTATAGAACATTTAATTCTGTATTGAAAATATTCAATTTTTCTGTAATTTCAAATCAGATTCAGCTTGAAATCACTGGAAACAAAGGACAGATTTATCAGGGTGACAGTTTTCTGTTGTAAATACATTGAGAAATAATAGTTTGCGGATTGAATGTCTGTGACACTTTTTTTCGCACACGGCAAGGTTTTGACATTCTTTAAAGATCTGTCTGACAGGTCCTCCCCCAAAAGTCTTTATGCCTGCACTGTGGTGCTGCAGTATGACTAAACCTCTGCCAAAGAGTCACGAAATAAAGAAAAACAATCCTTGTCATATAGCAGCAAAACTATGGAGTTGAAAACACATCCGTCACCCCTTACAAATATTACGCACCGCTACAACCTAAACCCCAGTGTTCCATTATGGAAGTGTTATTCTGTCTGGTTGCTTTGGATTACCATTGTCACTATTGCGGTGCAGATAGCACCTTGTTACCTAATTTGTCATTGAACTTTGCAAATGTCATATTAATTAATGTTTTCCGTTATAGGTGATACAATGTGATATATAATGCCATCTGGTATACAAGTATACTGCATGAAATGTGTAGGAGATGTAGAGAAGCGTCACCAGTGAGACGTTAGAAACTGGGGAGGTGTGATCCAAACATTACGGAGAAGATGCCCAACATGACCAGACAAGGTGGCGATGAGTTAAGCTGCATTTACTCTTCCAACCATTGCGAAAATCATGTAAATGGACCCCAACAGTAATGAATGCTGAAGCACTAAAGACACTTGTCGCCTGACACGCTGATAAGATGTTCTTGGTGCCGGCAAAATGGAATAGTAGCCAAGGTTGAGTACTGCCCATCCGTCCCTATTGATCTGGAAAGGTGGCAGATGTGCCGAACCCAGCCACGGCCACTATATGGTGTACAGAGCTGTGCAACCCCGCAACTGAGAAGTTGGCATCAGGTACAGCTGATCGGCACGAGTGTCACACTCCACCAATCGACATTGATGACCTATCCTAAGGTTAGGCATCAATGTTAAACCCCTTTAATGCACAGAGGGTTTGTTTATATGGCCGTCTACGATCGGTCAAGTTTTACTTATCGGTGGTCATTTATTATATCTGTTTACACCATCAAGTTATTGGCAGCACAAGTTCTGTTTACACAGGACGACGCTTCGCCGAGAACAATGATGGTTTATGCTGCGGAAAAAATTAGTTCACATAATGAACGAGCGTTTAGTCAGATCATTGGGTGATCGACAGCAGGTTTACACAGCAAGATAATACTGAAATGAGCATTTCTAACAATGCTCATTCACTAGTATCTTGCAGAGTACAGGTCCTTCTCAAAAAATTAGCATATAGTGCTAAATTTCATTATTTTCCATAATGTAATGATTACAATTAAACTTTCATATATTTTAGATTCATTACACACCAACTGAAATTTGTCAGGTCTTTTATTGTTTTAATACTGATGATTTTGGCATACAACTCCTGATAACCCAAAAAACCTGTCTCAAAAAATTAGCATATCAAGAAAAGGTTCTCTAAACGACCTATTACCCTAATCTTCTGAATCAACTAATTAACTCTAAACACATGCAAAAGATTCCTGAGGCTTTTAAAAACTCCCTGCCTGGTTCATTACTCAAAACCCCCATCATGGGTAAGACTAGCGACCTGACTGATGTCAAGAAGGCCATCATTGACACCCTCAAGCAAGAGGGTAAGACCCAGAAAGAAATTTCTCAACAAATAGGCTGTTCCCAGAGTGCTGTATCAAGGCACCTCAATGGGAAGTCTGTTGGAAGGAAACAATGTGGCAGAAAACGCTGTACAACGAGAAGAGGTGACCGGACCCTGAGGAAGATTGTGGAGAAGGACCGATTCCAGACCTTGGGGGACCTGAGGAAGCAGTGGACTGAGTCTGGTGTAGAAACATCCAGAGCCACCGTGCACAGGCGTGTGCAGGAAATGGGCTACAGGTGCCGCATTCCCCAGGTAAAGCCACTTTTGAACCATAAACAGCGGCAGAAGCGCCTGACCTGGGCTACAGAGAAGCAGCACTGGACTGTTGCTAAGTGGTCCCAAGTACTTTTTTCTGATGAAAGCAAATTTTGCATGTCATTCGGAAATCAAGGTGCCAGAGTCTGGAGGAAGACTGGGAACCCACTAGAGAATCTGTGGGATATTGTGAAGAGAAAGTTGAGAGACGCAAGACCCAACACTCTGGATGAGCTTAAGGCCGCTATCGAAGCATCCTGGGCCTCCATAACACCTCAGCAGTGTCACAGGCTGATTGCCTCCATGCCCGCCGCATTGAAGCAGTCATTTCTGCAAAAGGATTCCCGACCAAGTATTGAGTGCATAACTGAACTTTATTATTTGATGTTTTTTTTGTTTGTTTTTAAAAAACACTTTTTTTTTATTGGACGGTTGAAATATGTTAATTTTTTGAGACAGGTTTTTTGGGTTATCAGGAGTTGTATGCCAAAATCATCAGTTTTAAAACAATAAAAGACCTGACAAATTTCAGTTGGTGTGTAATGAATCTAAAATATATGAAAGTTTAATTGTAATCATTACATTATGGAAAATAATGAAATTTAGCACTATATGCTATTTTTTGAGAAGGACCTGTAGATGCAGCTTAATGCCCTGATTTCTCAAGCCTGATCTTTTTCAGAATTTATCTTTTTTAAATGCCAAATTTAGAATGTATCCCTATGCTCCCTGGGTGTGTGCAGAAAGACTGGAAAACTGAGGTTTTCTTTGGTGGGGGAAGACACATGTAGACTAGCAGCCGGGCAAGAGGCAGAAGAGTATTGAAGCCCAGTGGATTCTGCATTGTAGGAATGTCTGCATCATAGAAAGCATGCATGTATGCAGGGTCGGCTCCAGGTTTTCATGGGCCCAGGCGAAAGAGTCTCAGTGGGCCCCTTTAACACAAACCACAATTCATGATGCACAGATACGGCAGAGAAATATAGGTATAGTACAATGCCAAACATTTCACTTACTTCATACATTACATGACTGATATCTATTGTAAATTCTACAATAGCTCAAAAGACAAACAGTATAGTCATCCATACAGTATTATGGGCACCACATAGTCCTCCATATAGAATAATGAGCTCCATATATTGCTCCATACAGAATATTGCGCCCCATATGATGTTCCATATTTAATGGGCCCCATATGATGCTCCAGTATATGATGGGCCCCATATAATGCTTCATATATAATGGACCTATATATGATGCTCCAGTATATTATGGGCCCCATATAATGCTCCATATATACTAGGCTCCATATATGATGCTCCAGTGTATGATGGCCCCATATATGATACTCCAGTGTATGATGGGCCCCATATATGATACTCCAGTATATGATGGGCCCCATATAATGCTTCATATATAATGGACCTATATATGATGCTCCAGTATATTATGGGCCCATATAATGCTCCATATATAATAGGCCCCATATATGATACTCCAGTGTATGATGGCCCCATATATGATACTCCAGTGTATGATGGGCCCCATATATGATGCTCCAGTGTATGATGGCCCCATATATGATACTCCAGTCTATGATGGGCCTCATATGATGGTCTCCATATTTTGCGCCAAACATAAAAAAAAAATAAAAAAATGAAATACTCACCTCTCCTCACTGGCCGCTGCTCTGCTCGAGGCACCTGCCCCCTTTACTGGCACAGGCACCGGCCCCCATAGCATGCTGGTGTCCCCGACTGTGAGTGGGCCCCCCACCTGCTCAGGGCCCCGGTACTTGCCCGGGTGTGCCGGGTGCTGACGCCGGCCCTGCATGTAGGGGTGAGCAGCAGTGGCTTATTGTGCCAACTCATGGAATCAGGGCCAAAGGGAGCATGTAATAATCTCTAGCCTGTACTTAAGTTAGTGAAATACTTTCCAGGTGAAGGAGGCTTGCTCACCTCCATGAGAGAATATTTGCATTGTTAGAGAGCAAGGATGGCTACCATAGAGTGGAGGATTGGGGCTTTTTCCCTTAGAGCAAAGAGGTGACCCAACAACAGGACAAAGATTATCTTCCATATGAGGAAGAATTTGCCAAAACAGGTGGAAAAATATAGGCTTATTATTATGAGGATTGCCAAAACAGAGTGCTGACACTTGTGCGAGTAGAGGCTGGTCACATAAAAGTAGGCAAGCCAGTGTGTGAGAGGAACTGTGAAAATGTAACTGAGGGCTCAACATAAAAACGAGCAATTTTTCAGAAAAGAGCTATGTCAAAGAATGACTCTAGAGAGATCATGCAGATCCACTGCCGCCACCAATTCTCAAGGAATGACACAGGAGAGATCACGCAGATCCTACAATTGCTACCAATTGTCAAAGGATGACACTGGAGAGATCACACAGATCCCACCGCTGCCACTTTTTTTACACCATTTTCTGCTGCCCCTATCGTCAGATCAATTACACAATTGTCCAGCGATTAATGGAGGAGGCTGTGGCTGTTACCCCTAATAAGTCAGTTGTAGGAGAACTAACAGTGGGCGTATGGTATACACACCATTGATTTCAATGCATGGAATATATATATATATATATATATATACTCCAATACGGTCACTGCTGACATCACAATAACCGAAGTACTACCTGCTACCACCACCTGTTGTTTATATAGCCTGACTGGACGCCTGATTTTCTGGTACCGTATGGCATTCAGGAGTGCGGTTTACAGAAAAAAAGGAGCAGAACTATTAAATTTTATATTTAATCAAGGAGAAACAAAAGAAATTTACTAGTCGGTCACAGAGGGGGCTGATCTACTGAAGGAGAGCACTTCGATTGGAAATGTCCAGTGAACGTGAATCATGCATACACTGATAAGTATCTCTCTGCATGAACACAGATCATAATTCGCTTTAACCAGCACCTAAGTTCCACCCACACACCTCCCTTGATGACTCACAACAGGGCTGATCATGAGACATGGCTTCAGTTTCAGAAAATTTATGAGATTTCCAATTTCCAGGATATTTCTGCCCTGGGGATCACAGGTGGGATATATTACTGTCATATTTTTGTCATGATTTTACCATTACCTAGAGACCAAACATGACCCGTTTCACACCATCGATCTGGTGGTTATTTAATTGGAGGAATTCTAGTGAACCCATGGCAAAGTGAGTGCGTGCATCATGTACGTACTCTCGCTAAGATGCTGAAAATCTATATCTCGTAAATATCAGATCGATACAAACCCCAATACTCATAGCTTTCTGTCAGATACACAAAGCCTGGGGAAGTTCTTTCATCATTGTAGCACATCCTGGAGTAGAACTTAATGCTCCTCCCTTAATCAAACGAACCCCTGACTCCATGTACATTTCCATCAAATATACCAGTATTAATGACCTGTCCACACCAGGGAGTATGGGCTTCAAAAGGAGTTTTAATTAGATTTTTCACATTTCAGTTATATGTTATTTTCTCACTTCCCATATTGCAACTGTGCAGTTCTATTTCTAAGAGACTCTTAGTCTGCCAGCTCTTTCTCCTTAAAATTTTGTGTGAGTGAGGACCCCCTCCTAGCACCCTCACTAGAGCTGTGTTATGGATCTTAAAGGGAACCTGTCAGCAGGATTGTGCTGAGTAACCTACAGACAGTGTTAGGTTGGCTCCATTATACTGATTAAAATGATACCTTGGTTGATGAAATTCATCTTGTGGTTGTTGTAAATCTTTATTTTCAGTTTTGAGTTAATAATAATAATAATTTTATTTCTATAGCGCCAACATATTCCGCAGCACTTTACATTTTAGAGGGGACTTGCACAGACAATACAAGACATTACGGAATTACAATAATCACAAGCTTACAATCTATGAGGAAAAAGTGGAGACACGAAAGGTGGATGGTAACAATTGCTTTAATTGTTCTGACCAGCCAAATGTAAGAAATCGAATGTTCCTGTAATGCTTCATGAACCAGTTACCAACCAGAATGTGTAAAAGTACAAACACAGAGGGCTATTAAATGCATAAAGCGTGTGAGAACAAGAGGAACCTGGTTATGAAGAAAATTTTGAATGGGCAACTTGATATGGAAATTTAATTAGGATAAAAATATCCTTCAGTGTTTGCTGCTTGCCATGTCCAAATCTCTATATAATGTCTTTTTGAGCGCTCAGAACGAAATGAGGACTGTCCACACGAAAGTGTCAGTATAACAGTTCGTCAAAGACATACATTTATTATTCATTCAAGGTTTTATACGTTTACAAAAAGGGGCTGGTTAGTCAATTAACATACAATTAAAAGCTGCTAGATTATTGGCTGTTCTAGTGTAAGTATGATAATTATGATTAAAAGAGCTGAAGTTGCAGAATTATTGTTTTATATTCTTGTGACCTAGTTGCCTTGCATAACTATAATGTAAACAACAGATATCTAATAGGACATTTTGTACTTCATGCATTTGTTCCTTTACGAAGGTCTTATGGAGGCCAGATTTCTTTAAAACGACTGATTATATCTGGCCTAGAAATATGTGAGCACAAGGTTTTTTAGCAAGTGAGATCTATCTAACTGTGAACTGTGAATACATATATGTGAATATACTTTGAATATATATGGAAGACATATATATTTCCATGACAGTCCCCCCTTAGATACCACTTGCCCTAAAAACCTGCTCCTGGCCCAAAGCGCTGCAACTCTTTTGTGCTGCCGGTGAGTTGAGACACCCCTAGTACATGCCTCCCCACCGAATACAGACTTTTCGCAAATGGGCGGTCAGGAGGACTGTCCCTGTCGGGGGTTTATGTGTTTGCAATCATAATCTCCTTATTTGATAGGATGTTTCATCAAGGATGTGTATTCTCAGTCTGGAGGTAGTTCGGAGATCTGGTCAAGCCAGGCAGTTCCATCCGGACTGGTGCGAGGTCCAAGATGGTGAGTGGCATCAAATTGGTTGTCTCCTGAACAGTTTTTTCCATTATCCTGCGGATACAAGGAATTACACAGCAACCAGTAATTAATACAAAAATGAGAACCCCCATAATGGCTGTCCCAACCTGTGCCAACATTTTCTGCCACCCACTCATCCACCCAAAGTATCGATCCCATGGGTCAGTGACACCTGAGTTCTGTTTCAGTTCCTCTGATAACTCAGTAAGTTTCTGTATTGCCATTGTGACTTTACCATTTGGGCCAGTGTTGTCTGGGATGTAGGTGCAACAGGTGTCTTTGATCATTTTGCAAACACCTCCTTTCTCAGCTAGAATCATATCCAAAGCCATTCTATTCTGGAATGCCATAATGGAAGTGGGGCCTAACTGTGCTGCCAAACCTTTTACAGCATCTATGGTGAAGTTAACAAATCTCTGCTGGTTATAATAGATGTAATTTATCCAATCAACATTTTTGTTTATAGTGACTCAAATCCTGCTTTAACTTGGTCTCTGGCCTTGAACTCATCAGGTAGGTCATCTGGTCATCTGTCTGGTCAGTCAGAGCATCCACGACATCCTTCATGGCTTAGGTGTCTCTCCTGGTACGGGAGCTTCCTTGCAATGCGATACATGGATCCAAACAGGCTTTGCCTCTAGTTACACAGAGGTTGATGTCATCTGTGGCTCTTGGACAGGATCATCAAATCTGGCAGTGAGGAGAAAAACTCGAGAATGGACATTAGTTTTTGACCAATTCAATTACATAAGTGTTATGATTTGGTAGCTGAGGAGAGCAGGCAAAAAAAGTAATACACCAGAGAGGTTGGAATCTATGGGATTGCAGTACCCTGACTAACCACCACAACTAAAGGCAGCCGTGGAGCGTTCCTACGTTGGTCCTAGACGCCTCGTCACAGCCTGAGAAGCTAACTACACCTAAAGATAGAAAAAGGAAAGCTATCTGCCCGGAGCAGATCCCCAAAGAACATAGGAAGCCCCCAAACATGTAATGGCGGTTAGACAAGAGGAAATACAGACACAGACAGAAAATAGAATGAGCAAACGCTGGGGCCCAATCTGTCTAGATAGAAGAGGATAGGAAAGGCACTTACTGCAACCCCAAAAAACCCTGAAAAGTACCAACTCTACTAATTACAAAAACACCTGAGATCACACGACCTCTACCACCTAAATTAGTTCTCTGGTGTAACAAAAACTAAACAGCAACCACTGAAAAAACTGGAAAAGGCAAATGAACAAACAGTGGCTGAACTAAACTGAGAGGAGCATAAGCCCCCGAAGGGGACCCGGCAGACCCCACAGAAGTGCAGGACAAAATGCAGGCACCAAAAAACCAAAAGAAGAAAATGTCTTATCTGTTAGCAGAAGATGCAGGCATGAAACAGCTTTTCTGGGTCTCTGGGAGTGTGCCTTACGCTAAACAGTGCAATTAGGAGTGTGTCATGCCATGGTTTGCGTGTCTCTTGGGCAATTTTTCAGCATTCTATTCTTAAGTGTTTCATTCAGTTTTTTCTACCTTCCTGCTGCTCTGGGGGTGGTAAGGAGTGTGTAGGCCTAAATCTGACCCTACTGCTAATCGGGTCTTGTGTGTCAGATTTGCTGTGAATGCGGGTCCCTGATCACTTTCTATCATTTCTGGAACCCCGTATCTGCACACTATTTTCCGAAAGTAGCTTCGTTGCAGTAGTCTTTGCTGACTTGGAAGGCTTCTGTTCATCTTGAAAATACTTCTTTTGACCACAATGGCGTATTTGAATCCTTCACTTGGCGATATCTGGATGTGGTCTATCTGGATCCTTTGAAGCTGGTAGAGTGGTCTTTCCAGATGAGGTGAGGGGGTCTTTCTTCCATACGTCCAGGCTTGAATTTGCCGCAGGTCAGACAGCTGCTGGTGAGTTTGGCTGTTAGGGTGGAGATCCCTGAAGCGAAACAGTAAGCACCAATCAGATCATTCATCTGTGTCTTTGATATGTGGATGTGGGTCCATGTACCCATTGGACCACCATAGGGTGCATACTTTGTGGTAGGCAGAGTTTGAAGTCTATTATTGATAGCCTTCCTTCTTCACGTGTTGCTTTTTTCCCATTCAGCTCTTTTCCTTTTGGAGCTTGGTCTTGTAACTTCTTGAGCAGATTCCAGGACGTCTCTTTGTCAGGTTTCTTGTCTTCAGTCGTCATGTAGTAGCCGTCCGGCTCTACGACCTCTCCCACTTCTCCATGTTGTCTTCCTTTGGCTGCTTCTTTGGCTGCCATGTCCGCCATGTTATTGCCTCACGCCTCTTCTGTTTTCAGTTTTCCATGCACTTTGATTTTTCAAATTGCCACCATTTTGGAAGTTGGAGTATACCCAGTAGGTCCCTGAAGGCTCCATGATGCTTCACGGTTGTCCCGTTTGCTGTGATGAAGTCCCTTGTAGCCCAGATGGGTCCAAAGTCGTGTGCTATGCCATGCGAGTACCTGTAGTCCGTGTAGATGTTTGCAGTCTTGCCTTCTGCCATCTGGCAGGCCTTCGTCAGCGCTATCAATTCTGCTTCCTGGGCTGACAGGCTAGGTGACAGACTTCTGGACCACAGGATTTCTTGATTGCTGGTCACTGCACTTCCTGTGTTGAAACTTCTTCTGGAGCCATCCAAGTATCCCCCCTTGGGAGTGGGAGTAGAGTGGCCGGGCTGAGGACTGTAGGTCTGGAGACAGTGACATTATGAGACAAAGGCAATAGAGGCGCCACAAAGATGCCTGGCGGTGGAGAGATTACTGTTGGTTGAGCTTGATTGAAGATTGCCAAGATGTCATGTGGAGTGAGAGTTTCCAGTGGCTGTCCAAGAGTGATTTCAGCAACCTTGTCCAGGAGGGTGTGTGCTGCAGATACTGCCATCAGGCAGGAGGGTGCTCTTCTTGCAACTGGATCCAAGCGGGCTGAGAGGCAGCCTAAAAGTCTCTGTTTTCCCCCGTGAATCCGTGCCAGGACTCCAGTAGCATGATCTTCTTTCTTCCATCAAGTAGACGGAAAGACTTTTCATAGTCAGGTAGGCCTGGTATTGGCGCTGAGACTGTGGAGTTCTTCCAATCTCCTGAATGGGTTGAAGGCTGCGTCTGATAGAAGGAGCGGGGTTGCGTTGATGCAAGCGCACAGAGGCTGCATTAGGACTGAGGCATCAGGGATCCAGATTCTGCAATATGACACTAGACCAGGGAAGTCCTGCAGCATTCTTGGAGTTGTTGGGGGAGCCATCTTCTCCACAGTGGTCTTCCAGTCTTTTGACATGTGTTTCGTCTTGTGGGCAATACAGTGTCCCAGGGATGTAACTTGCTTCTGGCATCACTGGACTTTGTTCTTCCAGACCTTGCGTTGCTGTTCTTCCAGGTAGAGTAGGAGAGATAAGGAATAGGCTGTGCAGGTGTCGATGTCAACCACACAAAAGAGAAAGTCATCCACGTGTTGTAGAAGAGTGACTCTTGCATATTCTGCAATCCAGTTGACGAGGATGGAGGACATTGTCTTGGTGAAACTTAAAGGGCTTGTTTTGAGCACCTTGAGACAACACTGTCCATATGCACTGCACTGGTGCGTGAAAGCAGGCCTCCAGGTGGAGGGGAAACACTGAAGAAGGTACTGGCCAGGTTGATCACCGTGAATACCGTTGCGGTGACTGGGACTCTTGAGAGCAGAGTGTGATGGTTCAGCACTGTTGGGGTTTCAAATACCGTAGCCTCTTTCGCGGCCTCCAGGCCTTGCACCATTCTGAACTCAGTGGGGTTTACAGTCTTTTTCTTCACTGTGGAAAGCTGGGATTGATTCCGATGGGCGAGGCAGCCCAGTTTGGCCTTGTCCTTCAGTATGCGGCAGGGGACTCCCATCTGCTGGTGCAGAGCTGGCGGGAAAACAAGCCGTCTACTAGGGTCCACATCATGAGAGATGACGACCAGCTGGCTTTCTTGTTCTCTACCAAGACAGTTACTGTGTTAGCACCTGTTCTGGTCACAGGGGGTCTTCTTGTTGGGACGTCTCCTTAAACGGCTGCTTTTTTCTCAGCACGGGCCATCAGTAGTTTCTTTTTCTCCAGCTCGGTCTCAGGTCAGTATTTGTGCACAAGTTTGAAGAGCTGAGTGGCTTTTTCCGGTCTAGGGCCTGGGTGAACTGGTTGATTGCAAGGGGCACCTCCTGGTGCTTGCAAAAGATGAACCTCTGGCGTTAGAGCTGGATGAGGTGTTGCCATTCCATGAAGCGAGTAGAGTCCTTCTTGAGTTGAATATCCTGGCCAATGCCAAAGTTCTCAGGCCGTCTTCTTAAGCGAGTTCACTTAGACCTTCAGTTGGTCAGAGACATCTTGACCCTGGGTGATGGAGTGGCTTTTCTGGTACTATATCCAGCACCTCCTGTGATAGGTCTGCAGTGTGGTTGTTTGAGGTTCCTGTTTCTTCTTGGGTCAGGGGTGAAGAAAGTGTCATGGTCCCATCTTCCTGGAACACTCTGGTCCTTTCAGCTTCTGCAGTAGGTCCACTCCCAATAGGTTGAGGGTGCAGGTTTTTTTACACAACAAACTGGGACATGATGGAGTGTTCTGGCTGAGTCCACACGCTCAGGGGCTTCATAATCTGGAAATATCTGACTTGACCATCAATTCCCATGCAGGAAGCAGAAGATTCTGATAGGTAGGTGAGGTTGCGGAGTTCCACAAGAAAAGATATGACTACGCCATCCACTCTCAGGATATTGGTCCCACTGGTGGGGTTCCTTGTGGACTTGGTGTGCTCTTGTCCTATGGACAGGGTTCTTCACTGCTTTCTGTGTTTCTTCCTTGGCTTGCTTCTCTAGACAAAGTGGTGGGTCGTAGGGGTTCTCTGCAGCGGTTCTGGTAATGGCCAAGCTTGCCACAGTTGTAACACTTGACATTCCTTCTGTCCCGGCGGGACTCAATCCTTTTTGCTACTGTGAGCAGGGTGTCCATTGCTATTGACGTGTACTCAGGCCTGGCTGCTACCAGTGGTTTCCTGATTGGTTCTCTCAGTCCATGCACAAAAGCCTGTGCCAACATCCGTCTGTGTGTCTGATCAGGGTAATGAGGCCCAAATCTTGAAACACTTGCATCACTCTGTCATGAAACTTCTCCACAGACTCTGTCTTGTCTTGACTCGTGACATGTAGGCTGAGAGTTTGTCCTGTCAGTCTGCTTTTGGCCCATTCTCTGAGTTGCTCAATTAGCTTTGGTCCTGTCTCCCAGGCATACGCATCTAACTCTGCTGGATGCTTGAAGTGTTCTCTCATAATTGACCAGAATGCATCACCTGCTTTTATTTCCATTTCGGTCCAGAGATCAATCCAGGCTGCTGTATACGTTTGCTGGATCTGCTGCATTTTTTGGCAAAATAGCATGGGGTGTATCCCTGGGTCTGGCAGCATACTGATCACCTGGCTTGGGATGAAGGGCTCATAGGATGGTGCCTCTACCTGTCCCTGCTCTATTGGTGCTTGTGTGTTTTCTTCCCTAGTATTGGGCAGCATGTGTGACGTTGCATCTTCATCTTCATCAGATAAGAAGTACATGGTGTACTTGGTGCATACACTGGGTGAGATTTGGGCTTTAAAGTTGTCTTGCTGCATGGGGATTTCCCACTTCCTTGCTGAGGCTGCGGTGGATCAGTGTCATGGTTCCATGCTAGCAGCCTGTAGCTATACCACCCCCCTGTGAAGAACTAGCTGTGGACTGTTGTGTCTGGGGGCTACATGTAGCGTTTTGTGTAGGGAGATTTGCATTTTTCTTCTCCTGATATAATGACTGGCAATGTTTGTACTGTGCTTGGGATAGACAAGGTGCCCTGTGCTGGAGACACTGAATACAGGGACACCACATTGCTTGGATTGGGCGTTGACCCAGTTGATGACGAAGTAGAAAAAAGAGGAAGAGAAGGGAGGTGTGAGGGAGGAGCGAGAGAAAGAGGAGGGGAAGGGAGAGAGAGTGAAAGGGAGGAGGAGAGAAGAGAGGAGAGAGAGAGAGAGAAGAAAGATGGAGGGGGAGAAGTAGAAGAAGATGAAGAACAAGATTTGAGAGTTGGAAAGGAAGAGATAGAAGAAGAGGAAGATGAAGAAAATGGATGTGTCAGAGATGTGATGGAGGGAAAAGAAGGAATGAGAGGGATGGCAGCGAGGAAAGAGGAGAAAAGTCTGAAGAAGAAAGAGAAAGGGACTGAGAGAAGAAAAGGAGAGGGTGTCCCCCCCTGTGACTCTTGAGAGGGGATGGTTGAAACAAAAATGCCTTCTCCCTGTGGAGAGAGGCGGGGAGCATTTTTCCCTGTACAAGGCTCCTTACTCAATGAGAGCAGCCTACACCTGTCCCGTGTCTCCACATGATGGACATGTGATGTGTGTGACTCTGAATTCCGCTCTTGTGACATGTCAGTGATCTTTTTCTCACAGATGATTTAACACCTTTTCAAACTTATTCACATAAAAAAAAAAAAAATTTCCTCGCCGAATGCCCGACGGGAGGGGCTGCTCAGACCACTGCGTAGTTTGTGTCTGCTCTCTCCCACAGCCTGTAATTCTCCTTAGCTATGTGACCTTGTTCTAAGGCAAGCTTGTAGAAAAAAAAAATGGCTGGAGAAATAAAGCTCTAAAATAAATTGCTTAGAGAAAAAAAATCTCTCCAAAATCATTTAAAAATGTACTTAAAAGAAAAATTTTTTTTTTTTAAAAAACAAAAAGTTAGATTTAGTAAAAAACTCTAGAAAAAGTAAACATAAAAAAAATAAATTCACCAAAAAGGGGAGAAAAGAAAAACCGTATTAATCATAAAACTCTGAAAAACAACCCTTGTTACTAAAACAGCTAATTAAAAATCTCTGGAATGTCAGCTGGCTGCTTCCCCCTCCCTTCCTTATATCTCTGCTTGCTGTCTCTATAGCCACTGAAATCACGTATCAAAAAAAAAAAAAAAATTATTATTCCTCAGAATAGCAAAAAAAAAAAAAAGAATATAGTTCAGTCTGAATGCCTGATAATTCTCACGTTAAAACCTGTAGCCAAAAAACTAGCTTAAAAAAAAAAAAATAAAAAAATAAAAATCAAAGCCAAGAAACAGAATGCTGATAACGTGATTAGCAGAGGAGGGGGGTCAAAGGGGTTTTCTCGCTGCTGCAGCCAGCACACTGCTCTGAATGAGTTACTGACAGAGCGCACGGAGATGTGATTTAAAGCGACAGTACCTGATACAGACAATGAGACAGACACCCGGGAGAATACGAATCCCTCTTTTTATGATCTGTGACACATACAAGCTGCTCTGGTAACTGATAACTCACCAATTGCACTGAGCGCGGTGAGGCTCAAGGTTCTATCGCTCTGTACCGTAGCCCTGGCCGGTGCGCCGGTCACAGTAATCTGCAATAGCCTTCATCAAAATTCTCACTATCCACGTCTGATTTGACTGGGATGGCCTCCCGGTGCGTGGACAATTATTGTGAGAACTTATCCAAACAAAGCTTCTGCCCTTCACGTCTGATTTGACTGGGATGGCCTCCCAGTGCGTGAAAGTTTACTGCAGAAACTTAACCGAACAAAGCCCTCGCTTCCACAACTGGATTTTTTGGGATACTTCCCTCCAATATGTGAAGAATATCTGCGTGGACTTATCCAAAACAAAGCTCCCGCCCTTCACGTCTGATTTGACTGGGATGGCCTCCCGGTGCGTGAAAGTTTACTGCGGGAACTTATGCAGCAATTTGTCTTTTGCTATACAGCCCAGAGATCAGCAAGCAAAAACACAGTCACCGTTCCAACTTTCTCCCGGTTCACATAAAACATGAAACATATACAGCACAGCAGCAACCAACTCGGCTTATATCCCAGGGCTTTTGGATAAGAGTATGGACTTTTTACACAACCTGGGAATGCGGTGATGACCACGTCCGACGGCTGGAAGTGTAGGCTAGGACTAGGCACAGGGAACATTCAGGTAAGATGACAAAGTTTTCTTACCTTACTGATGGAGCTGCAGTCTCCGTCCCGTGTGCCAAGGCCAAGGCCAACACCCCCGTCTCTCCGGTCGGCCGAGTCCTCGTGCGTTTCGTCCAATGCCCGTGTGCAGGCGCCACTGATATGGAAATTTAATTAGGATAAAAATATCCTTCGTGTTTGCTGCTTGCCATGTCCAAATCTCTATATAATGTCTTTTTGAGCGCTCAGAACGAAATGAGGACTGTCCACACGAAAGTGTCAGTATAACAGTTCGTCAAAGACTACATTTATTATTCATTCAAGGTTTTATACGTTTACAAAAAGGGGCTGGTTAGTCAATTAACATACAATTAAAAGCTGCTAGATTATTAGGCTGTTCTAGTGTAAATATGATAATTATGATAATCATGATTAAAAGAGCTGAAGTTGCAGAATTATTGTTTATATTCTTGTAACCTAGTTGCCTTGCATAACTATAATGTAAACAACAGATATCTAATAGGACATTTTGTACTTCATGCATTTGTTCCTTTACGAAGGTCTTATGGAGGCCAGATTTCTTTAAAACGACTGATTATATCTGGCCTAGAAATATGTGAGCACAGGGTTTTTTAGCAAGTGAGATCTATCTAACTGTGAACTGTGAATACATATATGTGAATATACTTTGAATATATGGAATACATATATATTTCCATGACAAACTCAGGGATAGTTAGATAAATGTGTTGAGGTGGTAGACCAGTCTGAAGAAATGCGTTTTTTAGGGCACGCTTAAAACTGTGGGGATTAATCGTAGTAACCTGGGTAGTGCATTCCAAAGAATTGGCGCAGCACGCAAGAAGTCTTGGAGATGGGAGTGTGAGGTTCTGATTATTGAGGATGTTAACCTTGGGTCATTATCAGAACGGAGGGCATGGGTAGTGTTGTAGAGTGAGACGAGGGAGGAGATGTAGGGTGGTGTTTAACCGTGGAGTGCTGTGTGGGTGAGAGTGATAAGTTTATATTGAACTCTGGAGTGGATGGGTAACCAGTGCAATGACTGGCACAAGGTAGAAGCATCAGTGTTATGGCTGGTAAGGAATATGATCTTGGCTTCATCATTCAAGACAAATTGGAGAGGGGAGAGTTTGGTAAGAGGGAGACTGATTAGTAGAGAGTTACAATAGTCCAGACGAGAATAAATAAGAGCAACAGTAAGAGTTTTTGCAGAGTCGAAAGTAAGAAAAGGTCGAATTCTAGAAATGTTTTTGAGGTGCAGATAACAAGAGCAAGCCAGTGATTGGATGTGGGGGTGAGTGAAAGCTCGGAATCAAGTATGACCCCAAGACAGCGGGCTTGTTGCTGGGGAGTAATGGTAGAACCACACACGGAAATGGCAATATCGGGCATAGGTAGGTTAGTGGAGGGAGGATACACAAGGAGTTCAGTTTTTGACAGGTTCAGTTTCAGATAGAGGGAGGACATGATGTTAGAGACAGCGGTAAGACAATCACTGGTGTTTTGTAATAATGCAGGCGTGATGTTAGGAGTAGAGGTGAATAATTGGATGTCATCAGCATAAAGATGGTACTGGAAACAAAATCTACTGATTGTTTGTCCAATAGGGGCAGTATACAAGGATAAGGGTAGAGGGCCTAGGAGTGATCCTTGAGGAACCCCAACAATAAGGGGAAGATGAGAGGAGGAGGAACCAGTAAAAGATACAGTGAAGGTGCGGTCAGAGAGATAGGAGGAGAACCAGGAGAGAACGGTGTCCTTGAGGCCAATGGAGCGGAGCATAGTGAGGAGGAGCTGATGGTCCACAGTGTCGAATGCTGCGGAGAGATCCAAGAGATCAGCATGGAGAAGTGACCATTAGATTTAGCTGCTAGTAGATCATTAGAGACTTTAGTGACGGCAGTTTCAATAGTGTTAAGAGCAGAAACCGGATTGAAGAGGGTCAAAAAGAGAGTGATCTGAGATATAGCGGATAAGACGGGTGTGGACCAGGCATTCCTGGAGTTTAGAGTTGAAAGCAAGATTAGAAACAGGTCTATAGTTAGCAGCACAGTTTGAGTCCAGGGATGGTTTTTTAAGTAATGGATGTATGATAGCATACTTAAATGAGGAAAGATACCGGAAGAGAGAGAGCGAGAGGTTGAATATTTTTGTTACGTAAGTGGTGACAGCAGGGGAAAGGGACTGGAGGAGATGTGAGGGATTAGGGTCACTGGTGCAAGTAGTAGGGAGAGAAGATGCAAGAAGCCTGATCACTTCTTCTTCCATGAGTGGTTCAAAGATAGAGAGTGAGCTAGATGTGGTGGGGGAGGGAAGACAGTGCATGGTATGAGGGGATTGGGAGAAAATTTCCTGTTAGATATAGTCAATTTTTTCTTTGAAATAATTGGCCAGATCGTCAGGGCGGAGATCCGTGGTTGGGGTCTGTACTCTTGGATTGAGTAGGGAATGAAAAGTGTCAAAGAGACATTTAGGATTATTGGATAGTGAGGTGATGAGGGTGTTGAAATGGGTTTGTTTGGAGAGGTGAAGGGCAGAGTTGTATGTTTTAAGTATAAACTTGTAATGGATGAAATCTTCGGGCAGATAGGATTTTCTCCACAGACATTTGGCGCACCTGGAGCACTGCTGTAGGAAACATGTTTGCAGCGTGTGCCAGGGTTGTCACCATCTGTATCGAGTTCTATGATATGCCCATTCTTTGGGGCGGATCTGTATGTGGGGGGGTATTCATGTAGTGCTCTGATTAGGTATTCACCAGCATGGCTTCTGACAGGTCACTGATCCCTCAACGACTTCCCTCCTAGTTTATATAATGAATATTATATAAATTTTTAAAAAAATCATCTTCTGCAATCAGGCGCCGGTGGCGGCGCCTGCGCTGCTGCATGATCACATCTATAATAAAAAAATAATAATAGTATACTGTCTGTAAGTTGCTCAGCACAGTCATGCTGACAGGTTCCCTTTAATGTTTTCTATGAGAAGCTACTGTATTAGCTGCAAAAAGATGACGGGTTATGATAGCCACTGAGTATGTGCTTTGCTGCATTGTGAGAGACACAGATATTGTGCAAGAGAGAAGGAGGTGCTGCTGATATGATGCTATCACACTGTCACTGGTGTTAATTTATTTCAGTTTACCAAAGTCTTTTGGTTCTTCAAGAGACTGTAACAACAAGCTCATTGCCCTTGTGGTAGATCGACTCACTCGGCTGCTTACAGTAAGTAGACACAGGAACGCTTTCTGTTTAAATCTTCTACTAATTTATTAAAACGTTCTGCATAAACCAGTGAAAAGGTAAGTAAAATAAACATGGCCATTCTGGCTTAATGGGAAAACAAAAATAGCATGGAGTACAGTTTGTGGCTGTGGGGATCTACCTGCTCAGGATAACAAAACACACAGCTCAGTTCTCTTCAACACAAGCACGGCTCTGGAGCTCTCATCTCCAGACACACCGAACATTGAATAAGTCAGTAGGCTGCCTATTTACCTTCTGGACCAGACCCAGGGGTGGAGATATGGTGAACAGCCACCCACCCACTGTTCACTGCTTTCAAAAAACCCAGCCCTTAACATGGCCGACTAACCCCTCTCCAGATTCATAACACTGAAACTAACATCCTCAGTGACACATATCTCCCCTCCAGTATTTTATCAGTGACCTTTTCACACCCCTTATTAAAATCTTCTTGAACTGGTTGCTGGTATCATTAAGCATTCCTTTCATCATCCCTGAGCGGGGACCACTTTGTCCATCAGTGGTCAGTGTAGTAAAGCTTGAGTGGGACAAATGGAGTATTCAAGGATTCAATGGAAAATATATTTTTACAGTTAGTATGAGACTTTAGAACTATGTAATATATATCACAGTTGAGTACCAAGGACCAAGAACCCAACCTAATACATCTAAAGAAGAAATGGTTTCTACATCATCACAAAAGGGATTCTCTACTGTAACAGCAGTGAGGCCATGATAGAGAATAAAATTGTACAACATTCCTTTATTAAATATTAAGGAAAATAAAAAATCCCACAGAGGTGTCAGTATTTGACAGGATTTTAGCATGACATAAATCCACCAAACCCCATGTACTTCTTGGATATTGTACGTTGGGGCCTCAATGCGATCGTGTAATTCTAGCTTAAAGGATGAAATCCTACAGGCTGCCAGGTAAGTTGTTAATGTGTGTACCACTTTAACATCCTGATTGTTGGGTTGATTTGTGAATATTAACATTTGGCACCTGGGGATATAGGCAACATTAACATAATTAGTGCTGGTGACACCAGCTGGTTAGCACTGGACATGAAGGCAGGTTGTAAGTCCTCTGTGACCGACCTGACCTAGTTACAGGTTATGAAATCATGTCACTGATCTCATAAGTCAGATACATAATTAGGGTGTCGCATAACGAAGCAGATAAACCATTAATGAGGCTATGAGTATGCTGTCATATACGAAGAAAGTGGCTCACTTTGTATTTTCAGCTATGTTTCAATTTATGTAAAGTTGTTTTAACGTGCTTTTCCACTTTAATAATGATTCCTGTCATGTAAAATAAATCAGCTGCTACTCCCCCTCCCCATATCTGATTTTGTTATTTTACATGACAGGAAACATTTGGGGGTCTTCTCTTCTAAAAGTGGAAAACCCCTTTAATTTTTACTGACTTTTTGCTGGGGTGCAATAAGCTGAATCCTCATTTTTCTTACACAATATTAAGATAATGTCTTCCCTCAATGACAGACAAATTGTGCCCTCCAACATCATCTCCCTGGCCATGCATATCTTCAACAAATATGGGCAAACAAGGTCCCCATAGAGCTACATAGGGAGGTATCACAACCCCGGGTTCTTCTGGGCCTGAAGTGTTTATAGTTCAGTTGTCCATGTCTACGTTACCTGTAGAATCAAGGGAGTCATTGATACCAGACTTAGCAGTATCCAGATTGTGGTCTTTGGGACATAGAGGTTTCTGGAGAAGTCTTTGATGTCCTGCAGGGCCCATTTCGGCATTCACCTTGTCCTTGCTGGTCTGTGCTTCCTGGTCACAATTGCAACATGCAGCAAATGACTGGAGATACTTGGTCAGCGAATCATCAGCTTCAGTGGTGACTAGAGTTGAGCGATACTTTCCGATATCCTAAAGTATCGGAATCGGAATGGTATCGCCGATATCACTAAAAAATCGGCGATACCCGATACCGATACCGGAAGTCCCATGTAAGTCTATGGGAACAAAATATCGCAACTAAAAAAACCCCATTCTTTCCTTGTAAACACTAAATATACACACATAGAATACATATATATATATATATATACATGTCATTGTGACATATATATATACATATATGTATAGTTTATACACTTCTACATAGTAAAATATCCTTTGATTCAATTGCGGGTAAAGCCGGCTTCAGTGAAAAGACAGAAGCACCCGACATGAAATGACACTTGGTGTACATAGGGTTAACCATGTCTTTTCATGTCGTTTGCTATCTGATTTGCACAAACAATTAAATCAGACTATGTGTGCAAAATTTCACACCTGTAGGGGTTAATTAAAGGTGTAAATTCGTTGTAAAAAAAACGGACTTTTTTGCTACGAATTTACACCTTTAATTAACCCCTACAGGTGTGAAATTTTGCACACATAGTCTGATTTAATTGTTTGTGCAAATTAGATAGCAAAGGACATGAAAAGACATGGTTAACCCTATGTACACCAAGTGTCATTTCTCTATGTGCTGGGGTGGTTCCATGCCATTTTTCATCAATTAAATGCATGGTGCAATTTCTGAAATTAAGGGACTAATTTCAGATTACTTATGTAAGAAGTTGTTAATGAAACTACAAATATGTAAATATATATTTACAAATATTGATATGTGGTGTCTACAAATTTCATAATGGAAACATGATATATATATATATGAGGTGTAAAATTGCTGAAAAAAAATGCGTGGGCTCCCGCCCTATTTTCGCAACCAGACAGACAAAGCCAGTGAGTGGGGGCAGATAATAATAGCCCAGAGAGGGACCATTATTTTTGGCCCCCCCCGGCTACTTAACATCTGCCCCCAGACACCCCAGAAAGGGCAAATCTCTAATTAGATTTGCCCTTTCTGGCACTTTGCCCGTCTATTCCCATTGCCCTGTAGCGGTGGCGAATGGGTTAATAAGGGGTTAAAATGACCTTGCAATTGAAAGGTCACTTTAAGCCAGGTTAATAATTGAGAGCTGTCAATTAGACAACTATCAATTATTAATCCTATTGTATGAAAGAAAAATCAAACACACACACTTTAATAAAAAAGAAGTTTAATGAAATAATCACACAGTTTTTGACCATATTTTATTTACCTGCTAAAACCATTTCCTGTAATAAAAATAAAATAAAAAGCAAAATTATTCTTACCTATCCCATGCACAGTCAGGTCCCACGGTGTAATCTTCAGAAAGGGTTAATGTTTACTGCAGGGACCGCAGCTAATGCTGCAGCCTCACAGTAAACCCCAAATGAATGAGTTCCTCTCCTGCCTGACAGGAGAGTAAAGGCTGGGTGTCACATAACGATACACCAGCGATCCCGACAACGATATGCACTTGTCAGGATCGCTGGTGTATCGCTACATGATCGCTGCTGAGCTGCCAAACAGGCAGCTCAGGCAGCGATCTGGGACAGCGACACTGCGGGTAACATCGCTTAAGGGTCCGTCTCACATAGTGATATCGCTACCGAGATCGCTGCTGAGTCACTAGTTTTGTGACGCAGCAGCGAGCTCACCAGCGATATCGCTGTGTGTGACATTCAGCGACGATCAGCCCCCCTGCCGGGTATCGCTGATCGTCGCAGAAATGTCAGGACCTTTTTTTGATCGCTGGTTTCCCTCTGATAGGCACGCATCGCTCGTGTGACAGGCGGGAGACCAGCGATCCCTGGTAACCAAGGTACACAGCGGGTTTCCAGGCACCGCGCAGCGCTTGGAAACCCGCTGTGTACCTTGGATACCAGCTCCCTGCATCAGGGCGCTGGTATCCAAGGTACACAGCGGGTTTCTAGGCACAGCCCCGCGCCTGGAAACCCGCTGTGTACCTTGGTTACCAGCGGATCGCTGGTCTCCCGCCTGTCACACGCAGCGATGTGTGCCTGTCAGCGGGAAACCAGCGATCAAAAAAAGGTCCTGACATTTCAGCGACGATCAGCGATACCCGGCAGGGGGGCTGATCGTCGCTGAATGTCACACACAGCGATATCGCTGGTGAGCTCGCTGCTGCATCACAAAACTAGTGACTCAGCAGCGATCTCGGTAGCGATATCGCTATGTGAGACGGGCCCTTAAGTGGAAAGCTTAATTGATTGCTTTCCACTTTCACTTCAGGTCAGCCAGGGACACAATCAGTGACGTCAGAGGGAACTGATTAACAAAAATAGGGGTTCCCTTCGAAAAAAAAATGGCGTGGGGTCCCCCCTATTTTTGTTAACCAGCCAGATGAAGCAGACCGCTGAGGCCTGGATTTTCAGGCTGTTAAGGAGCCAAGATCCATGGACCTTGCCAGCCTGATAATACCAGGCCACAGCAGTCTGCATATCTTGGCTGATTAACAAAAATAGGGGATCCCCTCGAAAAAAATTGGCGTGGGGTCCCCCCTATTTTTGTTAACCAGCCAGATGAAGCAGACCGCTGAGGCCTGGATTTTCAGGCTGTTAAGGAGCCAAGATCCATGGACCTTGCCAGCCTGATAATACCAGGCCACAGCAGTCTGCATATCTTGGCTGATTAACAAAAATAGGGGATCCCCTCGAAAAAAATTGGCGTGGGGTCCCCCTATTTTTGTTAACCAGCCAGATGAAGCAGACCGCTGAGGCCTGGTTTTTCAGGCTGGTAAGGATCCAATATCCATGGACCTTGCAAGCCTGATAATACCAGGCCACAGCAGTCTGCTTAGCTTGGCTGGTTAACAAAAATAGGGGATCCCCTCGAAAAAAAAAACGGCGTGGGATCCCCCTATTTTTGTTAACCAGCCAGATGAAGCAGACCGCTGAGGCCTGGATTTTCAGGCTGTTAAGGAGCCAAGATCCATGGACCTTGCCAGCCTGATAATACCAGGCCACAGCAGTCTGCATATCTTGGCTGATTAACAAAAATAGGGGATCCCCTCGAAAAAAATTGGCGTGGGGTCCCCCCTATTTTTGTTAACCAGCCAGATGAAGCAGACCGCTGAGGCCTGGTTTTTCAGGCTGGTAAGGATCCAATATCCATGGACCTTGCAAGCCTGATAATACCAGGCCACAGCAGTCTGCTTAGCTTGGCTGGTTAACAAAAATAGGGGATCCCCTCGAAAAAAAAACGGCGTGGGATCCCCCTATTTTTGTTAACCAGCCAAGTAAAATGCAGACTGCTGCGGCCTGGTATTAAAGACTGTCAAGGCCATGGATTTTGGCCCTCAACAGCCTGATTGTTATGTTACGGTAGCTGAGGAGTGCAGGTAAAAAGGCAATACACCAGAGCATTGGAATCTATGAGATTGCAGTTACCCTGACTAACCACCCAACTAGAGCAGCGTGGAGCGTTCCTTACGATGGTCCTAGACGCCTCGTCACAGCCTGAGAAACTAACTACACCTAAAAGATAGAAATAGGAAAGCTATCTGCCAAAAAAAAAAAAAAAAAAAAAAAAAAAAAAAAAAAAAAAAAAAAAAAAAAAAAAAAAAAAAAAAAAAAAAAAAAAAAAAAAAAAAAAAAAAAAAAAAAAAAAAAAAAAAAAAAAAAAAAAAAAAAAAAAAAAAAAAAAAAAAAAAAAAAAAAAAAAAAAAAAAAAAAAAAAAAAAAAAAAAAAAAAAAAAAAAAAAAAAAAAAAAAAAAAAAAAAAAAAAAAAAAAAAAATTCACAACACCTGATAATACCAGGCTACAGCAGCCCCACATTTGGCGCATCAAAAGATGTGCCAATTGTGGCACTTTACCCGGCTCTTCCCACTTGCCCTGTAGCGGTGGCAAGCGGGGTAATAAGGGGTTATTGTCACCGTTGATTGCACGGTGACAATAAGCCCGGTTAATAATGGAGAGGTGTCAATAAGACACCGATCCATTATTAATCCCAAAGTTATTAAATGTATAAAAAAAAGACAAAGCAAGAAAAAAGTATTTTAATGAAATAAAAGAGACAACACAGTTTTCATTAATTTTATTACTCTCTCATTCCTGCGACGCCATCGATCTCCTGTAAAAAAGAAAAAAAACAAACCAACAGTATACCACCTGTCCGACGCAGTCCATAACGACAGTCCCACGACGATCCAGCTGTGCTACATCGCAATGACAGGCAGAGCCTGTCATCGCGACGCAGCACAGCTGATTACCTGCTTCCCCGGCGGTGACGTCATCGGACTGACTGCTTTACGGCCGGGATTACCCAGCAGTCACTGCAGTTATCGCGAGAAACTGCATGTGACCGCCGGGGAAAGAAGATTGCGGCCATGAAGCAGTGCAGGACGTGACCACCGGAGATCTTCTGCCAGGTAAGTGCCGCTGACTCCTGACAGACCCGACCGACGGACACTGACAGTGACAGTGACAATTCCGATTCCGGTATCCGATAAGACGAAAATATCGGAACTCGGAATCGGAATTCCGATACAGCCAATATCGGCCGATACCCGATATTTGCAGTATCGGAATGCTCAACACTAGTGGTGACTCACTTCAGCACGGATTGGCTGGATGGACAAGGGTGCCCAACATGTGTGTCTTCACTTTGTATTCACACATGACCTTGGAATAGTAAACCACCAAATAATGCGCTATATGTGAGTGACACTGAGTCATTTTCCTCCTGTACTTGTAATATTTGAAGACTATTTCTGCACAGTTGAGCACCACCATGTCTGGCCTTCTCTACTAACCAGCATTGCATGCTCCAGGGGAATATACAGTGGATTTGGAAAGTATTCAGACCCCTTTAAATTTTTCACTCTTTGTTTTATTGCAGCCATTTGGTAAATGCAAAAAAAAGTTCATTTTTTCTCATTAATGTACACTCGGTGCCCCATCTTTACTGATAAAAACTAAAAATGTAGAAATTTTTGCAAATTTATTGAAAAAGAAAAACTGAAATATTACATGGTCATAAGTATTCTTACCCTATGTTCATACAGTAAAGATGTATATCTTCGTACCGTGTTAGCCAGTAGATAGAAAAATATTTAGAGTTGAGAGTCCTCAGTGGTTGATACCTTTTAATGGCTAACTGAAAAGATGGTAACAAATTGCAAGCTTTCGAGACTACTCAGGTCTCTTCATCAGGCTGAACTAACACAAAATCTGAAGAATCACATATTTATACACAAAAACACAGAAAAAAATGCAATAGGTAAGACAAGTGACGTGAAGCAGAATAGTCATTATGGCAGAGGAATGAGCATAAATATTGGAACAATTCATAGATAAGGAGAGAAAGTTTTATTACCCTCTGATTGGGGTCTGGTAATGTTTTGTGATGTTTTCACAGGGTATTTGGAGTAAATTCCTTAATTGATGTAATAGGCCATAAAACCATGTGACAGGTTCATTCCAGCATTAAGAGTGTCAAAGGTCACCATCAATTTGTATTCGCAAATTCTTCTCTGCCTTTGAGATGTGAATCTGCTTCTTAGTACCAGTATTTTCATATCTGACATGCTATGATCAGGGGAGCAAAAATGTTTTGCCACAGGTAGATCCATTCTTTTTTCTCTTATTGCGTGGCGATGAGAATTCATCCTTGTTCTCAGTTTTTGCCCGGTCTCCCCCACATACAGACCCCCAGTTGGACATTTAGTACATATAATTAGGTACACAACATTAGATGTGATGCAGCTGAAAGTACCTGGTATCTTGTAGTCCTGATGTGAGTTGGGGATCTTTATCTTGTCCGTGGTCATTATAAATGGACAGGTTTTGCATTTCTTCTGATTGCAAGGCAAGGTTCCTGCAGCTGTTGGGGAGGACAGGGAACTTCTGACAATGATGCTTCTTAGATTTGGGGGCTGCCTAAAACACAGTAGTGGGGGGTCTGGAAATATGGATTGTAACCGGGCATCTTTTTGTAGTAAAGGTTGTAGTTTCCGTGCAGCTCCCCTTAGCACCTCCAGATTTGGATTGTAGGTGACCACTAAAGGCACCCGGTTATTTTCTTCTTTAGCTTTGTAATGTAGCAGGTGATCCCTTGATATTCTGGTGGCTCTTGTAATTTGGTTTTCAATTGTTCTTGGATGGTAGCCCTGATTTAAAAAGGTCTTTCTAAGGCGACCAAGGTGTTCATCTCTATCCATGGGGTTGGAACATATACGGTTGTATCTGATGGCTTGGCTGTAGACAACAGAGTTTTTTATGTGTTTTGGATGGAAACTGTCCCATTTAAGGTATGTTGGACGGTCGATTGGCTTCTGATACAGGGATGTCTCTATTTCATTGTCCTTCAGTTTAATGATGGTGTCCAAAAAGTTAATTTCAGTGCTGGAGTAGTTAAGTGTTAAGTTGATGGTGGGATGAAATTGATTGAACTGTTCGTGGAACGTCTTTAGCTGTTGCTCAGACTCCGTCCAGATGATTAAAATGTCATCAATGTAGCGGTAGTAGTGCCCGAGGCCTGGTTGGACATGAGGACAGAAAGTCGCTTTCAAGCTTGGCCATGAAAAGATTTGCATACTGTGGAGCCATTTTACTTCCCATCGCTGTGCCAGTCTCCTGTAAATAGATCTTGTTGTCAAATTCAAAGTAATTGTGGGTGAGGATGAATTTTGTGAGTTTCACCACAGAATCAGCATCATTCTCTGTGTTTTTCATGAAGTCTTTGCAGGCATTTAATCCATCCTGGTGTGGGATATTAGAGTACAAGGATTCCACATCCATGGTGGCCAGGATGGTTCCTTCTGGTAGAGGACCTATTGCTGCTAGTTTATTCAGTAGGTCAGTTGTGTCCTGAATGTAGCTGGGTGTATCCTTTACCAGGGGTTTAAGAATGCCCTCTACCCATCCAGATACCTGCTCAGTAAGGGAGTCCACACATGAAATAATCGGCCTCCCTGGATTCCCAGCTTTGTGGATTTTGGGAAGCATGTAGAATGTCCCTGTTCTTGGACTCTCTGGTATCAGGTCATCGGCTCTTATGGATTTGTCAGACAGACAAGATACCAACTTGCTTAGTTCCTTGTAATAGTCCTGTGTAGGGTCCGACTCCAGTTTTCTGTAGTAGTGTGTGTCTGTAAGTTGTCTGTTTGCTTCCTTCATATAGTCTGATGTGTTCATCATGACTATTGCACCTCCCTTGTGACCTTTGACACTCTTAATGCTGGAATGAACCTGTCACATGGTTTTATGGCCTATTACATCAATTAAGGAATTTACTCCAAATACCCTGTGAAAACATCACAAAACATTACCAGACCCCAATCAGAGGGTAATAAAACTTTCTCTCCTTATCTATGAATTGTTCCAATATTTATGCTCATTCCTCTGCCATAATGACTATTCTGCTTCACGTCACTTGTCTTACCTATTGCATTTTTTCTGTGTTTTTGTGTATAAATATGTGATTCTTCAGATTTTGTGTTAGTTCAGCCTGATGAAGAGACCTGAGTAGTCTCGAAAGCTTGCAATTTGTTACCATCTTTTCAGTTAGCCATTAAAAGGTATCAACCACTGAGGACTCTCAACTCTAAATATTTTTCTACCCTATGTTCAGACACTCATATTTAAGTCACATGCTGTCCATTTCCTTGTGATCCTCCTTGAGATGGTTCTACTCCTTCATTGGAGTCCAGCTGTGTTTAATTAAACTGATAGGACTTGATTTGTAAAGGCACACACCTGTCTATATAAGACCTCACAGCTCACAGTGCATGTCAGACCAAATGAGAATCATGAGGTCAAAGGAACTGGTCAAGGAGCTCAGACACAGAATTGTGGCAAGGCACAGATCTGGCCAAGGTTACAAAAGAATTTCTGCAGTAGCCAAGGTTCCTAAGAGCACAGTGGCCTCCATAATCCTTAAATGGAAGAAGTTTGGGACCACCAAAAGTCTTCCTAGACCTGGCCGTCCAGCCAATCTGAGCAATCATGGGAGAAGAGCCTTGGTGAGAGAGGTAAAGAAGAACCCCAAGATCACTGTGGCTGAGCTCCGCATATGCAGTAGGGAGATGGGAGAAAGTTCCACAAAGTCCACTATCACTATAGCCCTCCACCAGTCGGGCCTTTATGGCAGAGTGGCCCTACGGAAGCCTCTCCTCAGTGCCAGACATATGAAAGCCCGCATAGAGTTTGCTAAAATACACATGAAGGACTCCCAGACTATGAGAAATAAGATTCTCTGGTCTGATGAGACGAAGATAGAACTTTTTGGTGATAATTCTAAGTGATATGTGTGGAGAAAACCAGGCACTGCTCATCACCTGCCCATTACAATCCCAACAGTGAAACATGGTGGTGGCACAATCATGCTATAGGGGTGTTTTTCAGCAGCAGGGACAGTTGAAGTAAATATGAATGCGGCCAAGTACATAGATATCTTGGATGAAAACCTCTTCCAGAGTGCTCTGGACCTCACACTTGGCCGAAGGTTCACCTTCCAACAAGACAATGACCCCAAGCACACAGCTAAAATAACAAAGGAGTGGCTTCAGAACAACTCTGTGACCATTCTTGACTGACCCAGCCAGAGCCCTGACCTAAACCCAATTGAGCATCTCTGGAGATACCTGAAAATGGCTGTTCACCAACGTTCACCATCCAACCTGACGGAACTGGAGAGGATCTGCAAGGAAGAATGGCAGAGGATCCCCAAATCCAGGTGTGAAAAACTTGTTGCATCATTCTCAAGAAGACTCATGGCTGTACTAACTCAAAAGGTGCTTCTACTCATTACTGAACAAAGGGTCTGAATACTTAAGACCATGTGAGATTTCAGTTTTTCTTTTTTAATAAATTTGCAAAAATTTCTACATTTCTGTTTTTTTTCAGTAAAGATGGGGTGCAGAGTGCACATTAATGAGAAAAAAATGAACATTTTTGCAATTACCAAATGGCTGCAATGAAACAAAGAGTGAAAAATTTAAAGCGGTTTGAATACTTTCCTAACCCACTGTACTTGCGACACGGTCTGTCTGCTGATGTTTTGAAGTAGTTGTCATGCTTGGTGATTAACAGTTATTTAATTTTTTAGGCATCAATAAAGTATATTATCTAGACAAACCTTTTAACTTTTAATTACCATACATACGTTTTCCTAAAAGGAGCTGGATATACTGGATCTGGATGGAACGAGGAACAGAAAGGACCAGAGGAGCTGGATATGCAGAAAAGGCAAGTTGGCACAGCAGAGCTGAGTGTACAGACAAGCTACATGGTGCAGCAGAGCTGAGTATGCAGATAGGCAACTTGGTACAGCAGAGTCTAGTTTGTTGAAAGGCAACTCCATAAAGCAGAGTGTACAGACAAGCATCTTAGTACAGCAGTGCTGAAGTTCAGACAGGCACCTTGGTACAGTAGAGGCAGGTGTGCGGGTAGGTAGAGCTATATTTGTCAGGAGGCCCACCATGGCAGAGAAAGTTAACCGCTGGGGAGGGCAGAAGAAGATCTTGATGCTGGCACAAGTGAGTAACACCATGTTCCTGTAACTTGTTATCATATGCACTTCTGGATGCCGCAGACAACGTCCTTATGCTAAGACCACCTAAAAACTACAGTAGTGTTTAAAGTAATAGCAGTCCAATATGACTAACCAGATTAATCACTGTTTTAGGTATAAATTCTATTACAACGTGTAAAACAATTCACCAGTTGGTGCAGGAGATTCTAAGAAAACCACGAGACTCTGCATTCATGATCTGCAGGTTTCAGAGTCTGTGTATCAGAATAATTAATTGAAGGCGGCCGGTGGGTTCACAATAATAGCAGTGTAGAGTTCAATTAGTGAGGTCAATCATTCTGTGAATACACAGGTGTGAATCAGATGGCCCTTATTTAAGGGTGAAGCCAGGACATGTACATGTATATCTTTTAGAAAGCCTGAGAAATATGGGTCTTTCGAGACATTGCTCAGAAGGACAGCGTAATTTGATTAAAAAGTGTTGGAATATGTTTGGTGCAACAACTCCATTCCTGTCTATGAGTGTTAGTTGCTAGATTTGTATGCTGTTTATAAAGTTAAAAAGTTATCACACGCTTAGAGAGTATCGTGAGTAATCCGCTGCCAACAAAAAGTTGATTGGAGAGGGTAAAACTTATAAAGAAGTGCAGACAGTGATAGGCTGTTCAGCTAAAATGATCTCCAATGCTTTAAAATAGAAAACCAAACCAGAGAGACGTGGAAGAAAACGGAAGACTACCATTCCAATGGATGGAAGAATAGCCAGAATGGCAAAGGCTCAGCCGATGATCAGCTCCAGGATGATCACAGACCGTCTCAAGTTACCTGTGAGGACTATGACAGAAGACGCCAATGTGGCGCCCTGCGTCTTATTCGCCACAAAAGGGTTAAAATGTACTGTTTTATATGTGTTTTGTAAGCAATGGGAGTTATGCCTTCTCTGCTGGACATACACACATAAATTTGCCTCACTCCCTTACTTGTCTGAAGCTGAGAGCTTTGCAGACATACCCTAACTGGGAGGGGGGAGGAGCCGTGTTGTTCTCAGTGTGAGGAGAAGAAGGAAGAAGAACGCTGGGGACGCCATGATACATGTGGCTGATCCCTGAGTGTTATCTAGCAAGCAGGGAGCCAGCCCCTAGATCATCCATGCTTCCAGAGCTCGGTGATAAGCTGAGAGACTGCGTGGGATTACACAACCAGCAGAAGGTGTTTTCCCTCAGAATTACAGCAGTGACCAGGAGTCAGTGAAGAACAGTACAAGCTGCTTCACAAAGGATTCAAACTGCATGTTGCTGAAGGTGAAATGCACAGTGAGTAGAAGCGATACTGGGAAGTTCTAAACCCCAGAAAGCCTTGGTCCCGGAAGGGATTAGATAGCAGGAAGATACACTGAGTCCTGGCAGAGAAAGTTAACTCCCATTATCCAGAGCAAACTGTAAACTGTGAGAGTTGAAATATCTCCTCTGAAGTGCAACAGAACTCCAGTAAATACTAAAGTGACTTTCCGTGTCTCCTGCTTCATTACTCGGTGCCTTCTACTTGTATCACCATCTCTGGGGGACCTGCCCTGGTTGGAGAGGGTTTAACATCTGCACTGCCATCACCATCTACTCCCCCAGAGATCCTCTGCAGTGCCGGCTATACTACAGTCGAACACTCCAACTGGCGTCACGAATCACTACATAAACTTTATCTCCTGTAAATATATCCCCTTTTTAATTGACCGCCTGGGGACACGGACCGGGTCGTCGCCGCCGTGACATCTCCCATTGAAGTTAACAGGCTCGGTACCGAGTACCCCACGGCCTAGGAATTGTCTGACCTCTTGGATGTTGGTGGGTAATTGCCAGTCCCTGATGACAGTCACTTTGTCTGGGTCGGGTGCTACTCCTTCTGAGCTCACAACATGGACTAAATACTGCACTTTAGGCTTTAGGAGATGACACTTAGATGGTTTTACCTTTAAGCCGAAGTTGGACAATGCCTCCAAGACTTCTGCCAGGTATTGCAGATGTTCCTCGTAGGTCCTGGAATATACAATCACATCATCCAAGTACAATAGCACCGTCTCAAAGTTCATGTGTCCCAGGCAACATTCCATAATTCTCTGAAAGGTTCCAGGAGCACTGCTCAACCCGAATGGCATGTAGTTAAATTCACATAGTCCCATCGGAGTAGTGAATGCAGTTTATTTTTGTTTTGTCTGCCTCAGCAACAGGAACCTGCCAGTACCCACTGGTTAAGTCCAAAGTGGAGAAGTACCTAGCTGATTGTAATGCTGCTAGAGACTTCTCTACGCGCGGTAAGGGGTATGCATCTTTGTGAGTAATTTTGTTGAGTTGTCTGTAATCTACACACATGCACATTGTACCGTCTTTCTTTTTGACTAACACCAGGGGAGCTGCCCAAGGACTGTAGCTATTTCTGATTACCCCTGCTTGTTTCATTTCTTTTAGCATACCTTTTGCACACTGATATGAGCTGGAGGTACAGGACGATACCTTTCTTTGATAGGTGGGTGATCTCCTGTGGGGATGTTATGTTGAAACCCTTTTACCTGCCCATAATCCAAAGGATGCTTACTGAAAACCCTCTCGTATTCTTGCACCACCTGTTGCACTCAGTTTTTCTAATGTACAGGAGTGGAGTCGGTGCCAATATGTATCTTTTGGAACCATTCCTCCGTCTGAACAGAAGAGCTATTGCCATCCGTCGCTTCTGATGGAGCCAAGAGTTCTACAGCCTGACTATCATTGTTACTGACTGTGAACAGTTTGGCTACGGTTGCATAACGAAGCAAGCAAGTTTCCTCCTCTCCACAGTTCAGAACACTTACTGGTACCCTGCCCCTTTTAACATTAACAATTCCCCTTGCTGTCAGCACAGTAGGTCTGCTATCCGAATAGATTGGTTCAAGGAGAGCTTGGTAGTCCCGTCCTCTGATGCCCATGGCTGCTCTGCACCAGATGAGGGTCTCACTCCTGGGGGGAGCATAATGGAGTAGGGATCACTCACCCTTACGCTACCAATCTCTCCACCAGTTAGCACCACCTGCTGTTTCTGCACCAGGGCCTTAATATCTTTATTGAGGGCATGCTTTTCTTTGTATGGGGCCGACTGGGCTATGTCTTTCAAAATGGTTATGACCTCACCTAAACAATTTTCAATCACATTTGTACCCAATGTTATGATAGGTGGACACTCTCCTCTTTCCACCTCTACCACCACAAGACCTTGAGCTTTGAGCTCCACCTTCCCCACCTGAATGACAACCTCTTTGTACCCCACCTGTGTCAGAGGTTGACCATTACTTGCTATTAAAGACAAGTTACCATCAGGAAGTTGGGTGAAATCAGTCTCAGTCCAATATCTTTGGTACAGTGTGTGAGGCATTGTGGTTACCTGTGATCCAGTGTCCAGGAGGGTGGTGAAGGGGATACCATCCACTACCATGGGTATAAGTGGATGTCCTCCAACATACCTGTTTCTCCAGAAAGTTGGACCAGATTGTCTTACTCCTGGGGGTTGGTCCTCGGCCCCAGGCGTCGCCCATTTAAAGGACATTCCCTTTCAATGTGATCCACCTTATTGCACCGTCTGCAGATGGGTCTTCCAGAAGAATCAAATCGGTCCGCTGTTCTCCTGCAGGTGTGAGTCAGTCGTCGTTGATGTGGTGGCCTCCTCTTTGGCCATCGCCATCCGGACTTGATGCTAGTTGGATCCTTTCTGTGGGGGAACAAGTCTGGAGCGTCTGAACAGTTTTACATAGACCAGTCATATTTTTAGTCAATTCCTGTACTTGTAGCCGTAAATCTGCAATAGAATCATCAACTGGAGTCTGCACATGCTGTACTGCAGGCACCCGGGGTGAGGATACTGCCCCCTGGTGGTATGCAACTGCTGGATGTTTAACTGGTTCAGTGCAGACATAGGTAGATTCTCTTAAGATACGGATGGATCTGTCCTTAACCCCTTCCCGACCCATGACGCCACGTAGGCGTCATGAAAATCAGTGCCAATCCGACCCATGACGCCTATGTGGCGTCATGAAAGGATCGCGTCCCTGCGGGTCGGGTGACCGGGGTCACTGAAAGGTCACCCGACCCGCCGGCACAGGACCCTTTGTGCTTCACCACAGGGGGGTTGGCTTAACCCCCCCGTGGCCACGATCGCTCTGATTGGCTGTTAAAAGTGAAACAGCCAATCAGAGCAATCTGTAATATTTCACCAATATAATTGGTGAAATATTACAATCCAGCCATGGCCGATGCTGCAATAGCATCTGCCATGGCTGGACACCGAGCCCTGACCCCCCCACACGGATTCACGGCGGCGATCGGCCGCCGCCACCGAAAGATGGCAGCGGTCGGTCACCGCCGTCACTAAAAGCTCCCCTCGTCCTGGCCTCCGCTGCCCCCACCTTCCGATCCCCCCCCCCTCACTTCCGACCCCCATACTCACCTCTCCCGGTCCACCGATGTCCCTGGTCCTTCCCGGCGGCTGCCCGGGATTCTTCATGGACGCCGCCATCTTGGAAAATGGCGGGCGCATGCGATCGCGTTATGCTATACCGTTACCAGCCGTCAACGCTACGTGTTGAACGGGCTGGTAAAATGCAATATGAACCCAGCCTTAGGGTTAGAACTAGGGTTAAAGGTTAGAACTAGGGTAAGGGTTAGAACTAGGGTAGGGTTAGAACTAGGGTTAGGGTTGGAATTAGGGTTAGGGTTGGAATTAGGGTTAAGGTTGGGATTAGGGTTAGGGTTGGGATAAGCGTTAGGGATGTTTTGAGGTTAGGGTTGGGATTAGGGTTAGGCTTGTGGTTAGGTTTATGGTTAGAGTTGGGATTAGGGTTAGGGGTGTGTTGGGGTTAGGTTATGGTTAGGGTTTGTATTAGGGTTAGGGTGTGTAGGGGTTAGGGTTGGGTTAGGGGTGTGTTGGGGTTAGGGTTGGAGTTAGAATTGAGGGGTTTCCACTATTTAGGTACAGGGGATCTCCATACGCGACATGGCGCCACCATTGATTCCTGCAAATTTTGCGTTCAAAAAGTCAAACAGTGCTCCCTTTATTCCAAGCCCGACGTGTGCCCAAACAGTGGTTTACCCCCACATATGGGGTATCAGCGTACTCGGGAAAAATTGCACAACAACTTTGGGGGTCTAATTTCTCCTGTTACTGTTGGGAAAAAAAATTGGGACTAAAAAAGTTATTTTTGTGGAAAAAAAATGATTTTTTATTTTCACGGCTCTGCGTTATAAACTTCTGTGAAGAACTTGGGGGTTCAAAGTGCTCACCATACATCTAGATAAGTTCCTTGCGGGGTCTAGTTTCCAAAATGGGGTCACTTGTGGGGATTTTATACTGTTTAGGCACATCAGGGACTCTGCAAACGTAACATGACGCCCGCAGACCATTCCATCAAGTCGGCAATTCAAAACGTCACTACTTCCCTTCCGAGCCCCGAAGTGTGCCCATACAATAGTTTTCTCCCACATATGGGATATCAGCGTACTCAGGACAAATTGGACAACAACTTTTGAGGTCTAATTTCTCCTGTTACCCTTGGGGAAAATAAAAAAATTGGGGACTAAAAGATCATGTTTGTGGAAAAAATATGATTTTTTTATTTTCATGGCCCGGCGTTGTAAACTTCTGTGTAGCCCTTGGGGGGTTAAAAGTGCTAACTACACATCTAGATAAGCTCCTTGGGGGGTCTAGTTTCCAAAATGGGGTCACTTGTGGGGGGTTTCTACTGTTTAGGCACATCAGGGGCTCTGCAAAGGCAACATGACGCCCACAGAACATTCCATCAAGTCTGCATTCCAAAATGGCGCTCCTTCCCTTCTGTGCTCTCCCATGCGCCAAAACAGTGGTTCCTCCCCACATATGGGGTACCAGTGTACTCAGGACAAACTGTACAACAACTTTTGTGGTCCAATTTCTCCTGTTACCCTTGTGAAAATAAAAAATTGCGGGTTAAAAAAATCAGTTTTTGAGGAAAAAAATGATTTTTTATTTTCACGGCTCTGCATTACAAACTTCTGTGAAGCACGTGGGGGTTCAAGGTGCTCACCACACATCTAGTTAAGTTCCTTGAGGGGTCTAGTTTACAAAATGTGGTCACTTGTGGGGGGTTTCTACTGTTTAGGCACATCAGGGCTCTGCCCGCCCGCAGACCATTCCATCAAGTCGGCATTTCAAAGCGTCACTACATCCCTTCCAAGCCCTGACGTGTGCCCAAACAGTGGTTCTCCCCACATGTGAGGTACTAGCGTTCTTAGGACAAATTAGACAACAACTTTTGGGGTCCAATTTCTCCTGTAACCATTGTGAAAATAAAAATATGGGGCTAAATAATAATTTTTTGAGAAAAAAAAATGATTTTTTATTTTCACGGCTCTGCGTTATAAAGTTTTGTGAAGCACCTGGGGGTTCAAAGTGCTCACTGTGCATCTGCATAAGTTTCTTAGGGGGTCTAGTTTCCAAAATGGGTCATTTGTGGGGGAGCTCCAAAGTTTAGGCATACAGGGGCTCTCCAAACATGACATGGTGTCCGCTAACGACTGGAGCTAATTTTCCATTCAAAAAGTCAAATGGCGCTCCAATGTTTAGGCACACAGGGACTCTCCAAATGCGACATGGCAACCGCTAAATATTCCAGCATATTTTCCATTCAAAAAGTCAAATGGCGCTCCTTCCCTTCTGAGCCCTGCCGTGCGCCCAAACAGTGGTTTATGACCACATATGAGGTATCTGTATACTCAGGAGAAATTGCCCAACAAATTTTAGGGTCCATTTTATCCTGATGCCCATGCAAAAATGAAAAAATTGATGCTAAAAGAAAAATTTTGTTGGAAAAATTAAAATGTCCATTTTTTCCTTCCACGTTGCTTTAGTTCCTGTGAAGCACCTGAAGGGTTAATAATCTTCTTGAATGTAGTTTTGAGTAGCTTGAGGGGTGCAGTTTTTATAATGGTGTCACTTTTGGGTATTTTCTGCCATATAGACCCCTCAAAGTGACTTCAAATGTGAGGTGGTCCCTAAAAAAAATGGTTTTGTAAATTTTGCTGTAAAAATGAGAAATCGCTGGTCAACTTTTAACCCTTATAACTTCCTAACAAAAAAAAATGTTGTTCCCAAAATTGTGCTGATGTAAAGTAGACATGTGGGAAATGTTATTTATTAACTATTTTATGTCACATAACTCTCTGGTTTAACAGAATAAAAATTCAAAATTTGAAAATTGCAAAATTTTCAAAATTTTGGCCAAAGTTCCATTTTTTTCACAAATAAACGCAAAAATTATCGACCTAAATTTACCACTAACATGAAGCCCAATATGTCCCGAAAAAACAATCTCAGAATCGCTAGGATCCGTTGAAGCGTTCCTGAGTTATTACCTCATAAAGGGACACTGGTCAGAATTGCAAAAAATGGCCAGGTCATTTAGGTCAAAATAGGCTGGGTCATGAAGGGGTTAAACAGAACAAAGTCCATGTCAGGGTTCTGTAATGACATCATAGGCAGTTGAGCTTAATAGAGTCAGACAGAAGACCTTCAATAAACTGTTCTTTCAGCATTTTGTTCCCATCTGTTACACTGTCTGGATCAATTTGTTTAATGGCCTGCAGCGCCTCCTGCAGGTTAAAGGCATAGTCTCTGACAGTGTCCTGTGGTTTCTGCCTGCAGCTGAAAAATTGCATCTCTATTTGCGAAGCAGTATGGGTGTCAAAAGTTTCCTTTAGCTTAGCAAAAATGTCTTTTACTGTCTTTTTATCAGTAGCTGGCCAAGATTTAACTTCTTTCTGGGCAGCGCCACTGAGCTGACTTTTAATTACCGTATTTTTGGACCATAAGATGCACTTTTTTTCCTCCAAATTTGGGCGGAAAGTGTGGGTGAGTCTTATGGTCGGAATGTAACAGGGGGCAGCGGTGGAGTGGGATCCAGGAGGCAGGAAAATATCTCCTCCTGCTGCAGGAAACAAGTGCTGGGGAAACCCCTGGTCCCTACTTAAGTGCAGTGAATATTAATCAGCCGCTTCCCCGCCCACCTATCAGCTGAACAGTGAGGGGGAGCAGCTAATGACAGAGCCACATGGTTCCCCAGCACCTGATTCCTGCAGCAGCTGGGAAGATCGGTGTCTGAAGGAGAAGGAGGCAGCAGGAGCAGAGTGCAGCAGGAGGCATCGCATACCTGACAGCACAGGGGCTGTGCTGATGCAATGCTGAATGCTCCTGTGGAGGACCTGTGATGAGGTCATGAAGAGGGTGGGCTGGAGCTTCACATGACCAAAGCCCTGCCTCTTCATGATGTCATCACAGGTCCTTCAGACACACTGTACAACTGAGAATTAATTAAAAGGTTAGGCTACTTTCACACTTGCGTTTTTTTGTGCAGCGCATCATCTCTATCATCTCTGTCTCTATCATCTGTCTCTATCATCTCTGTCTCTATCATCTGTCTCTATCATCTCTGTCTCTATCATCTCTGTCTCTATCTCTCTATCATCTGTCTCTATCATCTCTGTCTATCATCTCTATCATCTGTCTCTATCATCTCTGTCTCTATCATCTGTATCATCTGTCTCTATCATCTCTGTCACTATCATCTCTATCATCTCTGTCTCTATCATCTGTATCATCTGTCTCTATCATCTGTATCATCTCTGTCTCTATCATCTGTATCATCTCTGTCTCTATCATCTGTATCATCTCTGTCTCTATCATCTCTGTCTCTATCATCTCTGTCTCTATCATCTCTGTCTCTATTTCTATGCAGCATGTATTTCTATGCAGCCGCACGCTCCAGTCTGAGTGCCGGCGGCAGTGCCGGGTGTTATGTTTCAGTAGCTGAGGAGTGCAGGTAAAAAAGGCAATACACCAGAGCAGTTGGAATCTATGAGATTGCAGTACCCTGACTAACCACCACAACTAGAGGCAGCCGTGGAGCGTTCCTACGTTGGTTCTAGATGCCTCGTCACAGCCTGAGAAACTAACTACACCTAAAGATAGAAAGAGGAAAGCTATCTGCCCCGGAGCAGATCCCCAAAGAACATAGAAAGCCCCCAAACATGTAATGGCGGTTAGACAAGAAGAAATACTGACACAGACAGAAAATAGTATGAGCAAACGTTGGGGCCCAAACTACCTAAATAGAAAAGGATAGGAAGGGCACTTGTCTCGACCACGCACCACAATTGTGGGTTTCCAAGGCAATGGGGTACTCAGAGCCGAGCCCGTAGAAGTCTATGGGATTGTCACAGGTAGCGGTGGCTCGGTCTGTGGCCCTGGCGGTCAGGCGTATGTTGGGGGGTATATTTACAGGGGATATATATATACAGTTCGTGACGCCACCTGTAGTCTCTGGTAATTTGTACCAGCGCTGCTGTAGATCTCTGAGGGGATGGTGAGGCAGCTAGATGTCGGGTCCCCTACAGGTGGGACTCTTCCCTCAGGTCGATGGTTATGATAGGGTAGTGCAGGCATGCAAGTAAATAACTCAGTCTCACACTGTCAGCGTCTTTCCATACCTTTACTTGTAAGATGGTAAGGCAGGTCCCAGGGAGGCTGATCCAAGGAGAATGTATTTTGAGATAGCAGCTGGACAAGTTAGGGGCCTCCTTTACTTTCAAATGATGATGAGTACAACCAGCATGAAGCGTAGTTCCCTCTATAACTCCAGCTATTCCAAAGCTGTACTGCCCAGTCAGTTTTGTGGTCGGAGCCTTCCTGTGAGAGAGCTGAATTCCTATCTTGTCCTGCAGAGACTCAAGGTCCTCACTCCCCTGACCCCAGTTACGTACCGACTATTTAGGGGCTGCTTGCCGCGACCTAAGGTCCGATAAGCCTCTGGTTTTCTTACCACTAAGCTTGAAACTATAGTGATCCTTCGGTCCCCAGTGACCGGTAACAATGTGCAGGACTTCTCCAATCCAAAAGCACTTTTAAATATTCCTTCCACTGTGCCTTTCGCCTTGTCCGCGCTTGTAGCATAAACACTCACACTTGCAAAAGGTCATATAATCACTCCCTTCTTTTCTTCCTTCAGAGTTAGTTGCCAGACTCTCAGTAATCTTCTAGGCAGGAGCACGTCTCTGAACCTTCACTGTCCTTGAGACAGGAGACTGAAGTATATCTGTACTAAACTCTTCTTTCTTTATCAATGTCTTCAGTGAGGTACAGCTCTGACCAGGCTGAGGTGATCTATATCTCGCCCTTACTGGCCTCCACTTGCTGAACTGCTGATAGAACCAAGCTGGACTGCTTCCTCCCTCCAAGTCCCAGCTAGACTCCACACGTCTGCTCTGTCCGAAGACAGGAAACTGACTACTAAATCACTCAACGAATCTACACTGACCACTCCCTACGAGTCACTACACTACCCTAAGGTGTGTCTAGTGTATATTGAGTGAATGGGTATAGAGCATTAAACTGCTATCTCTCCACACACTCTCCAGGGTACTGCGTGTGCCTTCACACCAGGGCTACACACACTTACTGCAATCCCAAAAAACCCCTGAAAAGCACCAACTCTACTAATTTCAAAAACACCTGAGATCACACGACCTCTACCACCTAAATTAGTTCTCTGGTGTAACAAAATCAAAACAGCAGCCACTGAAAAAACTGGAAAAAGCAAATGTACAAACATCAGTGGCTGAACTAAACTGAGAGGGCAAAAGCCCCCGGAGGGGACCCTGAAGGCCCCCACAGAAGTGCAGGACAAAATGCAAAAATCAAGCACAAAAACAAAAAGAAGAAAATGTCTTATCTGTTAGCAGGAGATGCAGACACGACACAGCAGGCTACAAAGGAAACAGGAATCAAGGATTGAGACCAGAACAATTGATCACCGGCAACCCTGATGGGAAGGCGACTCCCTTATATAAGACCAGTCAGTAACACCTGATTCCCAATCCTCACAATCTTCACTGGACAGTCCAGTACCGCTTGTAACCACCAGAGGGAGCCTCTGCTCAGAACTCATTTCAAGTCCATTCACAACAGTACCCCCCCTTGAGGAGGGGTCACCGAACCCTCACTTGAGCAACCAGGTCGGTCAGGATGAGTTCTATGATACGCACGGATGAGTCTCCTAGCATGGATGTCCAAAGCAAACACCCAAGAATTGTCTTCCTGACCATAACCTCTCCACTTAACCAAATACTGGAGTTTCCGTCTAGAAAAACGAGAATTCAATATTTTCTCAACCACAAACTCCATATTGCCCTCAACCAGAACAGGGTCAGGAGGCAAAGCAGTAGGAACCACTGGCTCAACAAACCTCTTCAACAAGGACTTGTGGAACACGTTATGGATCTTAAATGTCCCTGGAAGAAGCAAACGAAAAGAAACAGGATTAAGAATCTCCATGATCTTATAAGGTCCAATGAACCTAGGCTTAAATTTAGGAGATGCCACTCTCATAGGAATATTTTTTGAGGACAACCAGACCAAGTCCCCCACTTTAAACCGAGGACCATCAGTCCTATGCCGGTTAGCAAACCGCTGGGCCCTCTCCTGAGAGAGGGACAACCTCTCCACTACCTGGTCCCAAATCTGTTGCATACGCTCCACAACAGAGTCAACACCTGGACAGACAGAAGCCTCCGTCTGTCCTGAAGAAAATCGAGGGTGAAACCCAGAATTACAGAAAAATGGAGACATCAAAGTGGCAGAGCTAGCCCTATTATTAAGAGCAAACTCAGCCAAAGGCAAAAAAGAGACCCAGTCATCCTGATCAGCAGACACAAAGCATCTTAGATAAGTCTCCAATGTCTGGTTTGTTCTCTCAGTTTGACCATTGGTCTGAGGATGAAACGCCGAGGAGAAAGACAATTGAACACCAAGTTTAGAACAAAAGGTCCTCCAAAATCTGGAAACAAACTGGACTCCTCTGTCAGACACAATGTTCTCAGGAATGCCGTGTAAACGAACCACGTGCTGAAGGAACAAAGGCACCAATTCAGAGGAGGAAGGCAACTTAGGTAATGGCACAAGATGTATAATCTTGGAAAACCTATCACAAATCACCCAGATGACGGTCATTCTCTGAGAAACAGGGAGGTCGGAAATGAAATCCATAGAGATATGGGTCCATGGTCTCTTGGGCACAGGCAATGGCAACAACAAACCACTAGAGCGAGAGCAAGGCTTGGAGCGAGAGCAAGTCCCGCAGGACTGCACAAATTCCCTGACATCACGAGACAAGGTAGGCCACCAAAAGGACTGACTAACCAAGTCTCTGGTACCAAAAATTCCGGGATGACCGGCCAACGCGGAACAATGAATCTCAGACATCACACTCTTTTTCCACTGGTACGGGACAAACAATTTCCCAACAGGGCAGCGCTCGGGCCTATCCTCCTGACACCCCTCCAGAGCCAGTCTCAAATTGGGCGAGATGGCGGAAAGAACTACACCTTCTTTCAAAATAACAGTAGGATCAGATACCTCAGGAGAGTCCGCAAGGAAACTCCTCGAGAGAGCATCCGCCTTAACATTCTTAGTGCCAGGAAGAAAGGAAACCACAAAATTAAAACGTGTGAAAAACAAGGCCCACCTGGCCTGTCTAGGATTAATACTGAGAAAAATAGAGGGGAAGCTCGCTGGTATTGTGGGTGCTCAGGGAAAACAAGTAGTATACAGTCAGTAATATAATCCGGCACACCAAACGATAATTGGATGCAAAACAAAAATCTTTATTTGAAACAAAGACAGCTCATGTGAAAAAGGGAGGAACTCCGCATAACAAAGGTAAGTATAGGTACATAATATCTCAACGTTTCGGCGTTTTGTGCCTTTTTCAAGAGGTACCATTTACTGTATAGAAAAAAAACAATAAAATTAATGAAAGAAAACAATAACTGAAGTACATTAATACCACAAAAGTAAATACACATGAGTTGAAAATAATAATCAACAAGACAACCAAAATTGAAGTACAGAATATGTTACACCACAAATGAGAGGTATCAAAAAAGTCAAAAAAAGTCCAATGGGAGCAAAGGGACCATAAAAAATAAATGAAAAATAAAAAAACAAAATAACAATACAAAATAAATAGGTATAAGGTCTTATATATATATATATATATATATATATATATATGTGTGCTGTGAGCGACACATAATATTAGATGTAAATGCCTTTAGTATAAATGTACAAATAAAAAGAAAAATTTTTTAAAAAAAATAAAATAAAAAATAGAAAAAATGAAGAATTCTAACGACCATAAACATAGTGTGGACATATTGGACATACATATCTTAGGGAAATATAAGATAGTATAATATACCATCTAATGGTATCAAAACAGAAATCCCCTATGTGCATATCATAGATACTGTTAGTTGAATAGTCAATATACAAGGAAATAAAGGATAATATATGTCGAATATTGGTGAAGGAAACATATATATTATAACACCCCATGTTAAAAGACCTGAATGATATCTATATCGAGACTATTAGTGGAAGATATACCATGCCTCCAGGTGCATGAAGTAAATAATGCTGTTCCAAATCTAAGATTTAATCTAATAGGGCAGCCCAAGCACAAAAGCAGCATATAATGAGACATACCTTAATGAATATGAAGAAGGCTTTAAAGAATAATAAGAATTTGGTTATTAAACCAGCCGATAAGGGGGGCGCCATCGTGGTACTTGATAGATCCTACTATATGGAAGAGATTTTCTCACAGTTGAATGACCTAAATACCTATATGCCAGTTTCTGTTAATCCTACCTTTGAGATCGAGAAATTGATATCATCTTTGGTAACAAACTATGAACATATTGGAGTTATTGACGAAAATTTAAGTAAATTTCTGGTGAACAGATTTCCTGTAATCCCAGTATTTTACACTCTTCCAAAAATACATAAGAATTTACTTCGACCACCAGGCCGACCCATTGTAGCGTCCACAAATTCCATTCTTTCGCCATTGGCCATTACACTGGAGAAAATTCTATCGCCTCTTATTCCTTCTATTAAATCTTATCTAAAGGATACCATACATTTCCTGAGGACACTTAAAGATATGGGGGTACTTCCAGTTGGGTCACGGTTAGTGACCATGGATGTCAACAGTCTGTACACGAGCATCAATCACAACGATGGTGTTCAAGCGACCATTTCATTTCTGCGAATCCACACCTCCTTTAGTGATACACAAATCCAATTCTGTGAGGACATTTTGACTCTTATTCTCACTAAGAATTTCTTTCTTTTTGGGGACCAATTTTATGTGCAAAGGAAAGGTACCGCTATGGGGTCCAATATGGCACCCCCATATGCCAATATTTTCATGGACTCTTTTGAAAGAACATTTGTCTATCCCCACCCATCCTTTGGCACTAATGTAATATATTGGAAACGTTATATCGATGACGTTTTTGTCATCTGGAATGGTGACATCGAATCCCTCCTTCAGTTTCATTCTGATTTGAATGTTTGTAGCCCTGATATCACCTTCACAATACAACACAACGATCACTGTATCAACTTTTTGGATACAATGGTCCACTTGTCAGATGATGGCCTAATCGGGACCGATATTTATACTAAGCCAACCGACAAAAATAGCCTTCTACTATTTAGTAGTAATCACCCAGCACACGTAAAAAAATCACTCCCCATATCTCAACATGACCGGGTACAAAGGATTGTTTCTGACCCCCTTGTAAAACATAGGAGACATAATGATATGGATCAGAAATTTCGTGAGCGGGGCTACCCCGATAGAGTTCTTAAGAACTCGTATAGAGAAGGCGTTTCACGCCCCACGATGGACACCAAAAACCAGAGGATACCTTTTGTCAATGTCTTTCATCCCTTTAAACATAGGATCCATCAATGTATCTCAAAACATTGGAATATCCTAGAAGCGGCCTATCCTGATGTCCCGGAATTTAGGAATAAACCCCTAATTTGTTATAAGAAGTCGGATAATATCAGAAATTTTGTGGTCAGAGCCGATATTGGCACAACAAAACCTGGGCTAACACAGAGTGTACTACATACTCCCCGCAATGGGACATTTCCATGTCTGGGGTGTCTACAGTGTTCAAATATCACTAAGGGTGACAGTTTTACACATCCGAGGACAGGTCGGCGGTTTCCCATTAAAGGACACTACACATGTGATTCATCATATGTTATATACCTAATTAAGTGTCCATGCGGTCTCGGATATGTTGGGGAGACTACCCAGCATATCCGTGACCGCATTTCCCAACACAAATCCACAATCAGATGTGGACGTATTCTGTTGCCGGTCCCCGCTCATTTTTTGGAGAAACAACACACTATTGCCCAACTTAGATATCAAGTCATTGACCATGTCCCTAGAGCAAGAAGAGGTGGCGATAGGATCAAAAAATTGAAGGAACGGGAGTCCTATTGGATCCATACGTTGAAGACACTTTCTCCGTATGGTCTCAATAAGGAGTATGAGTTGTCCTATTAATGAACCTCCTTTCTTGTATTTTCTATGTCCATTATATACATGAGACGTGTGCTGATTATTGATTGTTCCTCCTCGTTGTCCTTTTGTCAGCTTGGTCCCTAGCCATTATGATCTTGCCCATGACGACCTTCCAATATTTTAGACCACGTGTAATTATCATATCCTATTAGATCTCACTTTGGTGCGTTATTCTTTCATTTATTATTTTATTATTTTTTTATTTTTTATTATCATTATTTTTTATAAAAAAATAATATTATGTTTACATTTCTATATCATTCCTGTTGACACCGCATTATTGCTTTTTTTGATATAATATGTGTCTCCCACTTTCTACGGCAGGTCGGCACCGATCTCGTGTCCTGATTCTTTTCCTGACTTGCGCACTGTATCCTTGGGGATTCGGCTTTCCCCGGCCTCCTCTCGGCATCTCTCGGCTTTCTGCACATGCGCACTCTCTATTTAACCTTTCCAGCCGAACCCGGAAGTTCACGGGCTCGGCGTTCACCGGACACATAAATAGCAGCATGTGCGCTATGGCGGTACAGCTCACGGACGCATTACCAAGTTCCCGGACATTTCCTTCTTCATATTCATTAAGGTATGTCTCATTATATGCTGCTTTTGTGCTTGGGCTGCCCTATTAGATTAAATCTTAGATTTGGAACAGCATTATTTACTTCATGCACCTGGAGGCATGGTATATCTTCCACTAATAGTCTCGATATAGATATCATTCAGGTCTTTTAACATGGGGTGTTATAATATATATGTTTCCTTCACCAATATTCGACATATATTATCCTTTATTTCCTTGTATATTGACTATTCAACTAACAGTATCTATGATATGCACATAGGGGATTTCTGTTTTGATACCATTAGATGGTATATTATACTATCTTATATTTCCCTAAGATATGTATGTCCAATATGTCCACACTATGTTTATGGTCGTTAGAATTCTTCATTTTTTCTATTTTTTATTTTATTTTTTTTAAAAAAATTTTCTTTTTATTTGTACATTTATACTAAAGGCATTTACATCTAATATTATGTGTCGCTCACAGCACACACATATATATATATATAAGACCTTATACCTATTTATTTTGTATTGTTATTTTGTTTTTTTATTTTTCATTTATTTTTTATGGTCCCTTTGCTCCCATTGGACTTTTTTTGACTTTTTTGATACCTCTCATTTGTGGTGTAACATATTCTGTACTTCAATTTTGGTTGTCTTGTTGATTATTATTTTCAACTCATGTGTATTTACTTTTGTGGTATTAATGTACTTCAGTTATTGTTTTCTTTCATTAATTTTATTGTTTTTTTTCTATACAGTAAATGGTACCTCTTGAAAAAGGCACAAAACGCCGAAACGTTGAGATATTATGTACCTATACTTACCTTTGTTATGCGGAGTTCCTCCCTTTTTCACATGAGCTGTCTTTGTTTCAAATAAAGATTTTTGTTTTGCATCCAATTATCGTTTGGTGTGCCGGATTATATTACTGACTGTCTAGGATTAAGTCGCTTGGCAGATTCCAGATAAACCAGATTCTTATGGTCCGTAAGGACCACCACCTGATGTTTGGCTCCCTCCAGCCAATGTCTCCACTCTTCAAAAGCCCACTTCATGGCCAATAACTCCCGATTACCCACGTCATAATTACGTTCAGTAGGAGAAAATTTTCGAGAGAAAAAGGCACAAGGGTTACTTTTAGAGGTCTCTGGATCTCTTTGGGACAAAACGGCACCTGCCCCAATTTCAGAGGCATCAACCTCCACCTGAAATGGCAGAGAAACATCAGGCTGCCGTAGAACAGGAGCAGAAGTGAATCTCTGCTTAAGTTCCTGAAATGCAGAGACTGCCTCAGGAGGCCAATTCACCACATCCGAACCCTTTTTGGTCAAATCAGTTAATGGTTTAACAATAACCGAGAAATTACCAATAAATTTACGATAAAAATTGGCAAAACCCAAAAATCTTTGAAGAGCCTTTAATGAAGTAGGTTGGACCCAATCACAGATGGCCTGAACCTTGACCGGGTCCATTTCAATAACAGATGGGGACAAAATGAATCCCAAAAATGAGATCCTCTGTACGCCAAAAAGACACTTTGATCCCTTCACATACAGAGCATTCTCTCTCAAAATCTGGAATACAGTTCGAACATGTTTCACATGAGAGTCCCAGTCATTGGAAAAAATCAAGATATCATCCAAATAAACAATCAGAAATTTATCCACAAAATCCCTGAAAATGTCATTCATGAAGGACTGGAAGACAGAAGGAGCATTAATGAGCCCAAAGGGCATCACAAGGTACTCAAAATGCCCCTCAGGGGTATTAAATGCCGTCTTCCATTCATCCCCGTGCTTAATGCGAATAAGGTTATACGCCCCCCTGACGTCAAGCTTGGTAAACCAACTAGCACTTTTCACTCTGGAAAATAGGTCAGAAATCAAAGGTAACGGATATTGATATTTAACAGTGATCTTATTCAGGAGGCGATAATCAATACACGGCCTCAATGAACCATCCTTTTTGGCCACAAAGAAAAAACCGGCGCCCAAGGGTGAGGAGGATGGTCTGATATGACTCTTCGTCAATGACTCCTTGATATAAGATCGCATAGCATCGTGTTCAGGTACAGATAAATTAAAAAGGCGACCTTTAGGAAATTTACCACCAGGCACTAACTCAATAGCGCAGTCATAGCTCCTGTAAGGAGGTAGGGATGCAGATTTACTTTCACTAAACACACCAGAAAAATCAGTCAAAAAGTCAGGGACATCCTGCCCCTCTGAGGTCAAGCTTGGTAAACCAAGTAGCGTTTTTCACCCTGGAAAACAGGTCAGAAATCAAGGGTAACGGATATTGATATTTCACAGTAATATTGTTCAAAAGACGATAATCAATACACGGCCTTAATGAACCATCATTTTTGGCTACAAAGAAAAAACCAGCACCTAAGGGTGAAGAGGATGGTCTGATATGACCCTTCTCCAATGACTCCTTGATATAAGACCGCATAGCGTCATGTTCAGGTACAGACAAGTTAAAAAGGCGACCTTTAGGGAATTTACTACCAGGCACTAATTCAATAGCGCAGTCATAGCTCCTATGGGGAGGCAAGGATGCAGATTTACTTTCGCTAAACACATCAGAAAAATCAATCAAAAAGTCAGGAGCATCCTGAGCCTGGGGGGAGGCAGAAAAAACAGGAGTGTTGGTATTAACACATTGGCAGCCCCAACTGGTCACAGACACAGATTTCCAATCCAAAACAGGATTATGAGACTGTAACCAAGGGAAACCCAGTACGATAATGTCATGCAGATTATACAGAACCAAAAATTTGCAGCTCTCCTGATGATCAGGTTCAACCCTCATTATCACCTGAGTAGAGAACTGAGGTTTATTCTCAGCTAAAGGGGTAGAATCGATCCCCAGTAGGGGAATAGACTTCCGTAGGGGTATCAAGGGAAACCCACAACGTTTAGCAAAATCAAAATCCATCAGGTTAATAGCTGCTCCCGAATCAACGAAAGCCTGAGCAGAAAATGAAGACAGAGAGCATATCAGAGTAACAGTTAATAAAAATTTAGTCTGAACACTATCCAAGACAACTGAGCATGCAAAACGTCTTCCCCGCTTAGGGCAGACTGAAATAGCATGAGAGGCATCACCACAGTAGAAACATAACCCATTGCGCTTTCGAAACTCATGACGCTGTGCCCCAGACACCACTCTATCACACTGCATGGGTTCAGAAGCTGGTTCACAAGGCAACACCATTCCACGCATACTTCTCCGCTCACGCAAACGTCTGTCAATTTGAATCGCTAATGACATAGAATCATTAAGACCAGAGGGGACAGGGAATCCCACCATAACATCCTTTACATTATCTGACAGACCCTTCCGAAAAAGGGCTGCCAAAGCGTCGTCATTCCATTTGGTCAGGACTGCCCACCTACGGAATCTCTGACAGTATAACTCAACGTCATCAAGCCCTTGATTTAATGCCAACAAGGCTTTTTCAGCTTGATCAGTGACATTAGGCTCATCGTACAATAACCCCAAGGCCTGAAAAAATGCATCAACATCACTCAAAACAGGATCCCCAGGTGTCAGGGAAAAAGCCCAATCCTGAGGATCGCCGCGCAGGAGAGAGATGACAATTTGAACCTGCTGCGCTGCGTTCCCTGAGGACTTAGATTTTAAGGCAAAAAACAATTTACAATTATTTTTGAAATTCAGAAACTTGGCTCGATCCCCCAAAAACAAATCTGGCATGGGAATCCTAGGTACCACAACAGGCAACCTAGCAAGATAGGTAGCAATACTCCAAACCTCAGTGGCAAGCTGATCCACACGGCCAGAAAGCTGTGGAAACTCCATTGAGAGAAAAAATCCTCCTCAGCACCCAGAGATACAGAGGGAAAAAAAAAATGCAACAAACAGAAAAATATCTCTGACAACTCTGACAACCTTTTTTCTTTCACAATATTTTTCCCTTCTGTGAGTACCATACAATTTTCAATTTTTTGGCCGGTGATACTGTTATGTTTCGGTAGCTGAGGAGTGCAGGTAAAAAAGGCAATACACCAGAGCAGTTGGAATCTATGAGATTGCAGTACCCTGACTAACCACCACAACTAGAGGCAGCCGTGGAGCGTTCCTACGTTGGTCCTAGACGCCTCGTCACAGCCTGAGAAACTAACTACACCTAAAGATAGAAAGAGGAAAGCTATCTGCCCCGGAGCAGATCCCCAAAGAACATAGAAAGCCCCCAAACATGTAATGGCGGTTAGACAAGAAGAAATACTGACACAGACAGAAAATAGTATGAGCAAACGTTGGGGCCCAAACTACCTAAATAGAAAAGGATAGGAAGGGCACTTACTGCAATCCCAAAAAAACCCTGAAAAGCACCAACTCTACTAATTTCAAAAACACCTGAGATCACACGACCTCTACCACCTAAATTAGTTCTCTGGTGTAACAAAATCAAAACAGCAGCCACTGAAAAAACTGGAAAAAGCAAATGTACAAACATCAGTGGCTGAACTAAACTGAGAGGGCAAAAGCCCCCGGAGGGGACCCTGAAGGCCCCCACAGAAGTGCAGGACAAAATGCAAAAATCAAGCACAAAAACAAAAAGAAGAAAATGTCTTATCTGTTAGCAGGAGATGCAGACACGACACAGCAGGCTACAAAGGAAACAGGAATCAAGGATTGAGACCAGAACAATTGATCACCGGCAACCCTGATGGGAAGGCGACTCCCTTATATAAGACCAGTCAGTAACACCTGATTCCCAATCCTCACAATCTTCACTGGACAGTCCAGTACCGCTTGTAACCACCAGAGGGAGCCTTTGCTCAGAACTCATTTCAAGTCCATTCACAACAGCCGGGTGTTCATGCGAGAGACTCACACGAAATCGTGCGAGTTTCTCTCATGTGTGACCCCGGCCTTATACTCACCCTCAAGCGTCTTCACATAGTAGTTTACAGACACCACACTGGTCCCGCAGCACCATCTTCTACCCGTAGCTTCCAACATAATAACATACTATTATATATAATAACACCACATATAATAGTATGTTATTTATGTTATTAAATATTTTACCACATTTTTTGCTTCAAATATATTTTTCCCTATTTTCCACCTCTAAAACCTGGGTGCGTCTTATAGTCCGGTGCGTCTTATAGTCCGAAAAATACGGTATACTGACTTTCTGCTCCTCTGACATAGTGTAAATATCAAACATGCTGCGCAACTTCCCCTTAAAGTCACATAAGGTGTGCGATTCACCATTGTACTGTGGCAGCCATGTCGCACCCGGTATATAAGGCATGGTGAGAGGCAATATGGGAGCTGCAGCCGCTGCACCCTGAGCGTCGCCAGGTTTAGACATCTTCCCCCCCTAGTTAACCTTTGCAGGGGTGCGACTCACCGCTTCAGTTGCTGCAGGTTGTTGCTCCTGTAGGACTTTAGGCACGCACGATAATCCTGTCCGGATCCTGTTCATGACCCCAGAAATTGTCGCGCCTGAGGGGTTGTGGGGTACTTGGTACCGAGGCTGTTAACTTCAATGGGAGATGTCACGGCGGCGACGACCCGGTCCGTGTCCCCAGGCGGTCAATTAAAAGGGGATATATTTACAGGGGATAAAGTTTATGTAGTGATTCGTGACGCCAGTTGGAGTGTTCGACTGTAGTATAACCGGCACTGCAGAGGATCTCTGGGGGAGTAGATGGTGATGGCAGTGCAGATGTTAAAACCCTCTCCAACCAGGGCAGGTCCCCCAGAGATGGTGATACAAGTAGAAGGCACTGAGTAATGAAGCAGGAGACATGGAAAGTCACTTTTATATTTACTGGAGTTCTGTTGCACTTCAGAGGAGATATTACAACTCTCACAGTTTACAGTTTGCTCTGGATAATGGGAGTTAACTTTCTCTGCCCGGACTCCGTGTATCCTCCAGCTAATCTAATCCCTTCTGGGACCAAGGCTTTCTGGGGATTAGAACTTCCCAGTATCGCTTCTACTCACTGTGCATTTCACCTTCAGCAACATGCAGTTTGAGTCCTTTGTGAAGCTTGTACTGTCCTTCACTGACTCCTGGTCACTGCTGTAATTCTGAGGGAAAACACCTTCTGCTGGTTGTGTAATCCCATGCAGTCTCTCAGCTTATCACCCAGCTCTGGAAGCATGGATGATCTAGGGGCTGGCTCCCTGCTTGCTAGATAACACTCAGAGATAAGCCACATGTATCATGGTGTCCCCAGAGTTCTTCCTCCTCCTTCTAAGAACAACAACTCTGCTCCTCCCCCTTCCCAGTTAGGGTATATCTACCAAGCTCTCAGCTTCAGACAAGTAAGGGAGTGAGGCAAATTATGTGTGCCTGTCCAGCGGAGAAGGCACAACTCCCATTGCTTACAAAACACATATAAAACAGTACATTTTTAACCCTTTTGTGGCGAATAAGACGCAGGGCGCCACACCTGTGTGACGCTAATCTCTAAGCAAGAAGTCCACACAAAGTCCCACAGTGAAAAAAAAAATGACGTACTGAAGCGGATACAATTTGCCAAAGAACACATCAACTGGCCTAAAGAGAAATGGAGAGACATTTTGTGAACTCATGAAAGTAAAATTGTTCTTTTTGAGTCAAGGGCTGCAGACAGTTCGTCAGACAACCCCCAAACTCTACAATCAAGCCACAGTACACTCTGCAGACAGTGAAGCATGGTGGTGCAAGCGTCATGATATGGGCATGTTTCTCTTAGGCCAGGGTCACTCTTGTGAGTGTGATGAGAGAAACTTGCGCGTGTCTCTCGCATCAATACCCGGCACTGCCACTGACACTCGGGACCGGAGTGTACAGCTGCATAGAAATACATGTAGCCGCACGCTCCGGTCCGAGTGCCGGCGGCAGTGGCGGGTATTGATGCGCGAGTTTCTCACATCACACTCGCAAGTGTGACTCCGGCACTATTATGGTGCCGGCCCTATTTGCTGGATACCAGGGATCATAGACCAGTTTACATATATTAAAATACTTGAACAAGTCATGCTGCCTTACGCTGAAGAGGATATGCCCTTGAAATGGCTGTTTCTCCAAGACAACGACCCTAAACACACCAGTAAATGAGCAAAATCTTGATTCCGTTCAAACAAACTTGAGGTTATGGAGTGGTCAGCCCAATCTCCAGACCTCCAATATAACACTTGTGGGGTGACATCAAGAATGCCGTTTATGAAGGAAAACCAACAAATGCCAAAACATTGTGGGATGCAGTCCAAGCATCTTGGGAAGGAATAGCAGGTGACAGGGGCCTGAAGTTGGTTGACTCTATGCAACGTAGATGTGAAGCAATTCTAAAAAACTGTGGGTAACAACTAAATATTAGGTTTGTGATTCACAGGAATGATAAATCCACAAAAAAAAAATATTGTGAGTTTGTAAAGACAAATGTAGACACTGTTATTTTTTAGAACAGCCCAATGTTCATTTTTTGTTATTTTCTGTTGTTATAAATTATCTACATTTCTCTTTATGTTTTGAATTAGAAAGCAGCTTGCAATGTTCCCAGTGCTGGAAATAAAAACTAGGAGAAAGATTTTGTGATCAGCTCATGTTTCTGAACACACTACTATTATTTTGAACACTACTGCATGTTGAAAACTGCCATAATAATTGCAATTACTTCAAGAACCAGTTCCAATAGATGTGATATTATAGCAAAACAAGTAACAGTAAAGCGTGAGTTGGAGATAGCAGAACAACGACTCCTCAGACACAAATCCAGAAACAGAAGTGTGAACACACATCCCACGGCGGCACGTCACACAACAGGGACAGGGTGTAAGTCACAGTCATAAGATCTGCAGCATCTCAAAACAAAATACGGATCCACTACCACAAGCGTCACAGCCAGGACGTGAGACCAGACGATCAGTGTGAAGTAAAGTGCCAAAAGTAAAGGATAATAATAACCCAAAAAGCCCAATGTGTAACACATAACATTGATGGAATCAGTGGCGTGTCTAGGATATTACAGTATACGAGGACACTGCATTTGATATGAACCCCTTCTTACTGCAGATAAGAAATTCACCGGATTCAGATGAATAGAAATAGAATATATTTTATTCCCAACGAGCTTCATGGTTGAACGGACCTTTTTCTCACCTGCAGCTCCCCTCAGGTAGAGGTCCTTTTAATCTAGAAACGCCTTGGGAATAAACTACAATCTAATATATATAATCGTCTTATCCTGTCTGTCTGTCCAGGAAATCCCGTGTCGCTGATTGGTCCGTCCGCGGCCAATCAGCGACGCAGGCTAACTCTGCCCATGTGGTCATGTGACTCACCAACTGCCCATGATGTACTGAACATGTTTTGTCAGTCACAGTGTCTGATGTACTTCTGTCACGTTTACTGAACACGGGTAATACACAGTGACATGAGGTAATACACAGGTGGCATGAGGAATACATAAGTAACATAAGGTAATACACAGTAAAATGAGGTAATATACAGTAACATGAGGTAATACACAGTAATATGAGTTAATACACAGGTAACATGAGGTAATATGAGGTAATATACGGTAGCATGAGGTAATACACAGTGATATGAGGTAATACACAGTGATATGAGGTAATACACAGTAATATGAGGTAATACACAGTAACATGAGGTAATACACAGTGACATGAGGTAATACACAGGTAACATGTGGTAATATACAGTAACATGTGGTAATATGCAGTAACATGAGGTAATACACAGTAAAATGAGGTAATATACAGTAACATGAGGTAATACACAGTAATATGAGGTAATACACAGGTAACATGAGGTAATATACGGTAACATGAGGTAATACACAGTAATATGAGGTAATACACAGTAACATCTACTATATAATCGTCTAGTTCTGTCTGTCTGTAACGGAAATCCCACGTCGCTGATAGGTCGCACCCGGCCAGACGCGACCAATCAGCGACAGGCGCAGTCGGGCGCAGGATTTGAACCACGCACTCTACCGCTATCGTCGGGAGATTAGCAGTGCTAGCCGCTGATCTCCCGACCGTAGCCGCGGGTCATCTCCTGCCTCATGGAGGTCAGCGGCGATGCAGCCGGGAGATGACCGTTGCAAGCCGGCCATGTCCCGGCTGCTCGCAGCGGAAGTACTCCGACCAGCGGCCTCCACGTAAACCCCAGCAGCAGCCTCCATGTACACCCCAGCAGCAGCCTCTATATACCCCAGCAGCAGCAGCCTCCACATATACCCCAGCAGCAGCAGCCTCTATATACCCCAGCAGCAGCAGCCTCCACATATACCCCAGCAGCCTCCACATATACCCCAGCAGCAGCAGCCTCTATATACCCCATCAGCAGCAGCCTCCACATATGCCCCAGCAGCAGCCTTCATGTACACCCAAGCAGCAGCCTCTATATACACCTCAGCAGCCTCTATATACACCCCAGCAGCAGCCTCTATATACACTGCAGCAGCCTCTATATACACCCCAGCAGCCTCTATATACACCCCAGCAGCAGCAGCCTCTATATACACCCAGCAGCAGCAGCCTCTACAGGTCCTTCTCAAAAAATTAGCATATAGTGCTAAATTTCATTATTTTCCATAATGTAATGATTACAATTAAACTTTCATATATTTTAGATTCATTACACACCAACTGAAATTTGTCAGGTCTTTTATTGTTTTAATACTGATGATTTTGGCATACAACTCCTCATAACCCAAAAAACCTGTCTCAAAAAATTAGCATATCAAGAAAAGGTTCTCTAAACGACCTATTACCCTAATCTTCTGAATCAACTAATTAACTCTAAACACATGCAAAAGATTCCTGAGGCTTTTAAAAACTCCCTGCCTGGTTCATTACTCAAAACCCCCATCATGGGTAAGACTAGCGACCTGACTGATGTCAAGAAGGCCATCATTGACACCCTCAAGCAAGAGGGTAAGACCCAGAAAGAAATTTCTCAACAAATAGGCTGTTCCCAGAGTGCTGTATCAAGGCACCTCAATGGGAAGTCTGTTGGAAGGAAACAATGTGGCAGAAAACGCTGTACAACGAGAAGAGGTGACCGGACCTTGAGGAAGATTGTGGAGAAGGACCGATTCCAGACCTTGGGGGACCTGAGGAAGCAGTGGACTAAGTCTGGTGTAGAAACATCCAGAGCCACCGTGCACAGGCGTGTGCAGGAAATGGGCTACAGGTGCCGCATTCCCCAGGTAAAGCCACTTTTGAACCATAAACAGCGGCAGAAGCGCCTGACCTGGGCTACAGAGAAGCAGCACTGGACTGTTGCTAAGTGGTCCCAAGTACTTTTTTCTGATGAAAGCAAATTTTGCATGTCATTCAGAAATCAAGGTGCCAGAGTCTGGAGGAAGACTGGGGAGAAGGAAATGCCAAAATGCCTGAAGTCCAGTGTCAAGTACCCACAGTCAGTGATGGTGTGGGGTGCCATGTCAGCTGCTGGTGTTGGTCCACTGTGTTTCATCAAGGGCAGGGTCAATGCAGCTAGCTATCAGGAGATTTTGGAGCACTTCATGCTTCCATCGGCTGAAATGCTTTATGGAGATGAAGATTTCATTTTTCAGCACGACCTGGCACCTGCTCACAGTGCCAAAACCACTGGTAAATGGTTTACTGACCATGGTATTACTGTGCTCAATTGGCCTGCCAACTCTCCTGACCTGAACCCCATAGAGAATCTGTGGGATATTGTGAAGAGAAAGTTGAGAGACGCAAGACCCAACACTCTGGATGAGCTTAAGGCCGCTATCGAAGCATCCTGGGCCTCCATAACACCTCAGCAGTGTCACAGGCTGATTGCCTCCATGCCACGCCGCATTGAAGCAGTCATTTCTGCAAAAGGATTCCCTACCAAGTATTGAGTGCATAACTGAACATTATTATTTGATGTTTTTTTTTGTTTGTTTTTAAATAACACTTTTATTTTATTGGACGGGTGAAATATGTTAATTTTTTGAGACAGGTTTTTTGGGTTATCAGGAGTTGTATGCCAAAATCATCAGTATTAAAACAATAAAAGACCTGACAAATTTCAGTTGGTGTGTAATGAATCTAAAATATATGAAAGTTTAATTGTAATCATTACATTATGGAAAATAATGAAATTTAGCACTATATGCTAATTTTTTGAGAAGGACCTGTATATACACTGCATCAGCCTCTATATACACCCAGTAGCCTCTATACACACCCCAGAAGCCTCTATATGCAGCTCAGCAGCCTCTGTATACACCCCAGCAGCCTCTATATACACCCCAGCAGCCTCTATATACACCCCAGAAGCCTCTATATACACCCCAGCAGCCTCTATATACACCGCAGCAGCCTCTATATACACCCCAGCAGCCTCTATATATACCCTAGAAGCCTCTATATACAGCCCAGCAGCCTCTATATACACCCCAGCAGCCTCTATATACACCCCAGCAGCAGCCTCTATATACACCGCAGCAGCCTCTATATACACCCCAGCAGCAGCCTCTATATACACCCCAGCAGCAGCCTCTATATACACCGCAGCAGCCTCTATATACACCCCAGCAGCATCTATATACACCCCAGAATCCTCTATATACAGCTCAGCAGCATCTATATACACCCCAGCAGCCTCTATATACAATAACATTTAATGATAATGTATATATTTTACCCGGAAAATCCTGTGTATTCATTGCATTATTCTTAAATCTTCATAAATAAACTACATACATATTCTAGGATACCCGATGCGTTAGAATCGGGCCACCATCTAGTCTATTTATATTCATCTGGATCTGTCAGCAGTTTTTTTTGCTATGAAATCTGATTCTAGAGATGTGTCATTTACTGGGCTTCTTGCTGCAGTTTTGATAGAATCCCAATGTCAAGATGTGTGACACGACCCAACGGGTGGTCGGTCAGCGGACGGCATAACTCACAATCAATGGGATGGAAAAGGTGAGAGGAAGGCCCTAACAATAGGGAATGAGGGATGGTCACCACCTGAGCTCAAACTTGAGCCTGTACCTGCACTCCCCTAACGCCCTATGCGGGTCCTTCCCCTGCCGCTGTCAGGATACCTCATCACTAGTTATCACCTAATACTGCCCTGGCTAGTGCACTGGCTGGCAAGAAGCTCCAGCCTCACCTCTGCAGATAATACATGTGGAAGTGCCAAACACCAAAGGGACAAGGTAACAAAACACACCACACTTAGCTTATGAACACTGCTGCTAAGCTCCACACAGCAGACAACACAGCAACAGGACTCCAAACACCAGACGTGGCTGACACCAGAGAGCTGCTCCTGCTAGGATGGTTTCCAGAGAGGACCTGTATCACTTAAGGGTATGCCACACTAAACAATATCGCTAACGGGATCGCTAAAAAACGTCACTATTTAGCGATCCCGTTAGCGATATTGTTCAGTGCGGCAGCTTCCAGCGACGAGCTTCCTGCTGTGATCTCGCTCGTCGCTGGAATCGTTCCGGACCCTATTTCATCGCTGGCGCTCCCGCTGGGTAAGTATCTTATCGCTGTGTGGCACCTTTTCTTAGCGATTTAGCGGTACTTTTGTACCGCTAAAGTCGTTAAGAAGATCGCTAACGGCGATAGCGTCGTTAACTATATCGCTAAATGCGGCAGCATTTAGCGATATAGAAACAATCCCGCTAGCGATCGCATTAGTATGCGTCGTTATCGTGATCGCTAGCGGGATTGTTTAGTGTGGCAGTACCTTAACAGTCAGATGATGCATCAGGTGACCTTTTAAGGGAAAGTGGGAGTGGTCACCACCTGCATCAGCTGACCCAGCAGCACTGCAGTAACACCAGTTTGCCAGCGGGGAAAAACTGACATTAACCCCCGATGGTCCAAAAGGAAAAAAGTTTTAACTGAGAGGAACCAGAGCTGCCACAAATCCAAAAATGGATTGTGACAGTACCCCCTGTCAATGAGGGGCATCTAGACCTTCAACACCGGAACTCACCAGAAAACAACATACGGTGAGGACGCCTCAATGCACCAGAGTTCACCTTAGTAGTCACCTGACCCTCAGGTTTACGGCGAACTCAGCCCGATGGAGGTGACAATAACGTAGGCTCTAGAGGCTCCACAAATCTCCAGAGCGCCGACCTGGGGAATAAGTTGTGTACATGCATTACTGGGGGTAAATCCAGCTGGAAAGTCCCTGGGCCGAGAATGGCTGACACCCAATACGGCCCGATTACCCTAGAGCTCCAGGTCCCAGTAGCATACTTCCACCTGTTGTTTTTGGTGGAAACACTTACTCGTTCACACACAGGTCCGGACCTAAATGTTTATTTCCATGCACACGTTTGCCACAAAATGGAGAATTCTTTGAGGAACCAACAACAAAGGTGTCCCCCTTTGTCACCAAACTCATACCCCCACTATACACAGAGGGAACCACCACTCTCCCCTGACCACTACTTCTAAGAGGACTCCAACATTCAGGGTTAACTTGTGGTGAGGGTTGAGTCTTACCCCTACCCTACAAAGCTTAGTCCAGGGTCTGTTTTTCTCTAGTGTGCGTTTACATGGTTCTGCTCTGGGGTCTGTTTTTCTCTAGTGTGCGTTTACATGGGTCTGCTCTGGGGTCTGTTTTTCTCTAGTGTGCGTTTACATGGGTCTACTCTGGGGTCTGTTTTTCTCTAGTGTGCATTTACGTGGGTCTGCTCTGGGGTCTGTTTTCCTCTAGTGTGCGTTTATGTGGGTCTGCTCTGGGGTCTGTTTTTATGTAGTGTGCGTTTACATGGGTCTGCTCTGGGGTCTGTTTTTCTCTAGTGTGCGTTTACATGGTTCTGCTCTGGGGTCTATTTTCTCTAGTGTGCATTTACATGGTTCTGCTCTGGGGTTTGTTTTTCTCTAGTGTGCATTTACATTGGTCTGCTCTGGGGTCTGTTTTCTCTAGTGTGCATTTGTGTAGCCCAGCTACGCAGGCACACACATAAAATCCAGGAGAATGCACAGGAAGGTAACCACAAAAGCTTGCTATTCATGCACTTCACTTAGAATTTCAGACACACCCACTAGGGGTATAGGAGGTGGTGACACGTAGCAGAGTCAGTCTGTTTCCTGTCTGAGAAGAGCTCAGATCAGTCAGTCAGTTTCCTGTCTTCAGACAGTGCAGTTCAGTGCCAGTTCAGTCTGGACTTGGAGAGGAGAGAGGACTGAATCCTCGCAGAGCTAGCGTAGCTCACCTGACAGAGAAGTGGAGGCTAGTACGGGTGAAGTGCATCATCCTAGCCTAGTCAGAGCTACCCTTAATCAGTACCTCAGTAGAAGCTGAAACAAGGAGGAAACTGAGAGCTGCTCAGCGAGCTTGGAAGAAAGCTGACTATTTCCATCGAAAGCTACAAGTGCTTATGCAAAGAGCAGAAGCAGGGCGAAGGGCGCAGTGGAGAAGTTAGAGAAGTGCTTTAGGTATTGATTACCTGCACTAAATTGCCGGACACCGGGGTCTGAAGCGTTGCTACAGTTTCAAGCTTAGTAACAAGAGAACCGGAGGCATCTGGACTACAGGTCGCAGAGAGCAGCCCTATGTGTCAATACGTAACCGGAGACAGGGAAAACAGGAGTCTAGCCTGATCAGCAAATATAGACTTAGTTTTCACCACTTAGAAGTTTCCACTACAATGTTGGCCGGGCAGTACAGCTATTGAGAACGCTGGAGATTTAGAGTTAACTTCGCTTCAGGCAAGTTGGACTCACATACAAGTTGGAGTAAAGGAGGCCTCTAACCTGCTCAGCGGTTACCCGAATGTGCATTCTCCACCCCGACCAGCTCCCGGGATCTACGTGAACCATCTACCAGTAAAAGGTATGAAAAGAAGCTATTTCGTGTGTGGCTGAATTATTATCTATACCCTGCATCATCATCACCATAGACTTCCAGGGACCCGTCTCACCTGTGGGAGACTACCACCCAGCTGCCCCCATAACATCCCCTGTGAAAGTCCTTATAGCAGCGCTGGTTCAATTAACCAGATACCACAGGTGGCGTCACGAACTACCTATCCTAAATATCCCTGTAAATATTCCCCCATTGGATGAGCGCCCAGGGCCACGGACTGAGCCACCGCTACCAGTAACAACTCCCATAGATTTCCATGGGCTCGGCTCCGAGTACCCCATTGCCCTGGTACTAAGTGCGACTCAATCTTTGGCGTCACGAACAGGATGCGAAACTTGCAATTGTGAGTCCTGTGTGCCTATGTTGAACTGTTTGGTGAAAAAGACTGTTTGCTGTGTTTGGCGCCAAATTCCGCCATTTTACCGCCATGTTCGCGCCCTCAGGCGCTGGTGAAGAAGGGGGGCGTACCTAAAATAACGCGCAGTTTCCTGGACATGCCCCCAACCTGCACCACAATCTGCATTGCAATCAGCATCGCAAACTGCATCACAATCTGCATTGCAATCCGCATCGCAAACTGCATCCCAAGATACTGCGGCATCATCAGAGCGCCAGCGACAAAGGTCCTGTCTCCACCGCTGCAGCCTGTAAAAGAGGTAGGCTCAGATTAACCAAGGGGGCATCAATATGTCGCAGCAACCGGCAGACGGAGCGGCCCCCGCTGGAGGCCCCAATAGCCCACCGCTTGGCGTCGTGCCGCAGGATGGGGGTGCAGGCCCCTCACCTGGCCCGGTGGTCCCGCTCATGCCGCTAACGCTCCCATACATGCCTGGAGCGAAGTGGCTCCCCCAGTACAGCGGCGAGTCAGGCACCCTGCCAGGATTTAAACGGAAAATATGTAGTATTTTGGATATGTATTCAATGACTGAAAAGCAAAAAGCTGCTGTGGTAATAGGACAGTTAGCTGGTGCGGCTGAGAGAGAAGTAGAGACTTGGCCCATTGCAGACCAGGAGTCGGTACCTGCGATACTCTTAAAGCTACAGGCCATCTTTGAGGACCGCACAGAAACGGATCTCCGGATGGCATTTTATCAGTGCTTCCAGGGACCGGGTGACAGTATTAGGGACTACGCCTGCCGACTACAGGGGGCCCTGCGAGCTCTCAAACAGGCTAACCCCACAAGTCCCATTGATGAGAGCCAAATGTTAAAAGAGCAATTCGTGCGGGGACTGAGGTCTCCAGAGGAAAGGAGGACTGTAAACTGGTGGTCCTTGGATCATCCAGATGCCACTTTTGATGCTCTCAAGGACATGGCAATAAAGGGACTGCGACCCCTGGAAAAGCCTGAGGTGGCAACCCAACATCATCAGGGTGAAGTCACTCTGGAACCGGCAGTAACCCCCTGTTCCCCGTTAGTGGCCGAAACCAAAACGCAGGTGACACCTCCCAGTGAATTGGATTGTCTGCGCTCAGAGGTGCGCCAGCTGACTAAAAATCTGGCTGCTGTAATGAGTGCCCTGCAGCCACTCTAAAGCCGGCAGTACCCACCTTTTCCCCGCAGGTGGCAGAAGCTACAATGCAGGTGGCGCCCCCTAGTGAGTTGGAATGTCTGCGCTCAGAAGTGCGCCAGCTGACTAGGAACTTGGCCACTGTAATGGAGGCCCTGCAACTGCGGAAAGAGGAAGGAGGGAAGATCCTACTAGCCGACTGTCCGGAGGATGTCCCTTGGATGAGCCGGAGGAAATGGAGGACGTCGCCACACCGGAGGAGGACCACGCCACCCCCAGGAGCGACTCCGGAGCAGCACCATCCTCGCCGGGAGATCGTCTGCTACCGCTGCAACCAAAAAGGTCATATGGCTCAGCAATGTCCTTTAAACGAGCCGATCCTGGGTCAGAGGGCCAACACCCAGGAGTAGACTCATCAGGCCCCTTAGACTGGAATCGCAGGCTCGTGGGTGGACGGCCCTACCTGTCCATGATTCTGGACGGGATTGCAATCCCTGCACTGCTGGACACTGGATCTCAGGTGACCATCATACCTGATGTCCTTTACAATAAATTTTGGTCCATGGACAGTCTCCAGCCCCCAAACCCTGACTTGACAGTGTACGCCACCAATGGTCTCCCTGTTGAAGTAATTGGAGCCAAAAACGTGGACGTAAAAGTGGGCAGGGTGGAGCTGAAGGATCAGGGACTTTTAGTGGTAAAGACTGTAAATGAGGAGAATGCCTTAAATCTGATACTAGGTACTAACGTTATCAGTAACTGTCTGGGAGAAGTTGTGTTTTTGCTCCAACAGCTCGCTGAAGTTGCCAAGCCAAAGCAGAAGGGAGTGATCCAGAGGGAGATCCGGGCCCTGATGTGCCAGCAGCAAGCGAAGCTTACAGATGGTGAAATCGGTAATGTACGGGTCACAGACTCGAACCCCATTGTAATACCCCAATGAGTGAAATGTTAATATGGTGTAGAGCAGCCATAGGTCTGAGGGGACAGAACTACCAAGCAGTAGTAGAACCCCATCGCTCAGAACACAGACCTACACTCATGATTGCTAGAGGGGTAGTGGAAGTAGTAAATGGGAGAGTACCAGTACGACTTCTCAACTGGGGGGACGATGAAGTAAATTTGCCACGTTATGCTACAGTTGCTAAATTACATGCCGTAGATAACAATTCTATCCTCACAACCGAGTCCTTAGCCTCCCGCCAACCAGCGGAGGATAATGATCCGGCAACCCCGGTAGCGGACTGGTGTCAGCAGCTTCATATAGGGACAGACACCACTTCCGTCCACCAGAAACAGGGGGTACTACGGGTGGTACAAGAGTACGCACAAGTATTTAGCAAGCACCCACTTGATTTTGGGACCATTAAGGGAGTACAGCATCATATCCCTACAGGCAGTCATCCTCCCATCAAAGAGCGGTACAGGCCTATACCTCCAGCCCACTATCAGAAAGCTAAGGAAATGCTGCATGACATGAAGAAAGCCGGGGTGATAAGGGATAGTTGTAGCCCCTGGGCAGCACCTCTGGTTCTAGTGAAGAAAAAGGATGGTAGCATGCGAATGTGTGTAGATTATAGGCAAGTAAATCGTATAACACATAAAGATGCATACCCATTACCACGTATAGAGGAATCCTTAGCTGCTCTGAAAACGGCTAACTACTTTTCTACCCTCGACCTTACTAGTGGGTACTGGCAAGTAGCTGTGGCTGAGGAGGACCGGGAGAAAACTGCTTTCACCACCCCAATGGGACTCTGTGAGTTCGACAGGATGCCGTTTGGTCTCAGCAGTGCCCCAGGAACATTCCAGAGGGTGATGGAGAGCTGTCTAGGACATCTCAACTTCGAAACTGTGCTGCTGTACTTGGATGACGTAATTGTGTACTCTAAGACATATGAAGATCATCTGAAGCACCTGGCGGAGGTATTTGAGTCATTGTCCAAGTTTGGGATGAAACTAAAGCCCTCTAAATGCCACCTGCTCAAACGGAAGGTACAGTACTTGGGACACATTGTCAGTTCCGAAGGAGTAGCGCCGGACCCCGAGAAGGTCACAGCTATTCAGAAATGGCCAGAGCCGAAGAACTTAACCCCTTCACCCCCAAGGGTGGTTTGCACGTTAATGACCGGGCCAATTTTTACAATTCTGACCACTGTCTCTTTATGAGGTTATAACTCTGGAACGCTTCAACGGATCTTCGCGATTCTGAGATTGTTTTCTCGTGACATATTGTACTTCATGATAGTGGTAAAATTTCTTCCATATAACTTGCATTTATTTATGAAAAAAACGCAAATATGGCAAAAATTTTGAAAATTTTGCAATTTTCAAACTTTGAATTTTTATTCCCTTAAAACAGAGAAATATGTCACACAAAATAGTTAAGAAATAACATTTCCCACATGTCTACTTTACATCAGCACAATTTTGGAAACAAAATTTTTTTTTGTTAGGAAATTATAAGGGTTAAAATTGACCAGCGATTTCTCATTTTTACAACAAAATTTACAAAGCCATTTTTTTTCGGGACCACCTCATATTTGAAGTCACTTTGAGGGGTCTATATAGCAGAAAATACCCAAAAGTGACACCATTCTAAAAACTACACCCCTCAAGGTACTCAAAACCACATTCAAGAAGTTTATTAACCCTTCAGGTGCTTCACAGGAGCTGAAGCAACATGGAAGGAAAAAATTAACATTTTACTTTTTAGTCACAAAAATGATCTTTTACAAACATTTTTTTTATTTTCACAAGGGAAAAAGGAGAAAAAGGACTGATAAAGTTGTTGTGCAATTTCTCCTGAGTACGCCGATACCCCATATGTGAGGGAAAACCACTGTTTGGGCACACGGCAGAGCTCGGAATGGAAGGAGCGCAGTTTGACTTTTCCAAACCAAAATTGGCTGGAATTGAGAACGGACGCCATGTCGCGTTTGGAGAGGCCCCGATGTGCCTAAACAGTGGAAACCCCCCACACGTGACCCCATTTTGGAAACTAGACCCCCTAAGGAACTTATCTAGATGTGTGGTGAGTAGTTTGAACCTCAAGTGCTTCACGCAAGTTTGTAATGTAGAGCCGTGAAGAAAAAAAATCATATTTTTTCCACAAGCATGATGTTTTAGTCCCCAAATTTTTATTTTCCCAAGGGTAAGAGGAGAAATTGAACCACAAAAGTTGTTGTCCAACTTATCCTGAGTACGCTGATACCCCATATGTGGGGGGGAACCACTGTTTGGGCGCACGGCAGGGCTTGAAAGGGAAGGAGCGCCGTTTGACTTTTCCAAACCAAAATTGGCTGGAATTGCGAACGGACGCCATGTCGCGTTTGGAGGGCCCCTGATGTGCCTAAACAGTGGAAACCCCCACATGTGACCCCATTTTGGAAACTAGACCCCCTAAGGAACTTATCTAGATGTGTGGTGAGCACTTTGAACCCTCAAGTGCTTCACGCAAGTTTGTAATGTAGAGCCGTGAAGAAAAAAAATCATATTTTTTCCACAAACATGATGTTTTAGTCCCCAAATTTTTATTTTCCCAAGGGTAAGAGAAGAAATTGGACCACAAAAGTTGTTGTCCAACATGTCCTGAGTACGCTGATACCCCATATGTGGGGGGGAACCACTGTTTGGGCGCACGGCAGGGCTTGAAAGGGAAGGAGCGCCGTTTGACTTTTCCAAACCAAAATTGGCTGGAATTGCGAACGGACGCCATGTCGCGTTTGGAGGGCCCCTGATGTGCCTAAACAGTGGAAACCCCCCACATGTGACCCCATTTTGGAAACTAGACCCCCTAAGGAACTTATCTAGATGTGTGGTGAGCACTTTGAATCCTCAAGTGCTTCACGCAAGTTTGTAATGTAGAGCCGTGAAGAAAAAAAATCATATTTTTTCCACAAACATGATGTTTTAGTCCCCAAATTTTTATTTTCCCAAGGGTAAGAGGAGAAATTGGACCACAAAAGTTGTTGTCCAACATGTCCTGAGTACGCTGATACCCATATGTGGGGGGGAACCACTGTTTGGGCGCACGGCAGGGCTCGAAAGGGAAGGAGCGCCGTTTGACTTTTCCAAACCAAAATTGGCTGGAATTGCGAACGGACGCCATGTTGCGTTTGGAGGGCCCCTGATGTGCCTAAACAGTGGAAACCCCCCACATGTGACCCCATTTTGGAAACTAGACCCCTAAGGAACTTATCTAGATGTGTGGTGAGCACTTTGAACCCTCAAGTGCTTCACGCAAGTTTCTAATGTAGAGCCGTGAAGAAAAAAAATCATATTTTTTCCACAAACATGATGTTTTAGTCCCCAAATTTTTATTTTCCCAAGGGTAAGAGGAGAAATTGGACCACAAAAGTTGTTGTCCAACATGTCCTGAGTACGCTGATACCCCATATGTGGGGGGGAACCACTGTTTGGGCGCACGGCAGGGCTTGAAAGGGAAGGAGCGCCGTTTGACTTTTCCAAACCAAAATTGGCTGGAATTGCAAACGGACGCCATGTCGCGTTTGGAGGGCCCCTGATGTGCCTAAACAGTGGAAACCCCCCACATGTGACCCCATTTTGGAAACTAGACCCCCTAAGGAACTTATCTAGATGTGTGGTGAGCACTTTGAACCTCAAGTGCTTCACGCAAGTTTGTAATGTAGAGCCGTGAAGAAAAAAAATCATATTTTTTCCACAAACATGATGTTTTAGTCCCCAAATTTTTATTTTCTCAAGGGTAAGAGGAGAAATTGGACCACAAAAGTTGTTTTCCAACATGTCCTGAGTACGCTGATACCCCATATGTGGGGGGGAACCACTGTTTGGGCACACGGCAGGGCTTGAAAGGGAAGGAGCGCCGTTTGACTTTCCAAACCAAAATTGGCTGGAATTGCGAACGGACGCCATGTCGCGTTTGGAGGGCCCCTGATGTGCCTAAACAGTGGAAACCCCCCACATGTGACCCCATTTTGGAAACTAGACCCCCTAAGGAACTTATCTAGATGTGTGGTGAGCACTTTGAACCCTCAAGTGCTTCACGCAAGTTTGTAATGTAGAGCCGTGAAGAAAAAAAATCATATTTTTTCCACAAGCATGATGTTTTAGTCCCCAATTTTTTATTTTCCCAAGGGTAAGAGGAGAAATTGGACACCAATAGTTATTGTCCAACATGTCCTGAGTACGCTGATACCCATATGTGGGGGGGAACCACTGTTTGGGCGCACGGCAGGGCTTGAAAGGGAAGGAGCGCCGTTTGACTTTTCCAAACCAAAATTGGCTGGAATTGCGAACGGACGCCATGTCGCGTTTGGAGGGCCCCTGATGTGCCTAAACAGTGGAAAACCCCCACATGTGACCCCATTTTGGAAACTAGACCCCCTAAGGAACTTATTTAGATGTGTGGTGAGCACTTTGAACCCTCAAGTGCTTCACGCAAGTTTGTAATGTAGAGCCGTGAAGAAAAAAAATCATATTTTTTTCCACAAGCATGATGTTTTAGTCCCCAATTTTTTATTTTCCCAAGGGTAAGAGGAGAAATTGGACACCAATAATTGTTGTCCAACATGTCCTGAGTACGCTGATACCCCATATGTGGGGGGGAACCACTGTTTGGGCGCACGGCAGGGCTTGAAAGGGAAGGAGCGCCGTTTGACTTTTCCAAACCAAAATTGGCTGGAATTGCGAACGGACGCCATGTCGCGTTTGGAGGGCCCCTGATGTGCCTAAACAGTGGAAACCCCCCACATGTGACCCCATTTTGGAAACTAGACCCCCTAAGGAACTTATCTAGGTGTGTGGTGAGCACTTTGAACCCCCAAGTGTTTCACTAACGTTTATAATGCCCTGGCGTGAAAAAAAATTATATATTTTTTTTCCACAAAAGTGATGTTTTAGTCCCCAATTTTTTATTTTCCCAAGGGTAAGAGGAGAAATTGGACCCCAAAAGTGGTTGTCCAATTTGTCCTGAGTACGCTGATACCCAATATGTTGGGGGGATACACTGTTTGGGCACACGGCAGGGCTCGGAAGGGAAGCAGTGACGTTTTGGAATGCAGACTTTGATGGAATGGTCTGCGGGCGTCATGTTCCGTTAGCAGAGCCCCTGATGTGCCTAAACAGTGGAAACCCCCCACATGTGACCCCATTTTGGAAACTAGACCCCCTAAGGAACTTATCTAGGTGTGTGGTGAGCACTTTGAACCCCCAAGTGTTTCACTAAAGTTTATAATGCCCTGGCGTGAATAAAAAAAAAAAAAAAATTTCCACAAATATGATGTTTTAGTCCCCAATTTTTTATTTTCCCAAGGGTAACAGGAGAACTTGGACCAAAAAAGTTGTTGTCCAATTTGTCCTGAGTACGCTGATACCCCATATGTTGGGGGGAACCACTGCTTGGGCGCATGGCAGGGCGCAGAAGGGAAGCAGTGACGTTTTGGAATGCAGACTTTGATGGAATGGTCTGCGGGCGTCATGTTCCGTTAGCAGAGCCCCTCATGTGCCTAAACAGTGGAAACCCCCACAAGTGACCCCATTTTGGAAACTAGACCCCCTAATGAACTTATCTAGGTGTGTGGTGAGCATTTTGAACCCCCAAGTGTTTCACTAAAGTTTATAATGCCCTGGCGTGAATAAAAAAAAAAAAAATTTCCACAAATATGATGTTTTAGTCCCCAATTTTTTATTTTCCCAAGGGTAACAGGAGAAATTGGACCACAAAAGTTGTTGTCCAATTTGTCCTGAGTACACTGATACCCCATATGTTGGGGGGAACCACTGTTTGGGCGCATGGCAGGGCGCAGAAGGGAAGCAGTGACGTTTTGGAATGCAGACTTTGATGGAATGGTCTGCGGGCGTCATGTTCCGTTAGCAGAGCCCCTCATGTGCCTAAACAGTGGAAACCCCCACAAGTGACCCCATTTTGGAAACTAGACCCCCTAAGGAACTTACCTAGGTGTGTGGTGAGCATTTGAACCCCCAAGTGTTTCACTAAAGTTTATAATGCCCAGGTGTAAAAATAAAAAATCCTACTTTTATCCTCACAAAAATGATGTTTTAGTCCCCAATTTTTTATTTTCCCAAGGGTAAGAGGAGAAATTGGACACCAAAAATTGTTGTCCAATTTGTCCTGAGTACACTGGTGCCCCATATGTGGGAAAAAACTGTTTGGGCACAAGTCGGGGCTCAGAAGGGAAGTTGTGACGTTTTGGAATGCAGACTGATGGAATGGTCTGCGGGCGTCATGTTCCGTTTGCAGAGCTCCTGATGTGCCTAAACAGTAAAAAAAAACCCACAAGTGACATAATTTTGGAAAGTAGACTCCAAGGAACTTTTCTAAATGTGCCCCCCTTCTGGAACTAATCTTTCTGTAAAGTAAATTAGTAGTGCATTGAGGTGTGGTACAATTTGAAACAATCCTTCATACACAGGCCAGGTTTTTCGGGGCAGGTGTCGCATTGGTAAGTGGTGTCCTTGCGTATTCCCCTTTTGTAACACACTCGGCACGTTTTTTGCGGCTTACCTTTGCTTCCAGTTGGCGGGACCACCCCCGGGAAATGCTGACCTGGTATGATACGAGCACCTTCAGTTCCAGAAGTACTGGGGCCCGCTGTTTCCTGAGCGCCAAACATCAGGGCCTTAACCACTACCTCCTGGAACTGAAGGTACGTCGTATCGCTGTTGCGTGCACATTGTGACAGCAGGAAAGCGTTGAGCATTGCCATTTGGACGATGTGCACGGACAGCTTCTTGTACCACACCTTGGCCTTTCTCAAAGCACTGTACGGTTGGAGGAGTTGATCAGAGAGATCAACACCCCCCATGTATTTATTGTACCCCAGTACACAGTCCGGTTTGCGGACCTGTGTAGAGGTACCCCGTACAGTGCTGAGGGCGCTGCCATCACCATGTATGGTGGTCAAGAGAAGGACATCCCTCTTGTCCTTGTACTTGACCACCAACAGGTGGTCGCTACATTGGGCTCTGCTCTCACCCTTTCTGAGCATCTGCCCAAGTAGCGTCTTCGGGAGGCCTCTCTGATTTTTGCGGACGGTACCGCAAGCTGCGGTACCTCGCGCAGAGAGGGATTTGTAGAGTGGGACGCTGGAATAAAAGTTATCGGTGTAAAGGTGATAACCTTTATCCAGCAGTGGGTGCACCAAATCCCACACAATTTTCCCACTCACTCCCAGGACGGGGGGACACTCAGGGGGTTCAATCCTGGTGTCCTTTCCTTCGTAAACTCTAAAGCTGTGCGTGTACCCTGAGGTACTCTCGCACAGCTTGTAGAGTTTAATTCCGTACCTTGCCCTCTTGCTGGGCAGGTACTGGCGGAATCTGAGCCGTCCCTTAAAATGAACCAAGGACTCATCCACGCAGATGTCCCTTTGGGGCACGTACACTTCAGCAAACTTTTTGCTGAAGTGTTCGATGACCGGCCGAACTTTGAACAGACGGTCAAAGTTGGGGTCATTTTGTGGGGGACACTGTGCATTATCATTATAATGCAGGAATTTGTGGATGGCCTCAAAACGCGTCCGAGCCATGACCATTCGGAACAGTGGAGTGTTGTATAAAATATCAACACTCCAATATTGCCGAAGTTCTGGCTTCTTCAGGATCCCCATATGGAGGACCAGGCCCCAAAACTGCATCATTTCACCTGCGTCTACAGGAGACCAGTTGGAAAATGATGACACTGGGTTTTGCGCCAAAAATTGCCGAGCGTACAAATTAGTTTGCTCCACCACGAGGTTAATAAAATCCTCAGAGAAAAAGACTTTGAAAAAGTCTATTTCTCTGAGGCCCGTGGTGTCAAACTTGATTCCTGATTCTGCCACAAAATCAGGAATCAGTGGCTCGTAATTTTCGGGGGGCGGGGTCCATATGGGGTCCGAAGAGGGGTGCGCTGGTTCATTTCCAGGGGTGGGCGCTGCCTCATCTTCTGTCCTGGGGCGTCTGCGTGGCGGTTCCGCAGGACCCGAGGAGGAAGATGAGGAAGAGGAGGAAGAAGAAGAAGAGGATGAAGAATCTGAAAAGTAAAGAAATGTGGGATCCTCTCCCTCGCTATCAGTGTCAGAGGCAAGTAAAGCGTATGCCTCTTCCACTGAATAGCGCTGTTGGGAAGAACGTGACGAGCGGGACATTTTTTTTGTGAATGTGGTGCTTTGTGTGAACTTTATTTATAACTGTGTGTGTGTGTGGGGGGGGGATAGTGGTTGGTGCAAACTATGCTGAAAGGAAAAGCTAAAAGAAAAGAAAGAGAATAGGGAAAAAAATGCCTGTGAAAAAAAGTCTAAACCAGCAGGCACGAGCTCTGATAAGTGACCGGTGTCACTTATCAAAGTTCCGCGGCTGCCGATGTGCGCACAGGAGTGGCGGAAAGGGAAGTGAAAAAAAAAAAAAAAACGGCAGGAACGAGCTCTGATAAGTGACCGGTGTCACTTATCAAAGTTCCGCGGCTGCCGGATGTTGCGCACAGGAGTGGCGGAAAGGGAAGTGAAAAAAAAAAAAAAAAACGGCAGGAACGAGCTCTGATAAGTGACCGGTGTCACTTATCAAAGTTCCGCGGCTGCCGGATGTGCGCACGGGAGTGGCGGAAAGGGAAGTGAAAAAAAAAAAAACGGCAGGAACGAGCTCTGATAAGTGACCGGTGTCACTTATCAAAGTTCCGCGGCTGCTAGATGTGCGCACGGGAGTGGCGGAAAGTGGAGTGAAAAAAAAAAACTGCAGGAACGAACTCTGATAAGTGACTGGTGTCACTTATCAAAGTTCCGCGGCTGCTGGATGTGCGCACAGGAGTGGCGGAAAGGGAGTGAAAAAAAAAAATGCAGGAACGAGCTCTGATAAGTGACTGGTGTCACTTATCAAAGTTCCGCGGCTGCTGGATGTGCGCACAGGAGTGGCGGAAAGGGGAGTGAAAAAAAAAAAGACGGCAGGAGCGAGCTCTGATAAGTGACCGGTGTCACTTATCAAAGTTCCGCGGCTGCTAGATGTGCGCACAGGAGTGGCGGAAAGGGGAGTGAAAAAAAAAAAAAAAAACTGCAGGAACGAGCTCTGATAAGTGACCGGTGTCACTTATCAAAGTTCCGCGGCTGCTAGATGTGCGCACGGGAGTGGCGGAAAGTGGGGTGAAAAAAAAAAAACTGCAGGAACGAGCTCTGATAAGTGACTGGTGTCACTTATCAAGTTCCGCGGCTGCTGGATGTGCGCACAGGAGTGGCAGAAAGGGGAGTGAAAAAAAAAAAAAAAACGGCAGGAACGAGCTCTGATAAGTGACCGGTGTCACTTATCAAAGTTCCGCGGCTGCTAGATGTGCGCACGGGAGTGGCGGAAAGTGGTGTGAAAAAAAAAAAACTGCAGGAACGAGCTCTGATAAGTGACTGGTGTCACTTATCAAAGTTCCGCGGCTGCTAGATGTGCGCACGGGAGTGGCGGAAAGTGGGGTGAAAAAAAAAAAAAACCTGCAGGAACGAGCTCTGATAAGTGACTGGTGTCACTTATCAAAGTTCCGCGGCTGCTGGAAGTGCGCACAGAGTGCGGAAAGGGGAGTGAAAAAAAAAAAAAAAAAACTGCAGGAACGAGCTCTGATAAGTGACTGGTGTCACTTATCAAAGTTCCGCGGCTGCTGGAAGTGCGCACGGAGGGGGGTGCAAAAGAAAAACGAGCACGAGTGTTGATCGGTGAACTGCGTCACCAATCAACGCTCGGCGGCTGCTAAATGTGTGCAAAGGGGGGGTAAAAAGAGGGGGAAAGGGGAAGGGGGGAGGGGGGAATGGGGGGATTGGGGTGGATCGGGCAGGGATCGGGGCTCAAAAACTCACGTTTGTAGTCTCTCTTCTTTCTCTCTCTTCTTTCTTCTCTCTTCTTTTTCTCTCTCTTTCTTCTCTCTTCTTTCTTCTCTCTTCTTTCTTCAGCAGGAGTTGTGGTGTCACAGGCTACTGTGGCACCACAAGGCCCAGCACAGGAGGAGATCTGGCGTGTGACCGCACTGCAGGAATCCTCAGCAAGTGTGAGGACCCCTGCAGTGCGGTCAGACAGGTCAGATCCAGTTTGCAGACAGGTCACAGAGCGGTCACATCGCTGCTGTGACCTGTCATTGGTGGGATCGATGATCACATCGATCCCACCAATCAGAGGAGACCCTTGTTTTGCCGGTTGCTAGGCACCGGCCTAGTAATCGGAGCTCACTGCTCCGATTCCTAGGCAGGTCACCGGCAGGTCAGGAAGCAGGGCACAGAGCGGTCACACCGCTGCTGTGCCCTGTGATTGGCGCGATCGTCGATGACATCGATCGCGCCAATCAGCAGCTGCAGGCCCTACTGGGCCTGTCCTAGGCTCCGGCCTAGGATCGGTGCTATTACTGCACCGATCCAGGCAGGTACAGGCAGGGCACAGCGCGGATACACCGCGGCTGTGCCCTGCGATTGGCGCGATCGATGTGATCGGCGATCGCGCCAATCCAGGGGGGGTCTGCTCCTTTCTATGCCCAGGCCTAGGATCGAGTACATCGGTACTCGATTCTAGCCTGGGATCTCACTGTTTCAGCCCATCGGATTGGCTGAAACAGTGAGAAAAGGCTGCGATTGGCTGTTCAGAATTGAACAGCCAATCACAGCGATCGGGAGTGAGGGTGGGCGGTGACAGACCCCGGGATGCCGGCGCCATCTCTCCTGAGGTAAGATGGCGTCGGAATTTTAATTGCGATCATTGCGACTTAAGTCGCAATGTCGCATTAAAGGGCTGGACGTACTATCCCGTCCCCGGTCATACGGGCCCAGGTACCATGGACGGGATAGTACGTCCGATGGCAGTAAGGGGTTAAAGGAGGTGCGTCAGTTCCTGGGATTAACAGGTTACTACAGGAGGTTCGTGAAAGATTACACTAAGAAGGCGGCGCCTTTACAGGACCTCCTGGTAGGACAACCTCTTAAGAGCAGAAACCTTCCATTTAATTGGGGAAAAGAACAAGCTGAGGCATTCAAAGAGATGAAAGAGATCCTTACCGGCGATGAAATCTTAGCCTACCCAGATTACAGCCAACCGTTCCTGCTATACACAGATGCCAGTAACGAAGGATTAGGAGCGGTCCTCAGTCAGAAGCAGAACGGCCAAGAAAAAGTCATCGCATATGCCAGCCGAAAACTCAGGCCAACTGAGAGGAATCCGGAAAACTATAGCAGCTTCAAACTGGAGTTCCTGGCGCTGGTCTGGGCCATTACCGAAAGATTTAAACATTACCTTGCCTCCAACAGGTTCACTGCGTTTACAGACAATAACCCTTGACGCATCTGGAAACAGCCAAGCTGGGAGCCATGGAGCAACGTTGGATGGCTCGGTTGTCAAATTATCAGTTTACCATCAAGTACAGAGCGGGCCGTAAAAATGCCAACGCGGACGCCTTGTCCAGAATGCCGCATGAATCCGACACGGAGGAAGAATCAGATGATTTGGAAGAAATTGAGCTACCTGCGTTCCATCGAAATGGGATGGTCCAAGAGCAACGAGTCTACAGAAAGCGTGTGTGGTGAATGTTGAACCCTTTACCCCATCACAGCTGGAAGGAGACTCAAGACAGCGATCCAGTGGTCAGCCGTATCAAGGAGCTGATAAAACAGGAAGGTTCCTCCTTGGAGAAAGACGCACCCATACCAGCAAAGCTCCTGTGGAATGAAAGAAGCCGGTTGTTCATATACCGAGAGAAGTTGTGCAGGAGATACGTCGACCCAAGGACCCATGAGATGGTTTGGCAGATAGTGGTGCCCAGAGCAGACATCCAAATGGTGTTGGAAGCCTACCACGATCAAGCAGGACACTTTGGCTGGAAAAAGCTGGAGACCCTGTTGAGGTGTCGGTTCTACTGGGTAGGGATGCGCAGCTCCATCGAGAAGTGGTGCCGGAACTGTGGACCCTGTGGTCTCAGACGAAAAGACTATCATAGTCAGAAAGCACCCTTGCAGCCTATCACGGACGACTCGTCCTCTGGAGATCGTAGCGTTGGATCACGTTAAGTTGTCCCCAAGCAGGTCAGGATACTCGTATGCCCTGACCATGGTGGATCATTATTCCAAATTCCTGGTGGTCGCCCCTGTCAAGGATCTCACAGCAGAGACAGCAGCCAAGGTCTTCCAAGCAAGTTTCTGCAGACCACACGGTTATCCAGAGCAGGTACTGACTGATCGAGGTCCAGCCTTTGAAGCTGAACTGTTTCAGGAATTCTGTCAATTGTATGGATGTAAAAAGATCAGAACAACACCATACCACCCTCAGACCAACGGCCTTTGTGAAAAGATGAACCACATTGTCATGGATTTACTGAAAACTGTACCCCTGGAAGAAAGGAATCGGTGGCCAGACTTGTTACCTGACCTGGTTGACTTGTACAACCACATCCCAGTAAGTTCCACCAACTGCACTCCAGCTTACCTTATGAGAGTAAGACCTGGAAGACTGCCAATGATTTGGAGCTGGGAGTGGTAGAACCAGAGGCTGATGACAGTGTTGAAGATTGGGACACAACTCGACAGGAACAGTACAAGCGAGTACAAGCCTGCGTAGAAGACAGTCTCAACAAAGTAAGAGAAAAGCAAGAGAAGAACTATAACAAAAATGCTCCCGCTAAGCCTTTAATGCCTGGAGAAATGGTGCTCAAAAGGAAAAGAAGAACACACAAGTTGGATGATCAGTGGGAACAGGAGCCTTACGTCGTGCAAAATTCCAATTTTGATAACAGCAAGGTCTGTACCATCAGCAAGGATGGATGAAAAACGACGGCAACCGTGTCTAGAGATCATTTAAAGTTGTGTCCTGGCCCATTAAAGCTCCGTGAAGAAAACCCTGTTGTCAATCAAGAAGAGAATGCTGAAGCGGTCATACACACGGATTTGGGAGATTTACCTGCGGATTGGCCCAGATTGGGAGACGCTGTAATTATTCCTGTGCTGCAGTTTTATCAACCGCAAGAGGAGTCTCTACAACCGGTCATACCAATTGTGCCAGTTGAGCCAGTTCCAGAAGAACCTGTTCCAGCAGACCCTCAACCATCAGAACCCCAAGCAGCGGACCCGCAAGAAGCAGCACCACAAGAAGTGGAGTCTCGACTGGTGAAGCAGTACCGCCTCCTCCAGTCACTAGCATGCTTGCCAGGTCCCTAGAGAGGTGGAGTCGTGTCTATAGTTTGCCGTTACGCAGAACAGAAAGGTTAGAGACTCTATACCTGACGCTACCCCACGTAGGTCAGAACGTATCACTAAAGGTAAACTACCTATTCGCTATCAGGAGTAGTCCTAGTAGACTAGTTAGCAAGACCCAGATAGGGTTTATTGCATCTGAAAAAATGTATAAAGTTGAAAAAGTTATTAATGTGATTTCTATTTATATGTTTTGAAATGTGTCTTTTCCATGCAATGAACTGCGTGGCTGTGGACTATGCCAGCCCAAAAAACTTTCATGTAAATAGTTTGCACTACGGTGCATTATCTTGGTTTGACATGAAACCATTACTATCAACCTCTGAAGAAAAACCCGTATGGTGTGGCCTAGAGTGAGGTCTGCAGTCAGAAGTCCTGCAGCCCACCCAGGACCCACGTGGGAGGTTTTTGGTGCGGGTCCTCCACAAGTATCTCGTACTTATGAACATGTCTTGATATTTTGATACTTTTGTATTCTTCATTGTACAAATAGTAACGTTCAAGAATTCGTACCTCCCGGATGGGGAGAGTTATAATGTTTATGTTAATGCAAAACAAAATGTTCTTTTTGTCTTTTACAGCCCGGGAGTGCTGTGTTTTACCAAGGGGGATGTGTAGCCCAGCTACGCAGGCACACACATAAAATCCAGGAGAATGCACAGGAAGGTAACCACAAAAGCTTGCTATTCATGCACTTCACTTACAATTTCAGACACACCCACTAGGGGTATAGGAGGTGGTGACACGTAGCAGAGTCAGTCTGTTTCCTGTCTGAGAAGAGCTCAGATCAGTCAGTCAGTTTCCTGTCTTCAGACAGTGCAGTTCAGTGCCAGTTCAGTCTGGACTTGGAGAGGAGAGAGGACTGAATCCTCGCAGAGCTAGCGTAGCTCACCTGACAGAGAAGTGGAGGCTAGTACGGGTGAAGTGCATCATCCTAGCCTAGTCAGAGCTACCCTTAATCAGTACCTCAGTAGAAGCTGAAACAAGGAGGAAACTGAGAGCTGCTCAGCGAGCTTGGAAGAAAGCTGACTATTTCCATCGAAAGCTACAAGTGCTTATGCAAAGAGCAGAAGCAGGGCGAAGGGCGCAGTGGAGAAGTTAGAGAAGTGCTTTAGGTATTGATTACCTGCACTAAATTGCCGGACACCGGGGTCTGAAGCGTTGCTACAGTTTCAAGCTTAGTAACAAGAGAACCGGAGGCATCTGGACTACAGGTCGCAGAGAGCAGCCCTAAGTGTCAATACGTAACCGGAGACAGGGAAAACAGGAGTCTAGCCTGATCAGCAAATATAGACTTAGTTTTCACCACTTAGAAGTTTCCACTACAATGTTGGCCGGGCAGTACAGCTATTGAGAACGCTGGAGATTTAGAGTTAACTTCGCTTCAGGCAAGTTGGACTCACATACAAGTTGGAGTAAAGGAGGCCTCTAACCTGCTCAGCGGTTACCCGAATGTGCATTCTCCACCCCGACCAGCTCCCCGGGATCTACGTGAACCATCTACCAGTAAAAGGTATGAAAAGAAGCTATTTCGTGTGTGACTGAATTATTATCTATACCCTGCATCATCATCACCATAGACTTCCAGGGACCCGTCTCACCTGTGGGAGACTACCACCCAGCTGCCCCATAACATCCCCTGTGAAAGTCCTTATAGCAGCGCTGGTTCAATTAACCAGATACCACAGGTGGCGTCACAAACTACCTATCCTAAATATCCCCTGTAAATATTCCCCCATTGGATGAGCGCCCAGGGCCACGGACTGAGCCACCGCTACCAGTGACAACTCCCATAGATTTCCATGGGCTCGGCTCCGAGTACCCCATTGCCCTGGTACTAAGTGCGACTCACATTTACATGGTTCTGCTCTGGGGTCTGTTTTTCTCTAGTGTGATTTTTACATGGGTCTGCTCTGGGGTCTGTTTTTCTCTAGTGTGCATTTACATGGGTCTACTCTGGGGTCTGTTTTTCTCTAGTGTGATTTTACATGGGTCTGCTCTGGGTCTGTTTTTCTCTAATGTGCCTTTACATGGGTCTGTAATTCTTTAGGAAACGTGCTTTGCATTGGGCATCTTTTTAGGGTCTTTGTATTTTAGCTGATCTGGATGCATTATCGTATATACTCATGTATAAGCCGACCCGTGTATAAGGCGACCCCCTAATTTTGCCACAAAAAACTGGGAATACTTATTGACTCGCATATAAGCCTAGGGTGAAAAATGATTATGCCCCCATATGCTCCATAGATTATGCCCCCATATGCTGCACAGATTGTGCCCCCATATGCTGCACAGATTATGCCCCCATATGCTGCACAGATTATGCCCCCATATGCTCCATAGATTATGCCCCCATATGCTGCACAGATTATGCCCCCATATGCTCCACAGTTTATGCCCCCATATGCTCCATAGATTATGCCCCCATATGCTGCACAGATTATGCCCCCTTATGCTGCACAGATTATGCCCCCTTATGCTGCACAGATTATGCCCCCATATGCTCCACAGATTATGTCCAATATGCTCCATAGATTATGCCCCCATATGCTGCACAGATTATGCCCCCATATGCTCCACAGTTTATGCCCCCATATGCTCCATAGATTATGCCCCATATGCTCCATAGATATGCCCCATATGCTGCACAGATTATGCCCCCTTATGCTGCACAGATTATGCCCCATATGCTGCACAGATTATGCCCCCTTATGCTGCACAGATTATGCCCCCATATGCTCCACATATTATGCCCCCATATGTTCCACAGATTATGTTCATATGCTCCACAGATTATGCCCCCATATGCTCCACAGATTATGCCCCCATATGCTCCACAGATTATGCCCCCATATGCTGCACAGATTATGCCCCCATATGCTCCACAGATTATGCCCCCATATGCTCCACAGATTATGCCCCATATGCTGCACAGATTATTCCCCATATGCTCCACAGATTGTGCCCCCATATTCTGCACATTATGCCCCCATATGCTGCACAGATTGTGCCCCATATGCTGCACAGATTATGCCCAATATGCTCTACAGATTATGCGCCCATATGCTGCAGATTATGCCCCCTATATGCTCCACAGATTATGCCCCCATATGCTCCACAGATTATGCTCCATATGCTCCACAGATTATGCCCCATAGTATAGGTCCCTTATGCTGCCGCGCTGCTGCTGCAAAAATGACATACTCACCTCTCGTCGCTGGGGGCCAGGTGCCGGTGTCACCGCTCGCTCAGGGCCCCAGCACCTGAGATATTTACCTGTCCCCGGACCACCGCTGCGCTGCTCCCTCTTCCATGTCTTCGGCAGTGAATGATCAGGCAGGGGGCGCGGCGCGCACTAACGACGTCATCGCGCCCTCTGCCTGAACATTCACAGCCAGAGGAGTCGGAGCAGCACGCAGCGGTGGTCCGGGGACAGGTAAATATCGCTATACTCACCCCTCCGCCGGCGCGTCTCTGCAGCCTCTCCTCTTCTCTCGGCGGTCTCCGCAGCTCTTCCGTCCTACAGTGGTCACGTGGTACCGCTCATTAAAGTCATGAATATGTGCATATTCATGACTTTAATGAGCGGTACCATGTGACCGCTGCAGGAAGGAGCCGGAGATCGTGGGAGAAGCAGGGGGCTGCAGAGACCGCGCCGGCGGAGGGGTGAGTATGATCCGACACCCTCGCTCCTCCGCCGACCCCCGTATATGACCCGCGTATAAGCCGAGAGGGGGACTTTCAGCCCTAAAAAATGGGCTGAAAATCTCAGCTTATACAAGAGTATATATGGTATATATTTTTAAGTTAAAAAAAATGTAAAAACTGATACATTTCCTTTTTTTCATGCTCTTACAAAGTGTTTAAAATATTAAAAATAATATTAATTGAACAAATTAAGAATGAAAAAGTGAAACAATATAAATAATTATAAAGTTCTTCGTTAAACCCCACACACTACACGGACATCTGGTTCTGTTTCACGCTTCGCCTCCCAAAAGTCATTGGTGCTATTTGTAAGCAAAAAACAAAGAAGCTCGAAGTCTTCTGGATCATGTAGTTTATTCCAAACACGAGGCAGCGACTCCATAAAGGAAGAATTGGTACAAATTACAGCTACCTTATTCTGTATGATCAAAGAGGGCTTAATTTTTCACTTCAAAATTCTAAACAGCCAACTACAAAAGCCCAGCATCTGCTCTGCGGCTGCCACAATGTAACTGTCAGCAGGTAGGAGATTTTTTTAACCCATTTAAATTATCCAGTAAACCCAAGATAGCAAAATGATGGCGAAGCCTTTGATAAAATTTGATAAGATATTTAAATATAGGAATAAAAAAACGATGAAAGACGAAGAAAAACCATCAGAAAACACAAAGCCGCACTTCAACACAATGGACTGACGGATAGATATTAAATTGTAGAGTACGAGAGATAACGGTAATATGCTTCCAGTGTTTGCCAATCAGGATGTAATGTATCATTTTATATCTTAAGTAAATAAAGATGCAAATGAGACTTCTCTTCTGCAGAAACATAGTGTCAAGCAATGAAGGAAACTTAAGGGTGCGGAAAGGGAATGTCACGTATATAATTATACTCAAATTTTTTTCCTAATGAGATATTTATAAACATATGTGTATTCATAGTATTATGCTAAAGTGAAGGAGTGGTAAAAATGGTGCAAAGTAAAGGTCCGTGTACAATGAAAGAGTATCGTGAACATGTGTTGGAATATGTTTGGTGCAACAACTCCATTCCTGTCTATGAGTGTTTAGCTGCTAGATTTGTATGCTATTTATAAAGTTAGAACAAAAAAAAAACTCCCAGAGGCTCACACAGGGAGAGCATGTGACAGTATTTCCTGTTTTTCCTGTGTCTGTGTATGAGTGAAGCAGCCTGCTGTAGATGCTGCACAGATAGAGACACACAAATGATTTATTCCTGATTTATTAAGCTTATCATATACTGTTCCTGATTGTTCCTGAATAAAGAAGCTCTGTTGTCACACGCTTGGAGACTATCGTGAATAATCCGCTGCCAACAACGTGGAACATTCATCTCGTAATAATCTTGCAATGAAAATAGTCTGCCAATCTCCCTTTGGGGAAAACGTTCGTTCATCAGGTGAAATTATATTTTGTGCTGCTGAGAACAATATCAGCCTATGTGCGCTGTATAATGTATTAAGATCATTTGGAGCATATCGTTAAGAATGATCTGCCTGTTTAAACAGGCTGATAAATGACGAATAAGTAACTTATTGGCGGTCGTTTAGTGGTGCCAGACATTAGGTGTAAAGACATCTCAAGGACCCACAAACAAATTAGACTAGAGTCTGCTGAACCTGCCGATATCGATGGGTACATCTGAGCCATCTAATCTGGTGCCTGCGCAGTGAGGATCTCTGTGCCTGTTCTCATCTAACTCCACCGCTTTCCTCACTGCGCAGGTGCCAGTTTCCCAGCCCCGCAGTGTGAATACATCATAACACACTGCGGGACGGGATCTGTGGCTGCCGCTACACGAAGAGCTGCCGGTGACGTCGCAAGGAAAGGAGGCGGGGCCGGAAACAAGAGGGGGATGATTGACACAGCTGATGCCGCTGACACAGGGCGAGAAGACATACCTCCCTGACACAATAGCGGTCAGGGTCGGACTGGCCCACCGGAGAACCGAAAGATTCTCCGGTGGGCCCTGGTATCTGGGGGGCCCTGGCACCTGCTGGCATACAGGAGCCAGTTGACTAGGGCCCCCGCTGCTCCAGGGGCCCCCAGCCAGTGGCGTGTCGCTAATAGCGGCACACCACGAAGCTGCCATGGGGGCCCCGTGGCAGCGGAGCAGCAGCGGGTGACAGGAGGCAGGAGCCCCTGTGCCCGCTGCTAAAGAGAAATGAATATTCACTGCTTCCCACACCCACATGGGCGTGGGAATCAGTGAATATCATTACTTACCTGTCCCGCTCCACCGCTGAGCGCCGCTGTCTTCGGGTCCTCTTGCTGCGATGTTCAGGCAGAGGGCGCGATGACGTGGTTAGTGTGCGCCGCGCCCTCTGCCTGAGCATTCACTGCTGGAGGACCGGAAGACAGCGGCGCTCAGCGGTGGAGCGGGTGACAGGTAAATCTCTCAGGTGCCAGGGCCCTGAGCCAGCGGTGACACCGGCACCTGTCCGCCATAGTGCGCCGGTGTCCCCGCCTGCTCAGGACACCAGCACCTGGCCCCAGCGACGAGAGGTGAGTATGTCTTTTTTTTTTTCTTTTTTGCAGCAGCTGCGGCAGCATAAAGGGGCCTATAAAATGCAGCATCTATGGGGCACAGTCTGTGGAGCATCTATGGGGGCATAATCTATGGGGGCATAATCTGTGGAGCATCTATGGGGGCATAATCTATGGGGGCATAATCTATGGGGGCATAATCTGTGGAGCATCTATGGGGGCATAATCTATGGAGCATCTATGGGGTATAATCTATGGGGGCATAATCTAAGGAGCATTTATGGGGCAGAATCTATGGAGCATCTATGGGGGCATAATCTATGGGGGCACAATCTATGGAGCATCTATGGGGGCACAATCTATGGAGCTTCTATGGGGGCATAATCTAAGGAGCATCTATGGGGCACAATCTATGGGGGCACAATCTATGGAGCATCTATGGGGGCACAATCTATGGAGCTTCTATGGGGGCATAATCTAAGGAGCTTCTATGGGGGCACAATCTATGGAGCATCTATGGGGGCACAATCTATGGAGCTTCTATGGGGCATAATCTAAGGAGCATCTATGGGGCACAATCTATGGAGCTTCTATGGGGGCATAATCTAAGGAGCATCTATGGGGGCACAATCTATGGAGCTTCTATGGGGGCATAATCTATGGAGCTTCTATGGGGGCATAATCTAAGGAGCATCTATGGGGCATAATCTATGGAGCTTCTATGGGGGCATAATCTATGGAGCTTCTATGGGGGCATAATCTATGGGGGCATAATCTAAGGAGCATCTATGGGGGCATAATCTATGGAGCATCTTTGGGGGCATACTCTATGGGGGCATAATCTAAGGAGCATTTATGTGGGCATAATCTATGGAGCATCTATAGGGGCATAATCTATGGGGGCACAATCTATGGAGCATCTATGGGGGCACAATCTATGGAGCATCTATGGGGGCACAATCTATGGAGCATCTATGGGGGCACAATCTATGGAGCATCTATGGGGGCACAATCTATGGAGCATCTATGGGGGCACAATCTATGGAGCTTCTATGGGGGCGTAATCTAAGGAGCATCTATGGGGGCACAATCTATGGAGCTTCTTGGGGGCATAATCCAAGGAGCATTTATGGGGGCATAATATATGGAGCATCTATAGGGGCATAATCTATGGGGGCACAATCTATGGAGCATCTATGGGGGCACAATCTATGGAGCTTCTATGGGGGCATAATCTAAGGAGCATTTATGGGGGCAAAATATATGGAGCATTTATAGGGGCATAATCTATGGGGGCACAATCTATGGAGCATCTATGGGGGCACAATCTATGGAGCTTCTATGGGGGCATAATCTAAGGAGCATCTATGGGGGCACAATCTATGGAGCTTCTATGGGGGCATAATCTAAGGAGCATTTATGGGGGCATAATATATGGAGCATCTATAGGGGCATAATCTATAGGGGCACAATCTAAGGAGCATCTATGGGGGCACAATCTATGGAGCATCTATGGGGGCACAATCTATGGAGCTTCTATGGGGCATAATCTAAGGAGCATCTATGGGGGCACAATCTATGGAGCTTCTATGGGGGCATAATCTAAGGAGTATTTATGGGGGCATAATATATGGAGCATCTATAGGGGCATAATCTATGGGGGCACAATCTATGGAGCATCTATGGGGGCACAATCTATGGAGCTTCTATGGGGGCATAATCTAAGGAGCATCTATGGGGGCACAATCTATGGAGCTTCTATGGGGGCATAATCTAAAGAGCATCTATGGGGGCACAATCTATGGAGCATCCATGGGGGCACAATCTATGGAGCATCTATTGGGGCATAATACATGGGGCAGCATATGGGGCATAATCTCATTTTCCACCCTAGGCTTATACTCGAGTCGATACATTTTCCCAGTTTTTTGTGGCAAAATTAGGGGGGTCGGCTTATACTCAGGTCGGCTTATACTCGAGTATATATGGTATCTATCTATTATCTATCTATATCTATCTATATATATATATATATATATATATATATATAGCATTATACCCTATGAGGGGGGCAGCATTATCCTCTATGAGGGGGGCAGCATTATCCCCTATGAGGGGGCTGCTTTATATTCTATGAGGGAGGCTACCCCAACTCCTGCTACATAATTAAGACATGTACTACCTTATATTATACCCTGATATTAGTGTGTTTTACTGCATAATTGGTGGTCTTGTATTTATTTCTATGTAGCTACATAGTGGGCCCCAAGGATGATTTTCTCTGGTGGGTCCAAGGTGTTCCAGTCCGACGCTGATAGCGGTATGTCGGACAGATTATAAAAATGTATATTTTAGCGTTCCTAGCGATCAGAAACATAAGAGCCACATTCACAGAATGCAGCCTTAAGGTACTGCCACACTAAGCAATCCCGCTAGCGATCTCGTTAGCGTTGCATACTAATGAGATCGCTAGCGGGATTGTTTCTATATCGCTAAATGCTGCCGCATTTAGCGATATAGTTAACGACGCTATCGCCGTTAGCGATCTTCTTAACGACTTTAGCGGTACAAAAGTACCGCTAAATCGCTAAGAAAAGTTGCCACACAGCGATTAGATACTTACCCAGCGGGAGCGCCAGCGATGAAATAGGGTCCGGAACGATTCCAGCGACGAGCGAGATCACAGCAGGAAGCTCGTCGCTGGAAGCTGCCGCACTGAACAACATCGCTAACGGGATCGCTAAATAGTGACGTTTTTTAGCGATCCCGTTAGCGATATTGTTTAGTGTGGCATACCCTTTAGTGCTGCTAAAGGTGGCACTTTTACTTAAAAAGGCCCTGGGGGGTGACAGGTTCTCTTTAATAGATTTTTTTTTATTAATTAACAAAATGCAAAGTGAATGAACAAAAGAGAAATCTAAATTAAGTCAATATTTGGTGACCGCCCTTTGCCTTCAAAATTGCATGGATTCTGTTTTTGAAAACACTTGGCAGGAGATTGTTCCAAATGTCTTGGAGAACTGACCCCAGATCTTCTGTGTATGAGGCTTATGCAGATCCTTCTGTCTTTACATGTGATCTCAGACAGATGGGATGATGTGAAATCAGGGCTCTGTGGGATTCGGATCATCACTTCCAGAATTCCTTGTCCTACTGCATAAATAAATTGGAGCCAATCAGATTCCGATGGTGTTACATGATACGCAAGTATCTGCTTGTATTTCTCAGCATTGAAGACACCAAGAAATGGGCAAGTTGAGGACAGTAGACACAGTAATGGGCCAAGGAAACATAGTGCAGCAGATGAAAGACACATCATGCTTACTTTCCTTCAAAATTGGAAGATGTCCAGCAGTACCATCAACTCAGAACTGGCATCAACCAGTTGGACCCAGTTGCATCCATTAACCATTTGGAGAAATCTGGCCAGAAGAATTTGGGCCAAAAACCCCCAAACCTTCTACATTTAAACAACCCAGTTGCATCCATTAACCATTTGGAGAAATCTGGCCAGAAGAATTTGGGCCAAGAAACCCCAAACCTTCTACATTTAAACAAGGACCAGTGACATAAATGTGTATGAAAACATAAGAACAGGGGTTCAGAAGAAGGACAGCTGTTCCTGTGGACTGATGAATATTTGGTGTAACAGAAGGCAGTTTGTCACCAAAGCGCTGGAGAGCGTTACAATAATGGATGTCTGCAGTGGAGAATCCTCAAAGTTTGGGGCTGCACTTCAGCAAATGGTGTTGGGAATTTGGTCAAGATTAATGGCGTCCTCATTCAGATGCAAGAACTCATACCCATTGTAGTGTAAGGGACTGTTCACGTGTTCAAGTATTGTTGCGGACTGAGTGGCAAACACCAAAACGTGGAGACATGTCCCATTTTGATCTGCGCCATCGATTAAACTTGCTAATGCAAGTCTCTGGGTCCATGAAAAAAAATCGGACAATGCTCAGATGCCATCCATGTACTGTCCAACTTTCATGTTTGTTTTTTAGAAGCTAGAAAGGTCTTCTCATACTCAAAAAAACCCCAAAACAAATAAGAAAAACTGATGAAACTCAAATCTGGTAATGGATAAACTGATCAAACACTAAGAACAGCGGCATTTTCACCAGGTAAAACATTTACATAATTATGGCAAGTAACAGGTCCTGTTTAAAGGGTTTGTCCCCGAAATCATATTTGTCATATATGGCTGCTAAGACCACCATTGATTCCAAGAACTGAGGGTCTAAAGTCATCTGTGTTAACAGAACAGTAGTGAGCATTCGTGACCACCACTCCTACAGTCAGTGAATGGAGCAGAGGTCGAACATGCTCACTACTACTTCAATCACAATGGTGGAGGTCCCAGCTGTCATACTTTTTTTCACCTGTCCTGGGGATAAATGTTGTTTATGGGAGTCCATTTAATTATTTAATTTGGATCCTCTTTACTCTTCATTATTTTTAATCCCTTTTAGACGACATTTTAAAAACTGATTGAAAAATATTATTTTCTAATAAAATAAAATGTCTTTAAGATATTGACAAGTGGCCAGTCTGATATAACTTTTTTGGGAAACAAAATCCTGTTTTCTTTTTTTTTGCTTAATTGTTCACAGCTGAACATTTCTTCAATAAAAATCAAAGTAAAGCACACTGCGCTTCCTTGATACATTGTAGTCATAATCTTAACATTAGCATAATTGAAGAGCTCGGCATTGTCCGTGCACACTGCGAATGGTGCGGCAGCTGCTAGGCACAACTTGGTGTTTGATCATTTCCAAGGCTGATCCCACAAAGTAAAGAATTAGAAAAGTACCGTAGACTAATTTTCAGCCATTAAGTCACCGACCGCTAATGAATGCAGATGCGCTCGCTCAGTCACGGATGAAGACTTTAATCATAAATAAAGTTGTTATTTATTTTTTAAAACAATAAACAAAAAATAAACATAAATTTACTTTATTACTGTTATTATCAAGCACAAGACGGCAACAGCTTGGAAATTACTGGTGTGAAGTAAAGGAAATTTGCTGCATTGATTCATTTTTTTTCTATTTTTAGACTAATCGGGTACAATAGAAAGATAGATAGATATGGGATAGATAAAAGAAAGATAGAGATTAGATGATAGATAGATAGATAGCATAGCCTAGCTGGGAATAACAGAGGTAAATCCCAGCTCTGCAGGGTCTGCATTAGGTGCACCTGCAAAGTTTTGCTATGAAGCAGGAAGTAGTTTCATGGCGAGGCATTCTCCTGACGCCTTGTTAGTCAGTCTGCGGAATGAAGCCGGGTCGAGTGTGCTACTGGTGAATGTCTAGCCAAAGCATGAGCTTTAGCTAGGAGAGAGATATGCCGGAATCTCTTTCTGAGTGCTGTGCAACCTGAAGAAATAAAAACTGCATGTGTTTGGGTCAAAACTGCAATGCCTGTGTGGATGTTACCTAAGGCCTAATATCTGCCAGGGAGAGTGAATCCCTAAAATTGATGGATGAAATGCGGGTGTGAAGTCCCAGAGAGCACAGGTGATTGCAGTGTAAGGTTTGGATATCCTGGAAAGACGGCGGCTTTAGTATTGCAGATGTGGTCTGAAATCATGGAGGAGCTGTCCTGCCGGAAGGCGACATTGCTGCGGTGTTATGACGTCTTTGGTGCAGCTCGGGAGAGTGCTGATAGCTAGGAACCGTCTCTTTAAGTGGAGTTGTGAGGACAAGAACCGGGGTCCACAATGCCAGGGCGGTGGACTGCAACATTGGACGGCACAACACTTATTTCGTCTACCTTGCCAACAGTGGTGTTCGTCATCCTGGCAAGAGACCTCAGGAGTGCCAGGATACTGTGGAATGGTGTCCAAAGTGACGGGAATCAGGGAGTTTGGTGACCCTGGAAAGGGCCACACTTTCTTATGTGCTAGTCCCAGGGGTAGGGGAAAGGTGTATGGATAGCGATACCAAGAACTATCCCATGACCCAAGTGGACATACGCACAGACTGTCGTTCCATGTCCCACAAAGTGGAGGTGGTCAACTACTTGTTGCATGCTATGGGACATGTGGGCTGAAGTGGTAGTGCCAAGTAGTCCAGTATGCTGCCAGGAGTTGGCTGTGGTGACAAGGTCACATGATGTGTGGTTATGTACACATGATGTGTAGTGACAACGCACTATGATTTTCTGCATGCACTGAGCTCTGCTATACACAGTCTCAGCTCTGCTATACCCTCACTCTGCCACACATACAATCACTAAGCTCTGCTAAACACTTACTCAGCTTTGCCACAAATATGCTTACTTAGTTTGGCCACTCATACTTTCACTCAGCTATGCTATACATTCAATGAGCTGTGTCACACGTACACTCACTCAGTTCTGCTATACACTGTAGGAGATTGGTTCACTCGGCTGCTCACAGAGGTAGACTCAAGAATGTTTCTCATTTGAATCTTCTACTGGTTTATTAAAATGGTATGGCATAAACTAGTGCAAAGTTCAACAAAATAAACATGGCCTTTCTGGCATTATGGGAAAAATAAATAAATTACATATAGCACAATCTATATGGCTGCAGGGATCCGACCAGAGAAAACAACAGGGTTCAGCTCTATTTACCATAAACAGCTCTAGAGCTCTCGTTTCCAGGCACAGTGAACACTGAATGATTCAGAAGGCTGACTATTTACCTTCTAGACCCCACCCTGGGATGGAGATAAGGTGAACAGTCTTCCACCCACTCTTCAGGTGTTCACAAAAAAAACAAGCCCTAAACATGGCTGATTAACGTCTCTCAGCACTTAGTATGCTTGAACATTTTCCCAGGTTCATATCACTGAAGCTAACATCCTCAGTAACATATATCTCACTTCCAGTATTTTACCAGTGACCTTGTCACAACCCTCATCTCTGCCACACATATACAGTGGGTAAATAAGTATTTGATCCCTTGCTGATTATGTAAGTCTGCCCACTGACAAAGACATCAACAGTCTATAATTTTAAGGGTAGGTTAATTTTAACATTGAGAGATAGAATATCAAAAATAAAATCCAGAAAATCACATTGTATAAATTATATAAATTTATTTGCATTTTGCAGTGAAAAATAAGTATTTGATCCCTCTGGCAAACAAGACTTAATACTTGATGGCAAAACTCTTGTTGGCAACAACAGCAGTCAGACGTTTTTTGTAGTTGATGATGAGGTTTGCACACATGTCAGGAGGAATTGTGGTCCTCTCCTCTTTGCAGATTATCTCTAAATCATTAAGATTTTGAGGCTGTCACTTGGGAACTCCCAACATAAGTTTTCTATGGGATTAGATTAAGGTCTGGAGACTGGCTAGGCCACTCCATGACCTTAATGTGCTTCTTTTTGAGCCATTCCTTTGTTGCCTTGGCTGTATGTTTTGGGTCATTGTCTTGTTGGAAGACCCAGACACGACCCATTTTTAATGTCCTGGTGGAGGGACGGAGGTTGTCACTCAGGATTTTATGGTACATGGCTCCATCCATTCTCCCATTGATGCAGTGAAGTAGTCCTGTGCGTTTAGCAGAGACATCCCCGAAACATAATGTTTCCACCTCCATGCTTGACAGTGGGGACTGTGTTCTTTGGGTCATAGGCAGCATTTCTCTTTCTAAAAAAACGGCGAGTTGAGTTAATGCCAAAGACCTTAATTTTTGTCTCATCCGATCATGACACCTTCTCCCAGTCACTCACAGAATCATCCGGGTGTTCATTGGCAAACTTCAGATGGGCCGGCACATGTGCCTTCTTGAGCAGGAGGACCTTGCAGGCACTGCAGGATTTTACATCTTTGCGGCGTAATGTGTTACCAATGGTTTTCTTGGTGATTGTGGTCCTCTCTGCCTTGAGATCATTAACAAGTTCCCCCTTGTAGTTTTAAGCTGATCACTCACCTTCCTCATGATCAAGAATACCCCACGAGGTGAGATTTTGCATGGTGCCCCAGATCAATGTCGAGTGACAGTCATTTTCCATTTCTTCCATTTTCTTACTATTGCACCAACAGTTGTCTACTTCTCACCCAGCGTCTTAATTATGGTTTTGTACAGGGCCACCATCATTACTGCCCTGACTGGCGTATGGGGCCCGATGATCAGAGGGGGCCTGCATCAGGCCCCGTCTATTCTGCTGATCGGGCCCCAGCGGCAGGATTCTGCCAGTGCAATAACTGAACCTGCATTCGAGATCATGGATCTGGGGATCATGGAGCAGGATGGATACGATGGAGACATGTGGGGCAGGATCATGAGGCAGATGGGGCAGGATCATGGGACAGATGGGGCAGGATCATGGGACAGATGGGGCAGGATCATGGGACAGATGGGGCAGGATCATGGGACAGATGGGGCAGGATCATGGGACAGATGGGGCAGGATGGGGAGATGATATGGGCAGGATGGGACATCACATGGGAGCAGGATGGGAGAACATTTGGGGCCAGGATGGAGAACATATGGTTGGAGCCAGGAATGAGACAAACGAGGGCCAGGATGTGGAATATTATTACCATAGGGGCTAATTAAGGAATATTATTACTGCAGTGATGTATATATTTTATTTTTTGAGGTTACTGTTTTAAATGGAGGAGGCGGTCTTGTTACAGATCAACAGTGTCACCTTTTTTTCCATCTGGTGTAGTTTAGAATTTGGGAAAAAATAAATAATGTGTTCTGCAAGCGGTGCTCTAGATAACTGTATTATTTGCTGCAGAGACGAGCCCTGGCTGGAAGAAGTGATGGCGGTCTGTGCTGGATGAAGATGAAAAGCGAAGATGAAGGACTTCACCTAGAGATGTCACTGGGGATTCAGTGTGTTACCTGTACATTGACACTATACACTGTATACTATATACAGTGGTCCTGTGTACAATATCACCAGTGATCACTGTATTACCTTTACACTATACACAATATACAGAGCTCCTATGTATAATGTCACAAATGATCACTGTTTTACCTCTACATTGACACTATATACAGAGCTCCTGTGTATAATGTCACAGGTGATAACTATATTACCGGTACACTGACACTATATACAGAGCTCCTGTGTATAATGTCACTAGTGATCCCTGTATTATCTGTACATAGACACTGCATACTAAGTACAGATCTCCTGTGTATAATGGCACTTATGGTGATATTAGTATTGTGTTTTTTATTACTGATCAGTATTGCAGTATTCAGTCACTATGTAGTGGTAATATGTTGTCCGGCCATGGTGTGGCAGTATTTGTTCCTTGTATGTGCTATTATTTGGTCACTGTGGTGGTAATATGTGGTATGGTCATGGTGTGGTGGTATTTTTTCTTTGTATGTGCTATTATTCGGTCACTGTGTGGTGGTAATATGTGGTATTGTCAAGTTGCGTTGGCATTTGGTCCTTGTATGTGGTATTATTGGTAACCTGTGGTGGTAATATGTGGTCTGGACATGGTGCAGTGGTATTTGTCCCTTGTATGTGATATTATTTGGTCACTATGGTGGTAATATGTGGTCTGGACATGGTGTGGCGGTATTTGTTCCTTGTATGTGCTATTATTTGGTCAATATGTGGTGGTAATATGTGGTCTGGTCATGGTGTGGTGTTATTTGTTCCTTGTATGTGCTATTATTTGGTCATTGTGTGGTGGTAATATGTGGTCTGGTCATGTTGTGTTGGTATTTGTTCCTTGTATGTGGTATTATAGGTCACTATGTGGTGGTAACATGGTGTCTGGTCATGGTGCGGTGGTATTTGTCCCTTGTATGTGATATTATTTGGTCACTATGGTAGTAATATGTGGTCTGGACATGGTGTGGCGGTATTTGTTCCTTGTATGTGCTATTATTTGGTCAATATGTGGTGGTAATATGTGGTCTGGTCATGGTGTGGTGGTATTTGTTCCTTGTATGTGCTATTATTTGGTCATTGTGTGGTGGTAATATGTGGTCTGGTCATGTTGTGTTGGTATTTGTTCCTTGTATGTGGTATTATAGGTCACTATGTGGTGGTAATATGGTGTCTGGTCATGGTGCGGTGGTATTTGTCCCTTGTATGTGATATTATTGGTCATTTTAAAAATTGAAAAATTAATAAAAATTTACCTAAATTGTATTGAATATTTTAACAAATGTTTAATAGGTTAGCGTAGAGTAGGGCCTGGCCAAAAGAGTCTACCTTGTCATGGTTGCTGATTAAAAAGATTTTTGGCCAAAACAAAAGCAGCTGGCTATATGTGTGATCTGGTGCTGGGAACTGGTAATGTCTGATTGGTGAGAAGTGGAGTTTTTCCAAAAGACAGCGGTGGGACTGTGGACAGTTTGAGGGGTGGAGGCGGGGCTGGGGTGAAGCCTGGGTGGAGTCTCAATGGGGCCCCTAAAGTTTTGCTAGTAAGGGACCCCAATATTCCGAGTGGCAGCCCTGCTTCATTATAACAGCGTCAACCTGACAGTGTCTGGAGTTTACTGAGCAAAATCCTGCTGACAGGTTCACTTTAAACTGTATAACAACGCCATTATGGCGTTTAATTTATATTGCTAAATCATGCTGTCAGGTTCTCTTTAACAAGAGCTGAATAGGCAGAGGGGACAAGAGCAAGTATAAACTATAACTGCCAATTCCCACAGAATGCTTCAGTGCATGCTGCCACCAAATCCTGCTGTAAGTCTTCTGCAGTCGCTCTAGAGTCCCTCCTCAGAAATTTGGCGGCAGCCTGTGACAGATTTCTTTTTCTGCCATGTTTAGGTTGTGTAGTCAGTGTTGCTTTAACTTTGACCTTGTGGACTAAGCTATATCTCAAGGAACAATCAACAACTGCTTATCTTTTCATCTCCTTTTCTATGCTTATGTAAACCAGTCCAATGTATTATTTTTTTTTATTTCGGAGCTCCCGCGCTGTCTTCTTATGATTGCAACTTCTAACTGACCGGAAGTCAGGGGCAATGATCAAAAGCTCTCAGTGTAAAGGGTATGCCACACTAAACAATATCGCTAACGGGATCGCTAAAAAACGTCACTATTTAGCGATCCCGTTAGCGATATTGTTCAGTGCGGCAGCTTCCAGCGACGAGCTTCCTGCTGTGATCTCGCTCGTCGCTGGAATCGTTCCGGACCCTATTTCATCGCTGGCGCTCCCGCTGGGTAAGTATATATCGCTAGTGTGGCACCTTTTCTTAGCGATTTAGCGGTACTTTTGTACCGCTAAAGTCGTTAAGAAGATCGCTAACGGCGATAGCGTCGTTAACTATATCGCTAATGCGGCCGCATTTAGCGATATAGAAACAATCCCGCTAGCGATCGCATTAGTATGCAACGCTAACGAGATCGCTAGCGGGATAGCTTAGTGTGGCAGTACCTTAAGTCTATGAGATCCTCATTGTGGCCTTCATAGAATTACATTGACTTGAGGCAGACACTGGAGCGATCTGGCAGTTCACAAACTGCTGGAGACTGACCGAAGCGGCGCTGAAAAAAGATAAAAATGGTGGCTGGTAAGTAAAAGACTAGATTAGTGTGACACCACAGCAGCGCTGCAAGAAGAAAATGCTGCATTGGTTTTGTCACTTTTCAACAACTCTGTTGCCATATTTCTAACTTCAATCAAATGTCACAGTCAACAAAACTCCCCTAGCCAGTCTAGGTATTTGATGCGTTTTATCTCATGCATATCTAATGCAATTAATGAAGTCCTTGATGATTGCTTTGGGTGATTGAAAGATTTGCAAATGTGTCCTCACTATTGGGGATCCTACAAAGGGGCGGAATACTTACACGAGATTGCAGTAGTCAGTAACAGTGGCGTTTTATGGTGACTTTTTAGAAACCTCTTGTTTTAGTAGGTGCTGACCTATTTCCATTGTTTTGTTTGATTGGTTTATTGCAAACAACAACAAGTTGAATAACTTCTGCAACTGCAGAGACAGATATAGAAAGGTAAAAGAGATAAAGATGGATGGATTTATAAAAAGAAAAATTTGGATTGTTTTTTAGATAGTTACTAGAAAAATGAATAGATATCATATAGATGCATACAATAGATACTCTATATGATAAATAATAATTTTATGAATAAAAAGATTTAAAGGTCCTGTATGGGAGCCCCTCAATTAAAGATAATCCTGACCCTTTGGGGCTACTAACCCTGAGCGTGTGGTTATCCTTGAATCTAACATCTCAAACATGCCCATGCCAAAACATCAAGTCCCTGATTTAGTGGTAAAATGATTTATACATTTTCAGGATGAGTCCAAGAGAGGAGCCCACAAGCTTCAGGTGCATGCGGACTGCACAGATGGAGCCGGGGATACCACAGGTCCCTCCATAGCCTGTTACCTTTTACCATATCTGTGGTTATTATTTTATATCTGCCATAAAATAATCCAAGAATTGTAGAATAGAAAATGAAAATGTGAGCTCCCATCCCCCTCCCTATGCCTCTAATATTTAATTATAGTACTTCTTGACGAGTAGTTCTAAGTGTTATATATTAGTATAAAGTCGAAAATGGGAAGAAATGGATATCGCTGTGCATTCATGTCAGGATGGCGCCTGCTGAGCCCCTTTCTGTAAGAGTCTTAGTAACTCCGGTTACCGAACTGTACACGAGAAAATGACAATCAGAGAGATTTTCTCATGTGAACTGAAATTACATAGTGGGGTCCATGCAGCCTGGTGTTAATTGCAGCCTGCCATGTTTTACTGCACGGTATAGAAAGTCACAGAGCGCAGCGCCTTCTAATATCATGGATAAAAGTTGCATTTATGAAACGGGCTCTTGTGACCAGCGCCAGGTCCAGCAGCAAAGTTACAATAAAATGTAGTATTGTACAAGGGACGAATGATTTGGTCACTGAACTCTTGTTTACAAATAAACAAAAATAAAATATTTTTATTTTAAATTACTGCAAAACCTGCAATGAGATGAAAGAGGAGAACAGAGAGAGCCATGTTACAAGACCCAGCCCTGCACCACCCACTATACTTTACGCCATATGTTAAAATAACATTATTCTGGCTTACTTCTGCCACCACTAGGGGGAGCTCTTTGTACTCAGATTTATACAGATCCTAACACCTTAAAACGGTTGTCCAACTGATATTTTTGCTAAGGTTTGGAGAGGCTTAAAAAATATAAAAGTATTGAGACTTTTCCTCACCGGTCTCCACAGCTCTCGCTACGACACTTACACGGTGCCCATTGGTGTCTCTACGTTCTTGGCCCATCTGGACATTCTGGAAATGGCAAAAAAAAAGAAGATGGCTCAGCCAATCATTGGCTGAATGGTTGACCCAACTCAGTCAGTGATTGGATGGGCAGGCATTTACTGTTATTTCTTCTGTGTCAAGATGTGACTAGGAAATAGAGATCACCTTGTTTTGGGGGCAGGAAGGGCTAGGGTGGAGGAGTCCTAAAGGGAACCAATCAAAAGTGGCCAGTTTTTACTCTCATTTTATTGCTGCTGCTCCCCTGAGTATGACAGTTTTTTACTCACACACTAAAGACACGCCCCAGAGGATCCAGTGAGCCACGCCCCCTTATTTAAGAACATCAAAATTATTAATAGTTAAAAAAAATTATTTCTTGAACTGTATGGCAGATTTTTTTTTAAAAAATGGAATACTCAGGGGAGTAACAGGAATAAAATAGGAACAAAATTTTTTATGCTAGTCACAGGTTTTTGTAAATGAAACAAGATGGAGGCCCAATAGCATCGGGAGGGCGGTAATGTCACGATGGGGGCAGGCTTTGCAGCGTTGAGAATCTCTCCCCCCATGTGCTCACCCACCTATCCACTCTCTCTTTCCCATGTGCTGACTTCTCCCGTCTGTGCTCTCTTCTTTGACCTGTCTACCCAATGTGCTATCCCCCTTGTCTGTTTGTCTCTCTCCTTCCTGTGCTATGTTCTCCGCTCATGTGCTGTCCCATTTGAGCTGTCCGCCCCCTGTGCTCTGTCTCTCTCACCCCTGTGCGCTTTCTCTCTCCCCCATCTGCTGTCTTCTCCTCTCATGTGATCTCTTCTTTGACCTGTGTACCCCATGTGCTATGCAACATCTCCTGGGCAGGGGAGGAAGCAAAAGACAATACTGACATTACAGCAGGAGATCACAGAGGATACATTTTGTGAGGTAAAATATTTTTAAAAAACAGTTAGTGAAATATTTTACCTCACAAAATGAATCCTCTGTGATCCCCTGCTGTAATGTCAGTATTGTCTTTTGCTTCCTCCCCTGCCCAGGAGATGTGGTATGCTCCATACACGGTCAGAAACTGTCAATTTTTAAAATTAGCTTTCGTTCGTGGGAAAACCCCTTTAATGTGAGCGGCTTCCTCTGCCTGTAGACACATCGCGCTCTGACGGGATCAGCTGAATGATACACTGCACCTGCACAAAATTCACGCAGGCCCAGTAAATCAGACCGCCGCCATCTTTGTGTAGACAGATAGCAGCGGTCACATTAAAACTACGCATGTGCTCCTCCTATACAAAGATGGCGGCAGTCATTGAATCATTCGGCTGATCCCGGAGGTGGCGTGCTCGCGACAGTGTTCCCCTGGTGGTACCGCACAAGAGGCTGCGTGAGTGTGGGTGTGAGTGTGACTGTGAGTGTGTGTGTGTGTGAGTGTGTGAATGTGTGTGAGTGTGTGTGTGTGGTGCATACGGCGTATAGAGTGTGTGTGTGTTTGTGGTGCAACAGTGTTCCGCTGGTGGTACCGCGCAATAGGTTGGTACCAGCAGCAGTTTCCATATTGAGACACCCATCACTTGGGTGTCCCAATATGGTGGTTGGTGAACTTCCTCCGCTTGGAATTCTGGGATACGGTGACATCTGGACAAAACAGGAATTTACAAGGCAATTATATAAATAGATTTAATATAGCAAAATCTAAGGATGAATAAGTTAATTATAATATTTATTTTGTAAAGCAGAAATTTTGGACATAGTACTAATGAATAGCCAACTTTACTTTACATTAGCATCCAATGTCAGGTAACTGCTGCCAAGGCAAATTACATCATGTAAAGTGTCAAAAGAGGTGTAGTATGAGAGCATCTTTCTCTCTCTGTAAAAACCCTGGTTAAATTGCTCATGGAATACATTGTCCTGGGCACCAGTGTAAAAAACATGCAAAAGATGAAGCCTGGCTCGTGAAAGAAATATATATTGAGACCTTTAATTTGATATTACGATTTTGAGATACAAGTTAAAATCCAAACCCAGAAATATGCTTTGGCATAATCGTATGTTTCGAAAGAAAACCATTGATTCAAAACTCTAAATCCTATGTTAAAAATATATTTCTTGCTGCCTGTGACTACCACGAGAGGGAGCTCAGGAGCTCAGTGCATACAGTTATGTTTTATAGTTCAACTAGCTAAAGAGCCCGGCGCTGCCCGGGCATAGTACCTAACTACGGTTAGTTATAACAAATTGTAATGATTATATCTATATACAAGTATTCAGCTTTCTCCCCATTATGTAGATAGGGCCAAAATAGTTTGGCGATTTGGAACGTGCGGGGGTTAAAATTTCCATTCAACACATAGCCTATGATGCTCCTGGGGTTGAGATGTGCGGGCATGCAAAATTTCATGCCCGTAAGTACAACGGTGCAGATTCCTATCCGGGCCAAAATTATTTGCCGATTTGGAATGCGCGGGGTTAAAATTTCGACTCAAAACCTAGCCTATGATGCTCCCGGGGTCGAGACGTGCGGGTGTGCAAAATTTCATGCCCGTAAATGCAGATTCCTATGCCGGACATACACACAAGCATTCAGCTTTCTCCCATTATGTAGATAGGGCCAAAATTGTTTGGCGATTTGGAACGCGCGGGTTAAAATTTCCATTCAAAACATAGCCTAGGACTCTTTCGGGGTCGAGGCGTGCGGGCGTGCAAAATTTCATGCCCATAAGTGCGACGGTGCGGATTCCAATCCCGGACAAACATACCCAAATACATACACCATACATACATTTCAGCTTTATATATTAGACTAGCTGAAGAGCCGGCGCTGCCGGGCAGTACTACCGGTTATGACAAATGTAATGATTATATCTATACAGCATCAGCTTTTCCCCATTATGTGATGGCCAAATGTTTGGCGATTTGGACGGGTAAAATTCCATTCAACACATACTATGATGCTCCGGTGAGATGTGCGGGCATGCAAATTATGCCTAAGTACAACGTGCAGATTCCTATCTGGCCAAAATTTGCCGTTTGGATGCGCGGTAAATTAGACCAAAACCAGCTATGACGCTCCGGGTCGAGATTGAGGGGTCAAAATTCATGCCTAAATGCAGATTCCTATGCGACATACCACAAGCATTCAGCTTTCTCCCCATTATGTAGATAGGGCCAAAATGTTTGGCGATTTGGAACGTGCGGGGGTTAAAATTTCCATTCAACACATAGCCTATGATGCTCCTGGGGTTGAGATGTGCGGGCATGCAAAATTTCATTCCCGTAAGTACAACGGTGCAGATTCCTATCTCGGGCCAAAATTATTTGCCGATTTGGAATGCGCGGGGTTAAAATTTCTACTCAAAACCTAGCCTATGACGCTCCCGGGTCGAGACGTGCGGGTGTGCAAAATTTCATGCCCGTAAATGCAGATTCCTATGCCGGACATACACACAAGCATTCAGCTTTCTCCCCATTATGTAGATAGGGCCAAAATTGTTTGGCGATTTGGAACGCGCGGGGTTAAAATTTCGATTTAAAACATAGCCTAGGACTCTTTCGGGGTCGAGACGTGCGGGCGTGCAAAATTTCATGCCCATAAGTGCGACGGTGCGGATTCCAATCCCGGACAAACATACCCACATACATACACACATACATACATTCAGCTTTATATATTAGATGTATAAACAGTATGCAGTGAGCAGCTGGGCTCCCCTAGTGGTGCCTGGCAGAACTGTATCTTTTACAGTGGTGTGTAAAAGTTTTAGCACCCCTGGTCAAAATTACTGTTATTGTGAATAGTTAAGCAAGTTGAAACATTTCCTTTGTATTTTAGGCAAATAATATGATTTTACAACTTTACATTTTAAAAACTCCAAAAAGGAAAATAGGCCAATGCAAAATGTTTGTGCACCCTGCATGGTTAGTACATGACAGCACCCCCTTTTGCAAGTATCACAGCTTGTAAATGCTGCTTGTTACCAGAAAAGAGGCTTTCAATTTTTTTTAAGGGATTTTCATCCATTCTTCCTTGGAAGATTCCTCCAGTTCTCTGAGATTCCTGGGTCGTCTTGCTTCCTTTGCTATTTTCAGATCTCGCCACTGATTTTCAATGATGTTCAGATCAGGGGATTGTGAGGGCCATTGCAAAACCTTCAGCTTGCGTCTTTTGAGGTCGTCTATTGTGGAGTTTGACGTGTGTTCAGGATCATTATCTATTTGTAGAAGCCATCCTCTTTTCACTTTCAGCTTTTTTACAGATCGTGTTATGTTTCCATCAAGAATATCATTGAATCCATTCTTCCCTCTACCCGAGAAATGTTCCCCGTGCTATCGGTTACAACACAACCCCAAAACATGATTGATCCACCCCCATGCTTAATGGTTGGGGAGATTTTCTTTTCCTGAAATTCTGTGCCCTTTTTCCTCCACACATACATTTGATCATTGTGGCCTCAGAATTCTTTTTTAACCTCATTGGTCCACAGGACTTGTTTCCAAAATGCACCAGATTTGTTTAAATGTTCTTTTGCATACTTCTGACACTAAATTTTATGGTGAGGACACAGGAGAGGTTTTCTACTGATGTCTTTTCCATGGAGGCCATAATTGACAAGGTGTCTCTGAACAGTAGAACAATGTACCACAACTCCAGAGTCTGCTAAATCTTTTTGAAGGTCTTTTGCAGTCAAGTGGGGGTTCTGATTTGCCTCTCTAGCAACAATATGAGCAGCTCTCATTGAAATTTTGCTTGGTCTTCCAGATCTTATCTTGACCTTCACTACAATTTCTTAATTACATTTCAAACTGAGGAAACAGCAACTTGAAAACGCTTTTCTATCTTCTTGTAGCCCTCTCCTGCTTTGTGGGCCTTCACCATTTTCAGAGTTCTAGGCAGCTGCTTAGAAGAACCCATGGCAGCTGTTTTTGGCACAAGGTTAGTTTTTATAAATCTGGGAAATTAGCATCACCTGGCCTTTCCTAACGATGATAGTGAACAAGCCTTAACCCTAACAAGCTAAATAAGGTCTGAAACCTTGGTCAAAGTTATCTGAGCACACAAATCTCCAAGGGTGCCCAAACTTTTGCAGCAGCTCATTTTCTTTTTTGTAATTTTTAAAATGTAAAAGATGAAAATATATATTTGCTTGCCTAAAATATAAAATAAATATGTCTTCAAAATAAATATGTCTTCTTTAACATTAGGGCTTTAAGAGATCATTTAATCTTCAACTTGCTTAACTGTTCATGGTAAGAGTACTTTTGATCAGGGATGCCCAAACTTTTAAAAGCCACTGTAACTATGAGTATGCTAAGGATTTGGTGCAGAACTTACCTAGAAGAAAAGGTATTTTGCTAAATTATATCATAGCGACTCTTTGTGGTATAATTTATATAATTTGTGTCAACAAATGAGATCTATTTGGTCCATTAGTGGTCATGTTATAAGGAGTAGAACAAACCTAAGCTCTATTTAAGAAACAGCGCCATTACTGATTTCAGATTTGAGCTGAACCCTAATACCAAATACAGATGATAAATGGAAGTGGTGTGGTGTTTGGTAGAAAGCAGCCAGGTTTTTCTAGTCTGCTAGCACTCCTTAAAGGCCATTTTCCAAATTGATAGGAAATAGTCCCATGTAATATATTACAAAGTCTCTACAAGCTAAATGCACCGAGTCTATGATAAAATTAGAATTATAATTACAATTTTTTCTGCTTCAGGGCTTTGAACTTGCATTAATAAACTGCAGTGAATGGAAAAGGGTGATGCTTAATATGCAAATATCTCACTTGCATAACTTTGCATGTATAATTGAATATGAGGAACAATTGATAATATGGTGGCATTTATAAGAAGAGAGAAGAGATTAGACCCACCTGATGCTCCTCTAGCTACATTTCCCCTGTCGGTTCCTGCTTTCGACTTCGCCGAATACCTGGTGAATTCTTCATTTGGAGGGATTGGTTAATTTGCATAGCTTAGAGAATATCAAAGCCCCAACAATATGAAAGCCTCAATAAGACTTTTCATAGGATTTCAGGTTCTCTAATGAATTTTAGAGGAGACGCTCCACTAACGCTTGGCTAATAATGAATTCCTGCACCAAGCTGAATCAGCCCATGGAAAGCTCATCTAGGGAGGAAGGGGAAGAAGCATCCGTGTCTGTATTAATGTTCTACTTTGCCCCATGTGACTGATTCTTACATTTTAATACTTTGTTCTTGGTTCTCAGCACGAAATGTTAACTCATTATATGGTTCTGTAAGTCAGAAATTTACAGGAAATATTCCCCGGAATGTCTTGTACATCATTTTTTCTAACTGATCACATTGGTTCTTTGCAATTTAAAGGGGCTGTCTTGGATTTCTGTATAATTTGTGTGTGTACCTAGGATGCAGAATGCTGACAGTTTTGTAATATGCTCCGTCAGCATTCTGCATGGTGTCCTATGCATCACACCTGTCTGGTGAGCAGCTCTTCTCCTGATTCCGGAGGAGCTGCTCATTCCTCCTGTCTCCTGATCCAACCTCTCCCTGCACAGTGCAAGACAACAGGAGAATGACTCAGCGGATGGGAGTAACCCGGCAGGTACAGGCTTCTGCATAGGTGAGTATAATGTGCTGTGTGTATCCATCCCTCGCTCATCCATTCATCTGCACGCACATCACTGTAGACTGAGGTTCTGCAGCAGCTGAAGTGTATTATGTGGTATATATGTAGATATATACACCACATCACTGTGGATTTTTCACAGTACTCATATGTCAGGGGTAATATGGGGACATGTCACCACTGTGGATGTGATGTGGAGACATGTGAAGCTCTGTCTCCACTGTGGATGTGATATGGGGACAGGGGAATTTGCCAATACCCTTTTGTGAGGTCCCGAGTGGTAATGTACTTGGCTGGCTTCTCGACATGGGGCATTGGCTATCTGTCAAATTTAGAGACTTCATTCAGCTTCAGGTAGTCATTGCAGAACCGCCATTCTCCATCTGGTTTTGGAATCCAGATTATGAGACTGGACCAACCGATCTTGGACTCTTCAATGACAGGTAGGTTCAAAATGAGCTTCACCTCTTTTGAGATTACCTCTTAGCGGGCTTCCGGAATCTAATATGGCTTCAAATTCACCTGGACAGACTCTGTGAGGACTTCATGTTCTCCAATCTGAGTACAACTTGGCAACTCTGAAAACAGGTCTCTGTTCCGATGAAGAAATTGTTGTCACTGTTGCTTTTGGGCACTTGACACCATCTCTGACATCTTGACATCTTTCACGTCATCTTCAGACTAAGCCAACAAATGTGGAGTTTCCATGACCTCTATCTCTCCATGACTTTATCAGATTGATGTGGTGCACTGGTTGGGTTTCTTTCTCCCCAGTTGGTGGACTTAATAGTTGATCTTGTAAATCTTTTCAACCTTTTTGTAGGGGCCCTGCCATTTGCTCTCCACTGTGGGTACCAGTACTAGTATCCGATCTCCAGTGCTGAACTGTCTCACCCTTGCTGACCGGTTGTACACCCTTGTCCCCTTGACTGTACTTCTTGTGCTTGGAGGAGGTGCTTTCTCACGATAGGCATCACTTCAGCAATCCTTTCTTGCATTTGGGTGACATGCTTGATCATGCTCCTGTAGGGTATAACCTCTGCTTCCCAGGTCATTCTTCTCTACAACCTTCTTTAGCATAACCTCAAGGTTTATTTAAATCTTTCCGCAAGACCGTCCATCTGTGGGTGGTACACCAAGGTCCGAAGTTGTGTTATCTTCTGGGCTGTGCATAATTCTCTCATAATTTTTGACATGAACGGAGTCACATGGTCCATTAGGATCTCTTTCGACAGTCCTATATCGTTAAACTGTACTGCCTCCTTGTACCGTGTAGCTTAATCCAGGATTACCAGGCTATACTGAAGCCCTCTGGCATACTTGATAAGAGGTGGCACTAAATCCATCACTATGTGATCAAATGGAACCACAATGATGAGAAACGGCATTAAGGGACTATGGAAATTAACAATCAGGAAGGTTAGTTGGCAGGTGGAACAGGACCAACAATAATTTATGATTTCTTGGTGATAGTTGGCCTCTAGAACTTCTGAAGGATCGATTTCTGGGTTTTCTCTACCCCTGATGACCACCTAAGACATGAGTATGGGCCATATCTAACACCCAGCAACTATAGGGTCCTGGTACCAGTAACTGCTCAATCACCTCACCCTGCTGCTTGGTGACATGATATAATGACTCCCCATGCATGGCAAAATAAGGATATTTAGTGTCGGCCCCCTGTTGAGTAACCTTATTTAGTACAGTTACATTATCAAACATCCCTTTAAGAGATAGGGCCCAGAGTTGGCCAGTTCCAAAGTTCCCCCTGGACACCCCTAACTCAGGGATGTTGGCTTCTGGGTACGCTGCTTTATTCTCACCATCAACTGGTACACAAAGGGAAACCAGTCAGACTCAGACTGTGTTGGTTTTTTTGTAGGGTGACCAGGCTGTTGTCTGAGCAACCAGGCACCCCCACAAGTCCCAAAACAAGGCAAAGTGCTGCCCTATTATAACAGAGTGTAATAGGTCCTTGACTATTTAAACCTCAGAGGACTCGGTGTCACTGCTTGTGTCAATGACTACTAGGGCAGCAGGGTAGACTTTAACATAGCCATGGATACAGTGGACACCCACCATCTTACCAGGAGTTAGCCGGTGAGGAAATGTGGCCATGACTAGGACCAGAACAGTCATTGGCACTCCATTCACTGATGCAGAACAAATATCTTCAGCCCCTCGGCACATTCCACAGATCACAATCAACAATCTGACTGGTTTTCTGACTCTTTTTAGAGTAGCCTTTTATTGTGGCCAACCTAAGGCACACCTGTGTAATAGTCAAGCTATTTAATCAGCATCATGATATGCCACAACTGTGAGGTAGATGGAATGTCTCGGCAAAGGAGAAGTGCTCACTAAGATCTTTTTCACACGTCAGTGTTTCCTGTATGTGTGGTGACAGTTTTCACACGTACCAGAGACACATATACACCTAAACACATTCAAGTGCATCAGTCTGCGCACATGACTGTGTGTCCGTGGGTAAAACGCGCTGACATGTCGGTTTTTAACAGCAGCACAGGCTGCAAAACGTCCCGCACATGTGCATACTGATGACACATGGATGACATCCATGTGTCATCAGTGTGACACGTACTGGTGCCTGGGAATCAGCGGCACTGTTCGATGAGGTTGTAAGAAGAAAGACCGTCCCACAGTCACCTGTCTTGCGCCGCTTCCGGAACTGTCGGGGCTATCTCTGTTCGCCGGGGGAAAGCTTAAGAGACCAGACCAATCATGGTGTCTGGAAGCGGGGGGTGTGGCTAAGGGTGTGCAGCCAGAGCGCGCGCGGAAACAGTCAGACTTGGCGGGAACACAGCGTCGTGCAGCAGGGTAAAGTGAGTGCTCCGTCCCTCAAGCACCGTTATAGTGCAGGCTTGCGCCCGAGCATCACCACTGGCAGAGACTGAGGAGAGACGTGCAGTGTGCCCGTTGTTCACCCTGAAGCTAGGTGCCAAACACTCCGAGCCCGTGAGTAGTGTGCACGTGCCGCCTAAAGAAGACTGGGTGTGGGACCACCATTTGCGCCCTGACTCCCCAGTGTATATTTGCCGGGCCACGTTGGATTCAGACAGTGCGGTGGCCTACATTCTTTCGGCCACATCAGTACATGGACTAGGGGCTCAGCAAAAGGTACCGTAGACCAACCGCTGCCGCCAGAAGACGGATCTACGTTATCTTCAGGACCTCTGCAGACGAGCACCGCGCCAGCCGTTGTTGGCATAATCACCTGCCTTGCAATCTCCATGGCCTGAGAAATGACTGACAGGATAAGTTGGCCCAACAAGAACTGCCATTACTTTATTTACTGTTCTTTAAGCCTGCATATTATTTACATCTGAACTGTTTATTTCCCCATTAACTGTTTTAACTCCCTGCGTGGAGTATTAAAGTGCTAATTAAAATTGTTAACCCTTGATCTGTCTCCTGTCCGTCACTGCATCAAGCAACCTGGTTACAAGGTCACCGCTGGTCAATGATGCTGCGCTTGCAGCTGATCATTCTCCAGTGGTTTTCAGCCTGGACCATTGCTTTTTGGAATCGTCCAAGTTGAAAACTATTTATCGCAGACATGGATTATGGCAAGGGACAGATCGTCAGACAAGTGAGGGATATTGTTTTTTATTTTTGTTTTATTACAGGAGACAAGGGCTTTAATGAAATGGGTGTTAGCTGAGTATAACTGTTTGTTATTTTTAATAAAAAAGTCATAGTTTTGTTTTTATTTCAAATAAAGGACTTTACACTGGCTGTGTGTTAAGTTACAATGTAACTATAGGATTAGTAATGGAGAGGCGTATTAATAACCCATGGTCTTGCTGCCACCGGACAATACAAAGGTGACATCAAATATGAACCCCACTTGCCACCACCAACGGGCAAGTGGGAAAAGCAAGGTAAAATGCCAAAATTGACACATCTAATAGATGCACCTTTTCTGAGGCGGCTGTGAGCTGGGGGGTGGCCAATATCCATGGTCCCTTAACATCCAGAGAGTACCAGCCCCAAGCTGTCTGCTTTTGTCTGGTTTCAAAAATGAGGGGGACCCCACACAGGTTTTTTTAATTATTTATTTAAATCATTAAAAAAAAAAACAGTGTTGGGACCCCTGTATTCTTGATAACCAGCCTTGCTAAAGCTGACTGCTGTGGGTCACAGCCCGCAGCTGTCAGGTTTGCCTGGCTGGTTATCAAAAATGCAGGGGAACCCACACTATTTTTTTTTTAAATTATTTATAGCACAGGCACCAGCTGATGAATTCTCCTACTCGCTGGTAACAGTTGAATACAAGTCTCAACATTGTCCCTTGCTTGCACTGAACACTGTGCAAGCAGGAGACAATGATACAAGCTGTCTTCAGCATCCAATGCCGGGAACAGAACAAACAGTACCGCTGATTCCAGGTGCTCGTACATGTGATACTGATGCCGCACGTGGTTGTCACACATATGCCACACGTATTAAACATACAAACTAGTTTTTCCAGTATCAGAAATATTAGGAAGTGTGAAAGAGCCCTAACCCAGATTTAGACAAATTTGTGAACAATATTTGAGAGAAAAAGGCCTTTTGTGTCCATAGAAAAAGTCTTGGAACTTTGAGTTCAGCTCATGAAAATGGGAGCAAATACAAAAGTGTTGTGTTTATATTTTTGTTGAGTATATAGATACCTTTAATATATATATATATATATATTTTAAATACTAATAATATATAATAAGTTTTATCTGTTTGATCTGCACATCCCGGAAATAAAATATTTATACTGATCATTAAGGTCCAGAATGTTTCCGCAATACATATTATCCATGTGTGGTAGCAATTTCCTCCCACAGCTGCAGCAAAAAATTCTCTGGATAACACTGGATAATCCAACGCCACTCGTCCTTCAACTCACGAAGGCCTAAAGATTTATCTTTTATTTTAGAACACAAAAGAATACATAGAAAGCTGAACATTTCATCTCTATGTATTCAAATAAAAAAATACAGCTTAATGAAAGTCCCGCCATTGCCCAACTTCTTCTGCATAACATCAAATGTTTAATCATTGACCTTTGCTCTGCGATGGCGTTAACCCACGATATCCTGCAGAACAATGATTTCCAGTACAATAAAGTGAGGAAACTGTTGAATATGCAATTAACCTTAGAACTTTCTAGCTCGTCCTTACATCACAGCTCTCGAGACCTAATCTGTGTTATGTTAAATTGCTTCCAGGTCCCAGAAGGCTTTGTCAGTTGGCTTGTCTCCATGTCATTGCTGGCCTTTTCCACCCTCGTCTATTAGAATTTAGATATAACGCTCACCCTGAAACAACAACCTTTCCCAGCCATCAGGGAAATTAAAAGTGTTGATTTGTAGTGGTTGTTTGCTCAAACACATAAACTGTGTTGCTCCACTGCCTCAACAAAGCCTCAATTCTGACCAGATTTTGTAAAAAAATTCTAAAACATATATGGACCGAGGTGTAAGTTGTGTCTCCTGGGTCAATGCAAAATATACACCCATTCCCCACCAACCATAGGCCAGTTATATATTGGCATCTTCTTATATAGGGCTTTCGATAACCTGTGGAAGAGAGCACAAGTACAACTACTACTTTTGCACATTGCTACATGTCTACCTGGATGCACTTCACCAATGTATGTCCCTATCACCAGACACTGCCATATTCACCTCCAGAGGCACTGCTGATGGAAGCAACGTCATGGCCTTTGTCACTGGTAATATAGGTTTTTTCTAGCCACAGATATTACTACGACTGTGACCTGTGGTGCTGCCCAGTTAGGCAGAATGGGTGTGTGCTGCCCAACAGATAAACAGAGAAATCAGCTCCCTGCTGTGGCCAATGGGACAGCACCATACCTTACTGCTGGACATTGCCAGTTATTGTTTCGATTTACCCTGGTTAACTTGTGGTATTCCTAATGCTTTATCCAGATTCTATCTGGCTTTTGACACCAACAATGTCTATTCTGTATTGTTAGGTGCAAATATGGAGGCCCTTCTGCTTTCAAACATGCCACAATCATGCCTATTCTCAAAAAGTCATCCCTCAACCCGACCACTATGTCCAACTATTGCCCCATATCGCTGCTCCCATTCACTTCAAAACTCCTTCAGTAGCATGTTCACTCTGAACTTTCCTCTTACTTCTCATCTAACTCACTCTTTGACAACCTACTATCTGGCTTCCATACCCACCATTCCACTGAAACTGCCCTGACCAAAATTACTAACTACTTATTTACAGCCAAAGCCAACAAACAATCTGCATACTCCTCCTTCATGACCAGTCCTCTGCCTTTGACACAGTTGATCACTGCCTTCTACAAAGATCCTCTCTTCCTTTGGCATATCCTGGATCTCCTCATACCTTAGCAACTGCACATTTCGCGTCTGCTACTTCCACACTAACAGTAAGGATTCCGGATGTTCCTTGGAGCCTGTGTCTCCCTTGTCCAAGATGTAGTCTGGTACTTCGCCCTGCCACTGAACTTCCTGTCTGTTCTGCTATTTTAGTCCAGGTCAGGAGATCCTCCCTTGCCTGAGTATTTTGTGCTGTTGGCTCTTGGGCTTCTGCCTGTTTGCTGGTGAACTCCCTGCTGCTCGTTACTCTGTGTTCTGCCTCTCCACGTCTGCTACCTTCAGTCCTCTGTGCGTCTCACTGATCCTACCCGTGGTTAACTATTGTCTGGACTTTTGAGAGAGAAGCTACACACTTATGGAACTGCTGTGGTCAGTAGGAATTCTGAGATCCCTATCTCTGCTTGGACTGGTGTGTGGGCTGCAGTGCTGGACTTGAGCAGGACTTTTCAGCCCAAAAGGTACTTATAGTGACCTTCTCCTTTAACTCTTCACCTGTGTATTGCTGGACTCCTACGTCAAGTACCATGTGCATTTTCACCCATGTGATTGCTGGAATTCTACGCTTAAGTACCATGTGCATGCACACTCATGTTATTGCTGGACTCCTACGTTGGGTGCCTTGTGCACTACCATGTCATATTACTGTTAGAATGGTTCATATTAGCAGTCGCGCCCCGCTATTCAGTTATTGAACATTTTTATATTGTGCTGTGCTTTCTTTACAATTGCAGGAAGTGCTCTGTTAGTTTTGTTTGACTTGAACTATTCTGTTTTGCGCTGTGCATTCTTACAATTGCAGGAAGAGCTCTGTTAGTTTTGGTCATTTCTTTAATATACTTATTTACATCAACTTTGGTCTCAGATTCCCTTTATCCCACGCAGTCAGATTCCGTAGAACCCACATAATTGTTACACTACCCCCTCATCCCGTGCTCTTTCTTTTGGAGTTCTTCAAGGCCCTGTCCTTGGACCCTTACTCTACTCAATCTATACCCTTGGCCTGTGACAACTCATAAAGTCCTATGGCTCTCAGTACCATCTATACACTGATGACACTCAGATCTACCTCTCTGGCCCAGATGTCACCTCTCTGCTGTCCAGAATCCCCAAGTGTCTATCAGCCATATCCTCTTTCTTCTCTCGCTTCATCAAGCTCAATATGGATAAATCTGAACTCAATATCTTTCCTCCATCTCGATCATCTTTCCTACCTGATCTATCTATCACAATAAATGACATCACACTTTGCCCCGTATCGAAAATCCACTGCCTCGGAGTAACCCATGAATCTGCCCTATCCTTCAAACCACACATCCAAGTTCTTGTCACCTCCTTTTGCCTTCAACTCAAAAGTATTTCCAGAATCCGTCCTTTCCTCAACCCTCAATCTACTAAAATGATTATGCATGCCCTCATCAAGTCCCGCCTCGAAAACTACAACATCCTCCTCTGTGGCCTACCTTCTAACACTCTTGCACCTCTCCAGTGCATCCTTAACTTGGCTGCCTGACTAATTCATTTCTCTCCTTGCTACTCCCCTGTTTTCCCCTTTACAAATCCCTTCTGTAAGGTTCTGTGTACATGTTCCTGAAACTCAGTTTGTTCGTCAGACATTTTACTTTCTGTCTTGCTGCAGCTATCTTGCCCTCAGTCAAAATGGAGTTTCCAGCTTGCATGTTCCCGCCCTGATTCTCCCCTTTTGCTTCTTAAGCAGCCACAGCTGAGCAATCAGTGCTTCAGAATCTAGCCTGCAGTGAACCTGTGACCTGACTCCTAAAGCCTTGGACCTTGTACTCCAGCTATTCCTACTGAGGAACTCTGAAGCACTTGTGGACTCTGAACCCTGCTCTTTGAAAGACCCACGTTTGCATGGACTTACGGTAACAGAGAAGAAGATCCTGAACCTGTTGTGGAGAGTGATTGCTGAGCTTAGATTACTCTGGCCTGCTGTGTCTCCTGCTTCTGTGTCTGCAAACTGTGTGACTATTTTTGCCAACTTGTATGAAGTAATACAAGACTTTCTATATCAAACCTGTGTCTCATGTATTTTCATCGCACCCAAGCACAAGACGCTATATGAACTGTACTACATACATTACACCTTCATTGGTTCCAAATTCTCCAAGTATTCAGTTCAAACTACTAATGTGGCACCCCTGTGGGTCCAGTTGCCACAGAGGTACTGCACCTCATCCAGAGGTGTGGTATCCCACTCTTAGGTAAGGAGAGGGCACTACCCAGGACTCTAACACTCTCACCCAACCCACACCAGTTCAGTCAGGGCATCTGGGTGTACCCTTTAGGAGGATGGCCCCATCCCAGGCTGGGTAAGAAATGGTGTTGGGGAGTGTGTGGGGAAGGTAGAAAGGTGGGAGGAGTCAGAGAGTGTGACAGTGGTCTGAGAAGTTTCTGGAAAGAGTCTGCTGGAGGGAGAAGAGGAGTGAGAAGCAGAGAGTAGCTCCTGAAGGAAAGACTACAGAGAGAGAGAGAGAGGCTCCAGATGAGGAGAGGAAGAAGAGATCTCAGGGGCACGGATAGTGACAGATCCATCCGTGGGGCCCGCATCCGCCGTCGTGGTCAGTGGAGGGACTAGGTTACAGTTAGGGGATCGGCCCCAAAACTAGTGGAGAAACTAAGGACTCAGCAAGAAAACCGGAGGCTGCAGTATCTGCATGTGCTGCAGCCACATCCAACACATTAGCTGAAAAGGCAGACATATAGGATACAGGGGTCTGACCAACGTCGCACGAAAAGATCCGAGTCTATTGGCTCAGGACACTGTGTGTGAAGACGCAGGGCAGGAGAGGCGGTAGCCAGCGTAGTAATATGGCCAGGAAAGGAACATCTAAGGGAGCCCTGGCAACGTACACCCCAAGCTATCAGAGAGCTGACTGGACCATAGACCCTGAGGACACAGCACCCTGGCTGGGGATTGCAACATCAGAACTGTGAGTAAAACCTGTGAAGACTGCACACTGCTGTGTCCTCCTGTTATTTGCTGGATCACCTCTGCCCTGCACTACAACAATCATCATCATCATTTTACACTTCTACTGCCCTGGGGAATAGCTCTGCCTGTGGAGAGCTGTACCAACTCTGCTGCATCAACAACTACCCCAGTGGACTGAATCTGCAGCATCGGCTAACACCGTCATTGACGAATATCCCAGGTGGCGTCACAAATTATCTTTCATAAACTTTATTTCCCCTTTTATAATCATTTTCATTGGACGCCCAGGGCCACGGACCGGGTCACTGCTGCCGTGACACATCCCTTTAAGAACCGGCTTGGTACTGAGTACACCCCTGGCACTGGCAGGCGCTCCACTAACGCTGACCTAAAAAGCCATCCATAACTTTTCTCCTCCATACATCTCCGAACTAATCTCCTGGTATCTTCCCTCACGTAATCTCTGGTCCTCCCAAGACCTCCTTCTCTCCGCCACACTTATTCGCTCGTGACCCAATCGCCTCCAAGACTTCTCCCAAATATCCCACATCCTCTGGAATTCTGTTCCTCAACACGTCCGATAAGCCACCACATTCGGATCCTTCAGACGGAACCTAAAAACCCATCTCTTCAATAAAGCTACAGTCGGCAATGATCACGCTGCCACCTTGGCACCACCGGAGCTACTGCAACCCCCAACCTACTGTCTCCTTCCCCACCATCCTGTAGAATGTAAGCCCGCAAGGGCAGGGTCCTCTTACTTCTGTACCAGTCTGTCATTGTTAGTTTGTCTACTGTAAGTCATATTTGTATTTTGAATATAACCCTTTCTCATGTACAGCACCATGGAATCAATGGTGCTATATAAATAATAATAATAATATGGAGGCATTGGTGAGGTATACAATATAGAGGCATTGGTGAGGCATCAAGAAGGCAAGTGTGGCTGTTGGCCTCCATCTGGACTCTTTTGAGGATGTATTGGAGGATAGAATTCAGAAGAAGTGTAGGGCTATAATGAACAATAATACACACCCACTATACAAGCTGTTCTTGAAGCAGAAGAGCACATTCAGCAGCCGTCTAATCCTACTAAGGTGCAAGAAGGAGAAATTCAGGAAATCGTTTGTACCTACTGCTATGGGGATGTATAATAATTTCCTAAGGGTGGTAGAAAATAATGACTTATGGCTGGTGTACTAATGTCAATTAACATTTTCTTATATACACCTGAACTACCCACTTATTTATTATGTAATGTTGGTATACCTGTGCAAGATTTGTGTCCTAATATTTTATGCACTGCTGTTTGTATTGCTGCTGTAATACTGTAATTTCCCCCCGGATCAATAAAGTGTATTGTATCGTATCGTATACAATATGGAGGCATTGGTGAGGTGTACAATATGGAGGCATTGGTGAGGTGTACAATATGGAGGCATTGGTGAGGTATACAATATGGAGGCATTGGTGAGGTTTACAATATGGAGGTATTGGTGAGTAGTACAATATGGAGGTATTGGTGAGTCGTTTAATATGGAAGCATTGGTGACTGAGGTGTACAATATGGAGGTATTGGTGAGGTGTACAATATGGAGGTATTGGTGAGTCATACAATATGGAGGTATTAGTGAGTCGTACAATATGGAGGTATTGGTGAGTCGTACAATATGGAGGCATTGGTGAAGTGTACAATATGGAGGTATTGGTGAGTCATACAGTATGGCAGTATCAGTTCAGTCGTAGTCTAGTGACACTGGGTAGGTGAATAGTATGGAGGCTTCAGATCAGCACCATATGGCGCCATTGCTCGGGTGGCCCCTTTCTGAACACAAACTATTTGGGCAGAAAACAAATCCAAGGATTTTTTTCAAACCAAAACATAATTTATTGGTTTTGAATGAGATTAATACTGGTAATATTTCTAGATTGGTGAGATGAAAACTGTAAAACTAAGTGAGAGATGTTCTAAATATGAATCTATTGAATAAAGATGTGAGAATTCATCCTCCAAGTATTATGTAAATGAGAGACAAACAGAATTAATTTACCCTGACGACATTGTATTATTTATAATCCTATGTGCTCTGCTGAGAACCAGTTACAATATGCAAATATGTAGCAACATATGTATTCATTATAGTCGTGATATCTGCTTTCTCTGTTTCGTACTGACCTTCTATTGCCGAGGTCACACTAAACGTATGGAAAATCGGTCCGAGTCTCGAGAGTCGCACAAAAGGTCTCCGTATGGTCATCCGTGTGTAATGCGTTTGCAATGCGATGATGCGATTTTCTCTCTCCGATGTATCTGTATGACATCCGTATGGCTTCACAATTCTCACTGATTTTCCCTATTGAATTAAATGGCTCAATGGGCTGAAATGACAAAAATGTGTGCGTATTTCTCGCAAGCTATACTGATAGTCCGTGTGGTGTCAAATTTTTTCTCGCACCCATAGACTTGCATTGGTGTTACTCGGTCGATATATGCGTACAGTTGCAGCATGCTGCAATTTCTCTCGCACGCAGAATACGCCCGCGAAAAAAACGGTGATGGGAGCTGCCCCATTGATTAACAATGGCCCGAGTGCTATGCAATGTTATACCGCCATATTGTACATTTTACATAATACTTCATACAATGTCTGTACAATACTGCCATTCAGTGCGCTAAGCAATGCCATCAAATAGTACAGTAAAATATTACCATATTATGGCAACATCAAAGTGCCATATAATATCCTCCTAATCCCATACATAGGAGACAAGGTATTAGGCCGGAGTCACACTACCATAGAATACGGCCGAGTGCTATGCAAGAAAAGAATTGCATAGCACTCGGCCCAATGTTAATCTATGGGGCAGCTCACATCAGTGTTTTTTTTCTCAGGCAAATTTGACGTGCGTGAAAAAGCAAGCTGCGATTGGCACTGAGACTTGGCCAAGACTCACCAATGCAAGCCTATGGGTGGGAGGAAAAAATAAATAAATAGCACAGCACTCGGACCACCAATCTCCTTTGAAAAGTCGGCAATTAATCTGCCACGTTAGAATAGAATAGATATATACTGTAAGATGGCTGCCGGACGAGTCCTTGAGGCCAGATATGCGTCATCGCGGCTGTTAGCTGCGGTGATGTGAGCTCGGAAGCATTCTCCAGCACATATAGTGAGTGCTGAGAGAGTTATTTGGCCATTCCAGGGACGGGTTTTACGAGTGGGCATAAGAGATGGGTGGGAATGACCGCTCACATATCCCAACCCCCGGGGCATGGCATGGCAAATAAAATGGAAGCCGAGTCTCTCATTCAGTGTTGGTGGCTGGAGGTGTGGAGAGACCTCCCGTGTGTGTTGCTAAAGACACTGTCCTGAGCGGACGGACCCGCAATACCATACGGACTATTTGTTTTCAGTTTGGTTTTCACTTTGTGCCTGACAAGGCTCTGTTTTGTTTTGCCACCCTGAGCGGTTTATGAAGTTAAATAAACTTGTCTGGACTTTGCATGAATACCGCCTCCTGTGCCTACCTCAACAGCAGCTGAGTGAGTACAAACCTCTACAATTGGTGCTAGAAGCACATGCACAAATCCCAATGTGCAAGTGTGACTGCCGCACAGATATCGTATGTCCTGGGTAAAAGTGGCTGCAGGAGTTAAATCTGACAGCATGGAGGATCTGATAAAGCAACTGGTGCTGGCTAATCTCCAGCAGCAACAGATGTGGCAGCAGCAACAGCAGCAGCAGTGGCAACAGCAGCAGCACAGGCAGCAGATGGAACTGCTAGCAGAGGTGATCCGTGGCAGGGCAACTGCCCCAACCCCAAATCCAGGTGATGACTCCCTCGTGAGGAAGACAGTAAGAAAAGCATTGCAAAAGATGACCTCGGGTGATGACGCCGAGGCATTCCTGGCGGTGTTTGAAAGGGTGGCGGAGCAGGAGAGATTGCTTCCGGAGCAGTGGGTGGAGGTTCTGGCGCCTTATTTGACAGGTGAACCGCAGAAGGTGTATTATGACTTGGATTTGCAGGATGCAAAAGAATACACCAAATTAAAGGCTGAGATCTTGGCACGCTTTGGAGTGACTCTGACTGTCAGGGCACAACGGGTGCATGAGTGGGCTTATCGCAGTGACAAACCACCCCGGTCCCAAATGTTTGATCTTCTACACCTAGTTCAAAAATGGTTGCAACCTGAATCCTCCTCCCCAGCACAGATGGTGCAGAAGGTAGTCATAGACAGGTTAACACACTCCCTAACAAGGCCGGTGCAATCCTGGGTTGCCCAGGGAGATACCCATAATGCCGATGACCAGGGCCGGCGTCAGCACCCGGCGCACCCGTGCAAGTGCCGGGGCCCTGAGCAGGCTGGGGGGCCCACTCGATGTCAGGGACATCGGCACAATATGGGGGCCCAGTGTCTGTGCCAGTGCCGACTCCCGTGAGTGGGCCCCCCCGCTTGCTCAGGGCCCTGTTATTTGTGATACTTGTCTCTCCCCATTCCATCACTGCGGCGTCTTCTGACTGTGACGTTCAGGTCAGAGGATGCTATGACGTCACGTCTGTGCACCCTCTGCCTGAACAGTCACAGTGCAGAGAGCTGGAAGATGGCGACACTGAGGAGTCCGGAGCAGAGCAGCAAGGAGAGGTGAGTATTTCATATTATTTTTTTATGTTTGGAGCATTATATATAGGGACCATCATACACTCGTATGAGGCACATTATACACTGAAGCATCGCATAGGGAGCCCATTATACACTGGAGCATCATATATGGGGCCCATTATACACTGGAGCATCATATATGGGGCCAATTATATATGGATCATTATATGGGCCCATCATATGCTGGAGCATTATATGGAGTCCATCATATAGTATATGGAACATTATTCTGCATGGAGCAATATATGTGGCTCATTATTCTGTATGGAGCAACATATAGGGCTCATTATTCTGTATGGAGCAAAATATGGGTCCATGATTCTGTATGGAGCAATATATGGTGCCCAAAATACTGTATGGAGCAATATATGTGGCTCATTATACTGTGTTGAGCATTATATGTGGTCCATTATTCTGTATGGAACAATATATAGGGCTCATTATTCTGTATGGATCACTATGTAGTGCCCATAATACTGTATGGAGCAATATATAGGGCTTATTATTCTGTATGGAGCACTATGTGGTGCCCATAATACTGGATGGAGGACTTTACTGTCCAATTTCTGATCTATTGTAGAATTTACAATAGATATCACTCATGTAATGTAAGAAGTAACATTTTTGGCATTGTATTATACCTATATTTTTTTGCCATATCTGTGCATCATGAATTGTGGTATGTGTTAAAGGGGCCCACTAAGACTCTTTCGCCCGGGGCCCACGAAAACCTGGAACCTGCCCTGCCGATGACTTAGTGAGCCTGGTGGAGAGGTACCAGGGGGTCGAGAGGTCTTTGGGGATGCAAGGGGGCAGAGCCCTCCCATACTGGTGGTCCCAAAAGGGGGCGGACACCAAAAAGGGAGTGGGATTTCCACGAAAGCAGGAGGTATCTGAGTCAAAAGCCCCGTCCGATAGTATAATTTGTTGGAGGTGTCATACCCCAAGTCACATAGCTGCCCGTTGCCCCATGACCACCAAGACAATAGACTGCTGCCTAGGACAGCGCTGCTCATATTTTGCATACCCCATCTGCAGGGGCCGCAGGAATGCCCCGTGTCAGTAAATAGGGTGCAAGTGACTGGTCTGCTGGACTCTGGAAGTTTAGTAACCCAAGTGAGGGCCACAATTCCCCATTGGCTGATCCCTGGAAAGAGGGTGGGTGTCCGCTGTATCCATGGCAAAACACTACCCTGTGGCCCAAGTGGTCATAAACACAAACTGTGGCACCGAGTCCCATGAGGTTGGTGTGGTCAAGGACCTATTGCACCCTATTATAATATGGCGGGACTTTGTGTTATTTTGGGATTTGTGGGGAAAAGGGAGGACGTCTGGTTGTCCAGACAACAGACAGGTTGTTCCCGAAGAAACCTCGTCGCAGAGTTCAACGTCCCTGAGCTGGAGGTGTCTGGGGGAAACTTTGGAACCGCCCAGCTCAGAGACCTAACTCTTAAAAGGGCAAATGACAATATAACTGTATTACATAGTGTGCCTCAGGAGCCGGGGGCCGATAGTTGGTTCCCTCATTTTGCTGTGATTGGGGATCTGCTTTATAGAGTAACCAAGCCAAGAGATGAGGTAATAGAGCAGCTATTTATACTATCACCCTATAGATGCAGGGTGTTAGACATGGCTCATTCCCATGTGTTGGGTGGTCACCTGGGGGCAGATAAGATCCAGGAGCACATTCTGCAGAGATTCTACTGGCCTGGGTGTTACAGAGAAATTGTGAACTATTGTCGCTCCTGCCCTATGTGTCAGCTGACCTCCCCAGTAGCCCACTTCCGCAGTCCTCTGGTACCATTGCTCATCATCGAGGTGCCATTCGAGCAAATAGCGATGGTGGGTTCCCTGGTAAAATCTGCAAGAGGACATCAATATATATTGGTGGTACTGGATTATGCTACCCGGTACCCACAGGCGGAACCCTTAAGAAATGCCTCTGCCAAGTGTATCTCTAAGGAGCTGATTCACATCTTCTCCCGAACCGGGCTGCCGAAGGAGATCCTAACAGACCAAGGGACCCCCTTTATGTTGAAGGTCATGAGGGAGCTGTGCAAGTCCCTGCAAGTTTCCCAGCTCAGATCCTTGGTATACCATCCCCAGACTGCTGGACTGGTGGAGAGGTTTAACAAAACCTTGAAGGCGATGCTAAAAAAAGCAGTTGAGAAGGATGGCTGAAACTGGGACTGTCTGCTTCCTTACCTGATGTTCTCCATCAGGGAAGTTCCCCAAGCTTCCACCAGTTTCTCCCCATTTAAACTGCTCTATGGACAGTACCCTCGAGGTCTCCTAGATGTGGCGAAGGAATCCTGGGAAGCTGAAACCACCCCCTATACAACTATACAAGCGTGGTAGATTATGTCACCCAGATGCAAGAGAGGATTGTCAACGTGATGCCCATTGTGAAGGAGCATCTCCTCAAGGCTCAGGAAGCCCAGTCCAAGGTTATAATAGGTCAGCCAGGGTAAGACAGTTCAACCAAGGGGATCGAGTACTGGTTCTGGTGCCCACGGAGGAGACCAAATTCCTGGCCAAGTGGCAGGGTCCCTATGAGGTAGTGAAGAAAGTTGGTGAGGTCAACTACAAAGTCCACCAACAGGGGAAGCGTAAGCCCTACCAGGTGTACCACGTGAACCTGATCAAACCATGGCAGGACAGAGAACCTGTGGAAGCTCATTGTCTGCTGGCCAAGTCCAATGTCGATGTGGAGAATGTTAAAGTAGCAGACACCTTGTGTCGCTCGCAGAAGCAGCAGTGCCGAGAGATGCTATAACATAACAGAGACCTATTCTCAGAACTTCCAGGTTGTACGAAGGCTAAAGAGCATGACGTCCTGACGGAGCCTCATGTTCGGGTCAACTTGAAGCCATACTGGATTCCTGAAGCACGCTGAGAGGTGATCTCAAAGGAGGTGAAGCAGATGCTGAGCCTGGGAGTCAGAGGAATCCAAGAGTAGCTGGTCCAGTCCAATAGTCCTAGTGCCGAAACCAGATGGGCAATGACGATTTTGCAATGCCTATCGGAAGGTGAATGAGGTTTCTAAGAAAGATGCCTATCTGATGCCCTGGGGTCAATTAATTAATTGAGAGGCTAGGGCCGGCTCGGTACATTACTACCTTTGACCTCACAAAAGGTTATTGGCAAATCTCCATGTCCCAAGGCGCAAAAAATAAAACTGCGCTGTCAACCCCAGATGGATGCTTACAATACACATGAATGCCATTTGTAGTACAAGGAGCTCCAACAACGTTCCAGAAAGCCATGGACAGAATCCTAGCTCTCCACAAAAGGTATGCAGCGGCCAACCTGGACGATACTGTGATCTTCAGCCAAGATTGGGGAAGCCATCTGGGCAAGGTCCAGGTGATATTTGATGCTCTACGGAATGCGGGGTATTCCATAAACCCGAAGAAGTATGCCTTGGGAATGGAGGAAGCAGGGTACTTGGGCTATGTTTTAGGCATGGTGGCTCAGTGGTTAGCACTGCAGTCTTGCAGCGTTGGAGTCCTGGGTTCAAATCCCACCAAGGACAACATCTGCCAGGAGTTTGTATGTTCTTCCCGTGTTTGCGTGGGTTTCCTCCGGGTACTCCGATTTCCTCCCACATTCCAAAGACATACTAGTAGGAAATTTAAATTGTGAGCCCCATAGGGGACAGTAATGATAATGTGTGCAAACTGTTAAGCGCTGCAGACTATGTAGCGCCATATAAAAAGATTATTGTTATTATTAGGCAGGGGTGAAATAGAACCCCAGATAAAAAAAAAGTTGAGGCGATCCAGGGCTGGCCACAACCCCTCTCAAAGAAGCAGGTCAGGACGTTCCTGGGCATTGTGGACTATTACCGACGATTTATCCTAAACTTCGCCATGGTAGCCGCCTCTCTGACAGACTTCCTTAAAGGGATAAAGTCGGCTATGGTTAGGTGGTCCCCAGGAGCTGAGACAGCCTTCCAGGAACTGAAGCTGGCCCTGTGTAAACACCCGATTTCTCCAAGGAGTTTGTGGTCCAGACAGACGCATCGGATGTTGGGCTGGGAGCTGTCTTATCTCAAGAGGTGAACAGGGAAGAGGACCCCATAAAGTATCTCAGCCGAAAGTCAGCCTGAGAGAAAAATTACTCCATAGTGGAGAAGGAATGTTTAGCCATTAAGTGGGCATTAGACTCTTTAAGATACTACCTTTGGGCAGGAAGTTCAGACTGGTGTCAGACCATGCACCACTGAAGTGGATGAGGGAGAAAAAAGGTAACAATGCCTGAATAGTCAGGTAGTTCCTAGCACTTCAGGATTTTAACTTCCATGTGGAGCATAGGCCAGGGAAACTGCATGGCTATGCTGACACTCTGTCGAGAGTCCACTGTTTATTGGTAGAAGGTGCAAAGCCCCCCTGCTTTGGCAGAGGGGGAGGGTATGTAAGATGGCCGTCGGAGGAGTCCTTGAGGGGAGATGTGTCATCGCAGCTAACAGCTGATGTGACCTCGAAAGCATGCTACAGCACATATAGTGGTCATAAGAGATGGGTGGGATTGACCAATTCCATATCCTAGCCCCAGGGGCGTGGTTTGACAGATAAAATGGAGGCCGAGTCTCTCATTCAGTGTTGGTAGCTGGAGGTGTGGAGACCTCCCGTGCGTGTTGCTAAAGATACTGACCTGAGCGGACGGACCCGCAGTACCATACGGACTATTTGTTTTCAATTTGGTTTTTATTTTAATGCAAAGAAAGAACCGAGGATGCAAGTCGAATTGTGTAGTTAAAAAATTACAATTTTATTTGGTCAAATACATAAAAGGTATGGGGTGGGGAGAAAAAGCTGGTAGTACAATGGACGCAAATTCAAGACAACACTCACAAAAAAATAATAATTAATGTTGAAAACATGTACTTAGTTAGAATAAATAGATGCCATGGATGCCATATACTGATGGGGAAATCAATATAATTACAGGTGAGAAAGGGAATTTATTAAAGTGGTGCTATAGCTAAATAGGTATACTGGCATCAACACTCTGTGTGAATTTACCTTTAAGCTATGCAAATGATCTTAAGGTTACAGTCTAAAGTATAAGCAGCATGAGTACTTGGAAAAAGAGCATGTGCATATATCTCTATATTAAGTCCAAAGTCACACAAATCAATGCTGTAAAAGGAATATGCATGGTATATATCATAAGGATTGTCTATAGACTATATCCAGTAATATGTACAACATAAGATCCTTAATGGACTTACCTGTATGGCAGAGAGGAGTGAGTGTGCGCATTTCCTGATGAAGGCAGATGCCGAAACGCGCGTCGGGGAAGATGCTTCATAACATTGTCTCCTGCAAAAAAATGAAAATTAATATATAAAATTAATATAACAACAATATTCCTCACCTTTCCACAGAGAAGATGTTAATCCATTTGTTCCACGATGGGTCTAGCTCTGCTACATCTAGATGGCAGGCTGCATGGTTGCATGATGCGACCATACAGTCTGTCATCCAGCAGACACTGAGCACTGTGTGCTCAGTGTCTCCCTGTGAACTCCTATTATCTGTCTGCGAGCATGAGATAGTTCTGCTCACGATGCCGTCAGAAAGGTCCTGGGAATTCACAGCCAATAAGCTCACTTCACCTATGTGACGTCAGCGCAAGCCGACAGATGCTAATGCGCAGGCGCCTATGCCATCTTGGAGGAGGCAATTTTTTTTCTCTAGCGCCTGCACATTTGCAGCTATCAGATCGCCAATAGCTGCTGCTACTGTGCAGGTGCGTCTGGCGCCATTTTCAGACTACTTTTTTTTTTTACATTTATGTATGCCATCAAAAACAATAGTTAAATGCACATTACACATGTGATCATACAGCAGCGCTGGCGTCTGCCTGCACAAGGTGATTTAAAAAAATATATATATAATATTCAATATGTAAACTAGGGGGCAGGTCAGTGTGGGATCAGTAACCTGTCAACAGTCTGCATTATGAATACCTGATCAGGCCGCCCCAGAGAACAAGCATATCATTAACTCAAAACTGAGAATAAAGAATAAGCAACAACCACAAGACGGATTTTATCACCTGGTATCGTTGTAGGGCTGGGATCACACACGCGAGAAACTCGCACGATTCTCGTGCGAATCTCTCATAGTTTCTCGCATGTGTGATCCTGGCCTAATCAGTATAACGGCGCCGACCTGACAGTGTCTGGAGGTTACTGCGCACAATCCTGCTGACAGAGTCCCTTTAAAGGCAGTTTTATCCTCCGGATTGCGGCTGGGTCATCCACATACAGTCCATTTGATACTCCGTTGCCGGAAGTGATAGCACCGCCGTATCTCTTGGGTGCGTCAGAAGCCGTGTTGTCCTTGGCTCTGTGTTATCCTCACACAGGCCAGTTCTCCATAGAGCTCCTACTCTGCAGCTTGCAAACAAACCACTGACACACCCAAACCAACACTGAGAGATTAAACGGGAATGGTGGACAAGGAGCCAATCCCAAAACCCGGAGTGGAGGGAGGGATTCGCCCCACTACCAAACTGCAAATCCCTCCAAAAAAAAAAAAGACCATGTCGGCTTGACCAAGTTTGACCAAATCCAAACTATCTTTGATTGTGCATTGTAAACCCAGATGTTGCTGTAATAACAGTGCACTCCCGCGAGTGCAATATGTCTCTAAGTGCATCGTAAGGGATACATACCGGCCCTTGTATATTACTCCCCTCACTGCCTCACATACCATAGAAGTTTAAAAAAAAAAAAAAACAATTCCCACCTTCCGAAAAAAGTCACAACTGCAAAAATATAAATAAATGCCAACAAAAATGAGAGAAGCAGCAGCCCGCAGTGTTGCTGTCTCGTGTACTTACGTCAAACTAGAATAATAAAATACACGTGCAAAAAATCAAATGGTAATTAAAACTCATGGCTCAGATTGAAACATAGTTTCCTCGTTCACTATTCTTTCACTTTTAAGAAAACTTATGTCGTTTTGAAACAATTAATATTTCTTGCTTTTCTATCCGTTCTGTGTATAATAGCAAAATAGCATCTGTGCATTTCCGGAACCAGACAGACTGTAAATTATATTTTGGTGCCGATCAAAACATTGTTTTTTTTTTAATAAGGAAATTTATATAATCCTAAAATTGTAAATGCATTCTAGTTATCTGTATAGCTTCACTGTGTCCTGCTCTGCCGTTATTCACATTGATGTTGTATGACACAAGTACTAGAGACAGGTTAGTACTGTGTCGATTGGGTTCACCTTGTCGTGTCGCGGGGGGACGGTTTTTTACGCTTTTTTGATCAAAATAGCCATTACTATGTATTTTATGTTATGTAAGTGTATTATTACTATTTACTTAATTATTTTGTTTGTTTGTTTTCTAGGGTTTTTACCTTCAATTTATGACAAATTCAAAATTTATATGTAGCGTGGTGCGGTGCGGTAGCCATGGGTGAGGTGCCCGTCTCCCGAGCCCTGACACACTACATGAAAGTGGGATCAGCAACTCGCCCATCAGGAGGGAAAAAACCCAATACTCACTGCTCTGATCTCCTTACTACTCAACGCCCATCTTCTGGTCCTCTTCTTACCAACGTTACATGCAACCATCAGCGGCCTCTTCACGTTAGACCAGATCTCCCATTTATAGGGCCTACAAAGTCACTGTGCATCACCTGTACACTGATGTTACAACCTTATGACACACAGTGAGTGACCTCTGGAGCATGGACGTGGTCGGAAGTCTTGGAAGGAAGAAGAGGTCTGTGAAGCAAAATACGATGTGGTTGGAGAGGTGAGCATCAGTTTTTGTTAACCAATACTCACTTCTCCTGCCTTGCCGCTTGTGTCTCCGTCGTTGGGCATGCCACATCTCCAACGTCTTCACTTTAGACCAGAACTACTAGTCGATGATTCAATGACATGATTTCTCATGCGCACTGGGCTCCGGTCTGGATACAGTTGAGAGGCTGGTGACATGGTGCGTGATGACGGAAAGAAGACGCTGACAGCGATCGGAGAGGTCAGCGGTGAGATGAAAATTAGGATTTATTTTTGAGCATCTGACTTTCATACTATGGGTCATACATAAGTTATATATCATAAGATGGGGACTGCTTGTATACTGTTCACAAAATAGCAGATGATCCACCATTCACAATAGGTGATATCACAGCTCACCTCCTCCACCTGTACAATGACTGATAACACTTCTATATACAGTAGATAACACAGGATCCACCATTCACAATAGGTGATATCACAGCTCACCTCCTCCTGTACAATGACAGATAACACCTCTATATACAGTAGATGACACAGGATCCACCATTCACAATAGGTGATATCACAGCTCACCTCCTCCACCTGTACAATGACTGATAACACTTCTATATACAGTAGATAACACAGAATCCACCATTCACAATAGGTGATGTCACAGCTCACCTCCTCCACCTGTACAATGACTGATAACACTTCTATATACAGTAGATAACACAGGATCCACCATTCACAATAGATGATATCACAGCTCACCTCCTCCTCCTGTACAATGATGATAACACCTCTATATACAGAAGATAACACAGGATCCACCATTCACAATAGGTGATGTCACAGCTCACCGCCTCCTCCTGTACAATGACTGATAACACCTCTATATACAGTAGATAACACAGGATCCACCACTCACAATAGGTGATGTCACAGCTCACCTCCTCCACCTGTACAATGACTGATAACACCTCTATATTACAATAGATAACAGGATCCACCATTCACAATAGGTGATATCACAGCTACCTCCTCCTCCTGTACAATGACTGATACCTCTATATACAGTAGATAACACAGGATCCACCATTCACAATAGGTGATATCACAGCTCACTCCTCCTCCTGTACAATTACTGATAACACCTCTATATACAGTAGATAACACAGGATCCACCATTCACAATAGGTGATATCACAGCTCACCTCCTCCACCTGTACAATGTGTGATAACACCTCTATATACAGTAGATAACACAGGATCCAAAATTCACAATAGGTGATGTCACAGCTCACCTCCTCCTGTACAATGACTGATAACACCTCCATATACAGCTGATAACACATGATCCACATTCACAATAGGTGATGTCACAGCTCACCTCCTCCTCCTTTACAATGACTGATAACTCCTCTATAAACAGTAGATAACAAAGGATCCACCATTCTCAATAGGTGATGTCACAGCTCACCTCCTCCTCCTGTACAATGACTGATAACACCTCTATATACAGTAGATAACACAGGATCCACCACTCACATATAGCTCACCTCCTCCTCCTGTACAATGACTGATAACACCTCTATATACAGCTGATAACACGGGATCCACCATTCACAATAGGTGATGTAACAGCTCACCTCCTCTCCTCCTGTACAATGACTGATAACACCTCTATATACAGTAGATAACACAGGATCCATCATTCACAATAGATGATGTCACAGCTCACTCCTCCTGTACAATGACTAAACACCTCTATATACAGTAGATAACACAGGATCCACCATTCACAATAGGTGATGTCACAGCTCACCTCCTCCTCCTGTACAATGACTGATAACACCTCTATATACAGTAGATAACACAGGATCCACCATTCACAATAGGTGATATTACAGCTCACCTCCTCCTCCTGTACAATGACAGATAACACCTCTATATACAGTAGATAACACAGGATCCACCATTCACAATAGGTGATATACAGCTCACCTCCTCCTCCTGTACAATGACTGATAACACCTCTATATACAGTAGATAACACAGGATCCACCATTCACAATAGGTGATGTCACAGCTCACCTCCTCCTCCTGTACAATGACTGATAACACCTCTATATACAGAAGATAACACAGGATCCACCATTCACAATAGGTGATATTAGGGGAGGAGTCCTGAGGAGATCATTTGCATATTCCCAGTTCATTCTGGGATAAGTGAAGAGTCTCCGCGAGCTCCAAGAACACTGGGTTTTGGCTGTTGCAGCTGAAAGGAGGACATCGGTAAGAATTTTGGTACTTTTTTCACTGCTGTGATATCTCTTGAACAATAAGAACATGGAAGAGGGTAGGAGCCATGTGGTGAGCTGCATTTCTTGCTACATGTTCACAGATTTACCAGTGGAAAAGCCAAATTTCACATGCCAGAAATGCAAGCTTGTGTCCATGTTGGAGGAAAAGTTGCGTAATCTGGAAGAGAGGTTATCTACATGAAGATCATTAAGGAAGATGAAGAGTTCTTAAGGGTATGCCACACTAAACAATATCGCTAACGGGATCGCTAAAAAACGTCACTATTTAGCGATCCTGTTAGCGATGTTGTTGTGTGCGGCAGCTTCCAGCGACGAGCTTCCTGCTGTGATCTCGCTCGTCGCTGGAATCGCTCCGGACCCTATTTTCTCGCTGGCGCTCCCGCTGGGTAAGTATCTTATCGCTGTGTGGCACCTTTTCTTAGCGACTTAGCGGTACTTTTGTACCGCTAAAGTCGTTAAGAAGATCGCTAACGGCGATAGCGTCGTTAACTATATCGCTAAATGTGGCCGCATTTAGCGATATAGAAACAATCCCGCTAGCGATCGCATTAGTATGCGTCGTTATCGTGATCGCTAGCGGGATTGTTTAGTGTGGCAGTACCTTTAGACAGAGCAGAATTATCTCTTCATGGTGCAGAAAGAGAAGAAATTCGAAGAGCACCTGAAGAAACAGAGGAATGGAAGCATGTGACCCAAAGAAGCAGGAGGATCGTGAGGCAGTCAGCACCCATACTGCTCAGGAACCAGTACCAGGCTCTCACACAGGAGAATGATGAAGAAATACATCAGGATAAGACTTTGCCCACAAACAACCTTGTACGCCCTCAGAGTCCTCCTGAATGGAGAAAGAAAAATGTTGTGAAGAAGAAACGGAGAGTTGTGGTCATGGGGGATTCCCTGTTGAGAGGAACAGAGGCCGCTATCTGCAGACCGGATATAACCTCAAGAGAAATGTGCTGTCTTCCAGGTGCAAAAATTAAAGATGTGTCTGACAGGATATAAGGACTCTTCAGAACTACAGATGACTACCCATTCCTGCCAGGGCTGCCACTAGGAATTTCGGAGCCCCATACTGGCAAAATTTATGGGGCCCCCTTGAGACTCCACCCCGGCTCCACCCCCAGGTCAGCCCCACCCTAGCTCCTTCTCCACCACGCGAACCTTCCAAAATCACTCTGCCCTTTCTTGGAAAAACTCCACTTCTGCACCACGCCCTCACCAATGACACATTAACACTTATCACATACATAGCCATCAGCTTTTCTGTTTTGCTCGCAGTGTAAGTACCCCGACCGCTGGCCTCCACGTAACGGAAATCCCGCGTCGCTGATTGGTCGCTCCCGGCCGGACGCGACCAATCAGCGACAGGCGCAGTCCGGCCACGACCAATCAGCGACGCGGAATTTCCATTACAGACAGAATTAGACGATTATATAGTAGATTGCTAATGGGGAGTCGAAGGGGGAGGGGAAGGAATAATTATACAATCATTCCTTACCCCACCCCCCCTTTGACTCCTCAATAGCAATGTATATATAAGTACAATCACGTACTAAAATAGTGGACAAACTAATACATGGACTTGTTATTTACTCACTCAGCCGGTGTTGCCGCCGCACCCACCACCCAGTCAAGAAGAATTTAATGGTCGTCTCAGCCTGCCCACCGATGCCGCCTCTGCCTGCCCACCAAATAAATGGAAAGTTTATATTACAGCATATTTAATCACTGAGTATACGTTACAAAACATTATCTTTATTGGTATTTATTAAAACCCTATAAATTATAGAACATAAATACAACTCAAAACATAACTAAGTGATTATGTAAAAGAACAAAAATAAATAAAATAGGAGTCAAGAGTAAAGGGGTGATCACCCCATTTATTTATTTTACTCACTTTTATAGCAGTAATCTTTCCAAAACACTTTAGGGTATGTTCCCACCAGGGCCGGCTCCAGGTTTTTATGGGCCCCGGGCGAAAGAGCCTCAGTGGGCCCCTTTAACACAGACCACGATTCATGATGCACAGATACAGCAGAGAAATATGGGTACAGTACAATGCCAAACATTTCTCTTCTTCCATTACATGACTGATATCTATTGTAAATTGTACAATAGCTCAAAAACCGCCAAATCCTCCTCACAGCGCACAGTACAGACTGGACAGTACAGTCCTCCATACAATATTATGGGCACCACAGTCTCCCCCTCATCACCCATATAATACCCCATGCAGGATGTCACCCCCCCATATAATGCTCCATACAGAATACTGGACCCAAAATAATGCTCCATACAGAATACTGGACCCAAAATAATGCTCCATACAGGATACTGGTCCCCATATAATGCTCCATACAGGATACTGGTCCCCATATAATGCTCCATACAAAATATGGAGCTCTCCTCTGCGCTGTACTGCGTTCTGCACTGTTACGGCTCAAGAAAGGGCGCTGTGGAAAGACTCCCCATTATCATCATGATTTCCTCCTCATCATCATCATTGCCTCCTTATCATCATCATTGTCTCCCCATCATCATCATGGCCTCCCCATTATCATCAATGCCTGCCCATCATCATCATCGCCTCCCCATCATCATCATCTCCTCCCCATCATCAATGCCTGCCCATTATCATCATTATCGCCTCCCCATCATCATCAATGCCTGCCCATCATCATCTTCTCCCCATCATCAATGCCTGCCCATTATCATCAATGCCTGCCCATTATCATCTTCTCCCCATCATCATCAATGCCTCCCCATTATCAGCAATGCCTGCCCATCATCACACACAGACAGCACACAAGCACTCTCTCACATACATACATACACACACACACACACAAAGCACCGCACTACATACACACAGACACACACACGTCTCACCCGTCCAGCGTCCGCGCTCTCTGCCACAGCCGGCCGCTGAATAATGACGTCATTCAGCGGCGCTGCTGTGAGAGGAAGCGCCGGCGCCCCCTGGAGCCCGGAACTGCGGCTGCGGAGGCACGGGAGAGGTAAGTATTGTGCCAGCTGATGCCGGGGCCCTGAGCAAGCGGGGGGGGCCCAGTGGCGGCGCTGACACCGCTCTCCTCTGCTAACGGGCGCGGGGGTGCCAGACGGCGAGTGGGCCCCCCGCCTGCTCAGGGCCCCGGCACTTGCCCGGGTGTGCCGGGTGCTGACGCCGGCCCTGGTTCCCACGGTCACTAAATGCTACGATAAAGTAGACCCCTTAAGGAACTTATCTAGATGTGTGGTGAGCACTTTGAACCCCCAAGTGCTTAACAGAAGTTTATAACATAGAGCCGTAAAAAATAAAAAATCTATTTTCACAAAAATGATATTTTCTCCCCCAATTTTTTATTTTCCCAAGAGCAAAAGGAGAAATTGGACCCCAAAAGTTGTTGTACAATTTGTCCAGAGTATGCTAACACCCCAATATGTGGGGGGAACCACTGTTTGGGCGCATGGCAGAGCTTGCAAAGGAAGGTGCACCGTTTGACTTTTTCAACTCAGAATTGGCTGGAATTGAGATCAGACCCCATATCACGTTTGGAGAGCCCCTGATGTGCCTAAACAGTGGAAACCCCCAATTCTAACTCCAACACACCCTAACCATAACTATTGCCCCAACCCTAAGGGTGAGTTTCCACGGTCAGGAAACGCTGCGTGTTTGGCGCTGTGCGCTGGCGCAGCGCCAAACACGCAGCGTCCAGATGTTACAGCATAGTGGAGGGGATTTCAAGAAATCCCGTCTCCACTATGCGTAACAATACGCAGGTGGCAAACCTGCGTATCCGGACATGCGGCGCGTCTTTTCAGACCGCAGCATGTCCTAGCGTATTGCGGCGACGCTGCGTCGCCGCAACATAATTAACACAGGGCTATGTAGCCCTGCGCTCTTTCCGGAGGTGTTCCGGAGGTGTCCTGAACACCTCCGGAAAGTGCGCGCGTCATAAAGGGGGCGGGGCTTAGACGGAGCGGAATTTCCGCTCCGTCAAAAGCGCTATGGTTCCGGACCGTGGAACCATAGCCTAACAATAGCCCCAAGCCCAACCCTAATGGTAAAATGGAAATTTTTTTGTTTTATTATTTTTCCCTAACTAAGGGGGTGGTAAAGGGGGTTTGATTTACTATTTATAGCGGGTTTTTATGTTTGGCAGCTGTCACATGCTAAAAGATGCTTTTAATAGCAAAACATTTTTTTTGGCATCACCACATTTTGAGAGCTATCATTTTTCCATATTTTGGCCCACAGAGTCATGTGAGGTCTTGTTTTTTGCGGGAAGAGTTGACGTTTTTATTGGTACCATTTTGGGGAAACTGACATTTTTTGATCGATTTTTATTCCAATTTTTGGGAGGCAGGGAGTCGCGGTCCGGTGCATCCCGTCTTGTAGCGAAGCCGGCCTTTTCTTTCCGTCCCGTCACAGCTCCTGCGCAGGCACACTGCTCTGCCCTGGTGAGGGCAGAGTAAAGTACTGCAGTGCGCAGGCGCCGGGAAAGGTCAGAGAGGTCCGGAGCCTGCGCACTGTACAGTAGTACTGTGCTGGGCAGTGCAGTGCGCCTGCGCAGGAGCAGCGACGGGACGTAAAGAAGAGGCCGGCTTCGCTACAAGACGGGAGGCGCCGATCCGGACCGCGACTCCCTCCGGACCGGACCGCCCCCGGGTGAGTATTTTATAACTCGTTTTTCTTCACTTTCAGGTAACATTGGGGGCTTATCTACAGCATTACAGAATGCTGTAGATAAGCCCCTGATGGCGGTGGCCCTATCTCATAGGGCAAAAAAGGGGTGACAGATTCCCTTTAACTAGTGGGACAATTCTATAGGTTGGGTCGTTGCGGACACGGTGGTGATACTAAATATGTGTACTTTTAGTGTTGAGATTTTTTTTTTCAAAGATTGATTTAATGATGGAATATTGTTTTTTTTTTATATATAATTTTACAATTATTTATTTTTTTAAATTATATCTTTTACACTGTGTCCTGCTCTGAGGGCCCTGTTGGAATGCTGTGTGCGGCCCAGGGCAGGCAGGGGGGGCCAGCCACACTCAGCATTCCAACAGGGCCCCGGCCCACGGCAGGCAGGAGGGGCTCGCACCATCCACCAACAGGGTCCCCAGGACTCCTGTTGCAGGATGCTGCGCCTGCAGGCCCCGCCGCCAGCCCTGGGGAGGGCCCCTCCTGCCTGCCCTGGGGGCCCCATTGGTGGATGCTGCGGGCCCCTTCTGCATGCCCTGGGGAGGGCCCCTCCTGCCTGATCTGGGGGCCCTGTTGGTGGATGCTGCGGGCCCCTTCTGCATGCCCTGGGGAGGGCCCCTCCTGCCTGCTCTGGGGGCCCCGTTGGTGGATGCTGCGGGCCCCTTCTGCATGCCCTGGGGAGGGCACCTTCTGCCTGCCCTGAGGGCCCTGTTGGTGGATGCTGCGGGCCCCCTCTGCATGCCCTGGGGGCCTTGTTAGTGGATGCTGCGGGCCCCTTCTGCATGCCCTGGGGAGGGCCCCTCCTGCCTGCTCTGGGGGCCCCGTTGGTGGATTCTGCGGGCCCCTTCTGCATGCCCTGGGGAGGGCACCTTCTGCCTGCCCTGAGGGCCCTGTTGGTGGATGCTGCGGGCCCCTTCTGCATGCCCTGGGGAGGGCCTCTCCTGCCTGCTCTGGGAGCCCTGTTGGTGGATGCTGCGGGCCCCTTCTGCATGCCCTGGGGAGGGCACCTCCTGCCTGCCCTGGAGGCCCTGTTGGTGGATGCTGTGGGCCCCTTCTGCATGCACAGGGGAGGGCCCCTCCTGCCTGCCCCTGGGGCCCCTGTTGGTTGATGCTGCGGGCCCCTTCTGCATGCCCTGGGGGCCCCGTTGGTGGATTCTGCGGGCCCCTTCTGCATGCCCTGGGGAGGGCCCCTCCTGCCTGCTCTGGGGGCCCCGTTGGTGGATGCTGCGGGCCCCTTCTGCATGCCCTGGGGAGGGCCCCTCCTGCCTGCTCTGGGGGCCCCGCTGGTGGATGCTGTGGGCCCCTTCTGCATGCACTGGGGAGGGCCCCTCCTGCCTGCTCTGGGGGCCCCTGTTGGTGGATGCTGCGGGCCCCTCCTCCTGCTCTGGGGGCCCCTGTTGGTGGATGCTGCGGGCCCCTTCTGCATGCCCTGGAGAGGGCCCCTCCTCCTGCTCTGGGGGCCCCGCTGGTGGATGTTGTGGGCCCTGCCGCCGCTCCCAGCCATGTGGCACACTGACTGTCACGCTGCTCTGCTCCAGAATAAGGAAGTGGAGCGAGCAGAGCAGCGTGTGACATCATGTGAGGTTGGCTGGACCATGATGCACCAGGGAGGGCTGTAGCTTAAAGCTACAGTGCCTGCCCATTTCTTTTTGCCAGCCAGCATTTGTGACTGAGGAGAGGATACAGTAATATAAAGCAGCGAAGCACTGCCTGCTGCCTGCCGGACTATGCTGCGGCGCTGCCAGCGTGCTCGGGCCCCCCTAAATCACCGGGCCCCATACACTAGTAAGGGCTGTAATGCCCTGATGGCGGCCCTGATTCCTGCTAATACATGTGCGGACAAATGACACTGCGAGAAACGACCTGGAAACCATCTGCAGTGACTTTGAAAACTTAGGCAAGAAAGTGAAAGAACTGGGTGCGCAGGTAGTCTTCTCTTCCATCCTCCCAGTGGATGGCCATGGAACAAGGAGGTGGAATAAGATTCTGCAGGTGAACAACTGGCTACGTCGATGGTGCCGTCAGCAAGGATTTGGATTTCTGGATCACGGAGTGAATTACCTATACGATGGACTACTTGCTAGAGATGGGGTGCACCTTACGAAGACTGGAAAACATGTATTTGGAAGTCGCCTTGCTACACTCATCAGGAGAGCTTTAAACTAGAACAATGTGGGAAGGGAAGCAAAACGCCAGAAAAAGCCATACACCTGACAAATGCTATTGAGAACTCGGCTATTAGAAGTGGAAAGGAAGAACGAAGACAAAACAATCTAAATAATAAAAATATTGGAGGAAGAGAAACCATTCACAAACTAAAATGTTTTTATACAAATGCACAAAGCATGGGCAACAAACAAGGAGAATTGGAACTTCTAACGCAGGAGAAGAAGTATGATGTCATTGGAATCACTGAAACTTGGTGGGACGATACACATGATTGGAATACAAGGCTAGAAGGATACAACTTATTTGCAAGAAACAGACTTGATAAACGAGGAGGAGGTGTTGCATTGTATGTTAGAAAAGCGTATATTTGCACAGAGATTGATGCTTCAGAGACTGGTAGTTCTGTGGAAACTGTTTGGGTAAGAATACAAGGACAGAACAATGGAAAGGACACCATTGTAGGCATTTACTACAGGCCACCTATGCAAGCTGAAGATATGGATGAACTCTTTATGCATCAAATGGCTAAGTTCTCCAAAAAATATGACATAGTGGTCATGGGAGATTTCAACTATCCAGACATTTGTTGGGAATCGTTCTCAGGCAAAACTAACAGGTCAAGGAAATTCTTATCCTCTCTTGCTGACAACTTTATCTTTCAAAAGGTAGGGGAGAAAACAAGAGGAACTGCTACCTTGGATCTAATCCTTATAAATAGGGAGGAAATGGTTGAGGAGGTAAGAGTGGCTGGGACCCTAGGAGGTAGTGACCATGCTATTTTAGAATTTTGGATAACAAGAGGAGGAAGACCTGTGAAGACTCAGACGTCAAGATTAGATTTCAGAAAGGCAGATTTTAAGGGACTCAGAAAGAGAATTGGAGGGATCCAATGGCAGGATATCCTTAAGGACAAAAATGTCCAGGAAGGATGGGACATCTTGAAAAATGAGATTCTCAAAGCACAATCGTCAACAATTCCAAAAAGAGGGAAGAATGGGAAGCATTTAAGGAAACCAGGATGGATGAGCACAGAACTTAAACACGTGCTAAAAAGGAAGAAAGAAATGTTTATCAAATGGAAAGAGGGAGGCATATCTAAAGAAGAATATAATGCCATCTGCAGAACCTGCAGGGCACAAATCAGATTATCTAAAGCTGACAATGAATTAAGGCTTGCAAGAGATGTCAAAAGCAACAAAAAAGGATTTTGGGGATACATCAAAAGTAAAAGAAAAGTCAAAGATGCTATAGGATTTTTACAGGATGAAAATGATGAAATGGTAAGAAAGGATGTTGAGAAGGCTGAACTTTTAAATTCCTATTTTGCATCTGTTTTCTCTCAGAAAGGAAATGTAACATCAACTGATCTTCACTGTCCTATTAAGGGAATAAAAGAATCCAGGATATCTATAAACAGAAAGACAGTGAGGAAACACTTAGCTAACCTAAATGAATTCAAGTCTCCAGGCCCAGATGAATTACACCCCAGAATACTGAAGGAGATAGCAGAAGAAATTCTTGAACCACTGTCCATAATCTTTGAAAATTCTTGGAGAACAGGTGAAGTCCCAGAAGACTGGAGAAGAGCAAATGTTGTTCCTATCTTCAAAAAGGGGAAGAAGGTGGACCCAGGGAACTACAGGCCGGTGAGTCTGACTTCTATACCAGGAAAGATCTTTGAACAAATTATTAAAGAACATGTATGTAAGTACCTGGATAAGAATGAAGTGATTAAACAGAGTCAGCATGGGTTTGTAACTAATAAGTCATGTCAGACTAACTTAATTTCCTTCTATGACAGAATCACTGACTGGGTGGATCAGGGAAATGCTGTAGATATAGTATATCTTGACTTCAGCAAAGCATTTGACAAAGTATCTCACACAATCCTTATTGAAAAAATGACTAAGTATGGAATGGACAAGGCAACTGTTAGGTGGATTCATAACTGGCTTAGTGATCGGACTCAAAGAGTGGTCGTAAATGGCTGCACATCCAGTTGGAAGAAGGTCTCAAGTGGGGTACCACAAGGCTCTGTTTTGGGCCCTGTATTGTTCAACATCTTTATCAATGATTTAGATGAAGGAATTGAGGGTAAACTGATCAAATTTGCTGATGACACAAAGCTAGGAGGGGTAGCTAATACTAGAGAAGAGAGAGAGAGGATTCAAAAAGATATAAATAAACTGGAGCAGTGGGCAGCAACTAACAGAATGGTTTTTAACAGGGAAAAATGCAAAGTACTACATCTGGGCAATAAAAATGAAAAAAGCATATACAAAATGGGAGGAATAGGGCTAAGTAACAGCACATGTGAAAAAGACTTGGGTATACTAATTGATCACAGACTGAACATGAGTCAACAGTGTGATGTAGCAGCAAAAAAGGCAAATACAATTCTAGGATGTATCAACAGAAGCATACAGTCTAGATCACGTGAGGTCATTATTGCCCTCTACTCCTCTTTGGTCAGACCTCATCTGGAATACTGTGTCCAGTTTTGGGCACCACATTTTAAAAAAGACATCAACAAACTGGAGCAAGTTCAGAGAAGAGCCACCAGAATGGTGACCGGTCTGCAAAGCATGTCCTATGAGGAACGGTTGCAGGATTTGGGAATGTTTAGCTTGCAAAAAAGAAGACTGAGAGGAGACTTAATAGCTGTCTACAAATATCTCAAGGGCTGTCACATTGTAGAAGGATCATCTTTATTCTCATTTGCACAAGGAAAGACTAGAAGCAATGGGATGAAACTGAATGGGAGGAGACACAGATTAGATATTAGAAAAAACTTTTTGACAGGGTGATCAAGGAGTGGAACAGGCTGCCACGAGAGGTGGTAAATTCTCCTTCAATGGAAGTCTTCAAACAGAGGCTGGACAGACATCTGTCTGCGATGATTTAGAGAATCCTGCTTTGAGCAGGGGGTTGGACCAGATGGCCCAGGAGGTCCCTTCCAACTCTACTATTCTATGATTCTATGATATCACAGCTCACCTCCTCCTCCTGTACAATGACTGATAACACCTCTATATACAGTAGATAACACAGAATCCAACATTCACAATAGGTGATATCACATCTCACCTCCTCCTCCTCCTGTACAATGACTGATAACACCTCTATATACAGTAGATAACACAGGATCCACCATTTACAATAGGTGATATCACATCTCACCTCCTCTCCTGTACAATGACTGATAACACCTCTATATACAGTAGATAACACAGGATCCAACATTCACAATAGGTGATGTCACAGCTCACCTCCTCCTCCTGTACAATGACTGATAACACCTCTATATACAGTAGATAACACAGGATCCACCATTCACAATAGGTGATGTCACAGCTCACCTCCTCCTCCTGTACAATGACTGATAACACCTCTATATACAGTAGATAACACAGGATCCACATTCCAAAAAACATTACAACATATACAGTGATAATCACATCTGGTTCACCTCCTCCTCCTCCTGTACAATGACTGATAACACCTCTATATACAGTAGATAACACAGGATCCACCATTCAAATAGGTGATATCACAGTCTCACCTCCTCCTCCTGTACAATGACTGATAACACCTCTATATACAGTAGATAACACAGGATCCACCATTCACAATAGGTGTTCACAGCTCACCTCCTCCTCCTGTACAATGACTGATAACACCTCTATATACAGTAGATAACACAGGATCCACCATTCACATAGGTGATTCACAGCTCACCTCCTCCTCCTGTACAATGACTGATAACACCTCTATATACATTAGATAACACAGGATCCACCATTCACAATAGGTGTTCACAGCTCACCTCCTCCTCCTGTACAATGACTGATAACACCTCTATATACAGTAGATAACACAGGATCCACCATTCACAAATAGGTGATGTCACAGCTCACCTCCTCCTCCTGTACAATGACTGATAACACCTCTATATACAGTAGATAACACAGGATCCACCATTCACAATAGGTGATGTCACAGCTCACCTCCTCCTCCTGTACAATGACTGATAACACCTCTATATACAGTAGATAACACAGGATCCACCATTCACAATAGGTGATTCACAGCTCACCTCCTCCTCCTGTAAATGACTGATAACACCTCTATATACAGTAGATAACACAGGATCCACCATTCACAATAGGTGATTCACAGCTCACCTCCTCCTCCTGTACAATGACTGATAACACCTCTATATACAGTAGATAACACAGGATCCACCATTCACAATAGGTGATGTCACAGCTCACCTCTCCTCCTGTACAATGACTGATAACACCTCTATATACAGTAGATAACACAGGATCCACCATTCAAATAGGTGTGTCACAGCTCACCTCCTCCTCCTGTACAATGACTGATAACACCTCTATATACAGTAGATAACACAGGATCCACCATTCAAAATAGGTGGTGTCACAGCTCACCTCCTCCTCCTGTACAATGACTGATAACACCTCTATATACAGTAGATAACACCGGATCCACCATTCACAATAGGTGATTCACAGCTCACCTCCTCCTCCTGTATAATGACTGATAACACCTCTATATACAGTAGATAACACAGGATCCACCATTCACAATAGGTGATGTCACAGCTCACCTCCTCCTGTACAATGACTGATAACACCTCTATATACAGTAGATAACACAGGATCCACCATTCACAATAGGTGGTGTCACAGCTCACCTCCTCCTGTACAATGACTGATAACACCTCTATATACAGTAGATAACACGGATCCACCATTCACAATAGGTGATATCACAGCTCACCTCCTCCTCCTGTACAATGACTGATAACACCTCTGATATACAGTAGATAACACAGGATCCACCATTCACAATAGGTGATATCACAGCTCACCTCCTCCTCCTGTACAATGACTGATAACACCTCTATATACAGTAGATAAACAGGATCCACCATTCACAATAGGTGATGTCACAGCTCACCTCCTCCTCTGTACAATGACTGATAACACCTCTATATACAGTAGATAACACAGGATCCACCATTCACAATAGGTGATGTCACAGCTCACCTCCTCCTCTGTACAATGACTGATAACACCTCTATATACAGTAGATAAACAGGATCCACCATTCACAATAGTGATATCACAGCTCACCTCCTCCTCCTGTACAATGACTGATAACCCTCTATATACAGTAGATAACACAGGATCCATCATTCACAATAGATGATTCACAGCTCACCTCCTCCTCCTGTACAATGACTGATAACACCTCTATATACAGTAGATAACACAGGATCCACCATTCACAATAGGTGATGTAACAGCTCACCTCCTCCTCCTGTACAATGACTGATAACACCTCTATATACAGTAGATAACACAGGATCCACCATTCACAATAGATGATGTCACAGCTCACCTCCTCCTGTACAATGACTGATAACACCTCTATATACAGTAGATAACACAGGATCCACCATTCACAATAGATGATGTCACAGCTCACCTCCTCCTGTACAATGACTGATAACACCTCTATATACAGTAGATAACACAGGATCCACCATTCACAATAGATGATGTCACAGCTCACCTCCTCCTGTACAATGACTGATAACACCTCTATATACAGTAGATAACACATGATCCACCATTCACAATAGGTGATATCACAGCTCACCTCCTCCTCCTGTACAATGACTGATAACACCTCTATATACAGTAGATAACACAGAATCCAACATTCACAATAGGTGATATCACATCTCACCTCCTCCTCCTCCTGTACAATGACTGATAACACCTCTATATACAGTAGATAACACAGGATCCACCATTTACAATAGGTGATATCACATCTCACCTCCTCCTCCTCCTGTACAATGACTGATAACACCTCTATATACAGTAGATAACACAGGATCCAACATTCACAATAGGTGATGTCACAGCTCACCTCCTCCTCCTGTACAATGACTGATAACACCTCTATATACAGTAGATAACACAGGATCCACCATTCACAATAGATGATGTCACAGCTCACCTCCTCCTGTACAATGACTGATAACACCTCTGTATACAGTAGATAACACAGGATCCACCATTCACTATAGGTGATGTCACAGCTCACCTCCTCCTCCTGTACAATGACTGATAACACCTCTATATACAGTAGATAACACAGGATCCACCATTCACAATAGGTGATGTCACAGCTCACCTCCTCCTGTACAATGACTGATAACACCTCTGTATACAGTAGATAACACAGGATCCACCATTCACTATAGGTGATGTCACAGCTCACCTCCTCCTCCTGTACAATGACTGATAACACCTCTATATACAGTAGATAACACAGGATCCACCATTCACAATAGGTGATGTCACAGCTCACCTCCTCCTCCTGTACAATGACTGATAACACCTCTATATACAGTAGATAACACAGGATCCACCATTCACTATCGGTAAGGTCACAGCTCACCTCCTCTCCTCCTGTACAATGACTGATAACACCTCTATATACAGTAGATAACACAGGATACATCATTCAAAATAGGTGGTGTCACAGCTCACCTCCTCCTTCTGTACAATGACTGATAACACCTCTGTATACAGTAGATAACACCGGATCCACCATTCACAATAGGTGATATCACAGCTCACCTCCTCCTCCTGTATAATGACTGATAACACCTCTATATACAGTAGATAACACAGGATCCACCATTCACAATAGGTGATCTCACAGCTCACCTCCTCCTCCTGTACAATGACTGATAACACTTCTATATACAGTAGATGATATTGGATCCACCATTCACAATAGATGATATCACAGCTCACCTCCTCCTCCTGTATAATGACTGATAACACCTCTGTATACAGTAGATAATACAGGATCCACCATTCACAATAGGTGATGTCACAGCTCACCTCCTCCTCCTGTACAATGACTGATAACACCTCTATATAGAGTACATAACACAGGATCCACCTTTCACAATAGGTGATGTCACAGCTCACCTCCTCCTCCTGTACAATGACTGATAACACCTCTATATACAGTAGATAACACAGGATCCACCACTCACCATAGGTGATGTCACAGCTCACCTCCTCCTCCTGTACAATGACTGATAACACCTCTATATACAGCAGATAACACAGGATCCAACATTCACAATAGGTGATGTCACAGCTCACCTCCTCCTTCTCCTGTACAATGACTGATAACACCTCTATATAGAGTAGATAACACAGGATCCACCATTCACAATAGGTGGTGTCACAGCTCACCTCCTCCTTCTGTAAAATGACTGATAACACCTCTATTTACAGTAGATAAGCAGGATCTACCATTCACAATATGTGATATCACCGCTCACCTCCTCCTCCTGTACAATGACTGATAACACCTCTATATACAGTAGATAACACAGGATCCACCATTTACAACAGGTGATGTCACAGCTCACCTCCTCCTCCTGTACAATGACTGATAACTCCTCTGTATACAGTAGATAACACAGGATCCATCATTCACAATAGATGATATCACAGCTCACCTCCTCCTCCTGTACAATGGCTGATAACACCTCTATATACAGTAGATAACACAGGATCCACCATTCACAATAGGTGATGTCACAGCTCACCTCCTCCTCTTGTACAATGGCTGATAACACCTCTATATACAGTAGATAACACAGGATCCAAAATTCACAATAGGTGATGTCACAGCTCACCTCCTCCTGTACAATGACTGATAACACCTCCATATACAGCTGATAACACATGATCCACATTCACAATAGGTGATGTTATGATTTGGTAGCTGAGGAGAGCAGGCAAAAAAGGAAATACACCAGAGCAGTTGGAAACTATGAGATTGCAGTACCCTGACTAACCACCACAACTAGAGGCAGCCGTGGAGCATTCCTACGCTGGTCCTAGACGCCTCGTCACAGCCTGAGAAACTAACTACACCTAAAGATAGAAAGAGGAAAGCTATCTGCCCCGGAGCAGATCCCCAAAGAACATAGAAAGCCCCCAAACATGTAATGGCGGTTAGACAAGAAGAAATACTGACACAGACAGAAAATAGTATGAGCAAACGTTGGGGCCCAAACTTACTAAATAGAAAAGGATAGGAAGGGCACTTACTGCAATCCCAAAAAAACCCTGAAAAGCACCAACTCTACTAATTTCAAAAACACCTGAGATCACACGACCTCTACCACCTAAATTAGTTCTCTGGTGTAACCAAAAACAAAACAGCAGCCACTGAAAAAACTGGAAAAAGCAAATGTACAAACAACAGTGGCTGAACTGAACTGAGAGGCAAAAGCCCCAGAGGGGACCCAGAAGGCCCCCACAGAAGTGCAGGACAAAATGCAAAAATCAAGCACAAAAACAAAAAGAAGAAAATGTCTTATCTGTTAGCAGGAGATTCAGACACGACACAGCAGGCTACCAAGGAAACAGGAATCAAGGATTGAGACCAGAACAATTGATCACCGGCAACCCTGATGGGAAGGCGACTCCCTTATATAAGACCAGTCAGTAACACCTGATTCCCAATCCTCACAATCTTCACTGGACAGTCCAGTACCGTTTGTAACCACCAGAGGGATCTTCTGCTCAGAACTCATTTCCAGCCTATTCACAACAGTACCCCCCCCTTGAGGAGGGGTCACCGAACCCTCATTTGAGCAACCAGGTCGGTCAGGATGAGTTCTATGATACGCACGGATGAGTCTCCTAGCATGGATGTCCGAAGCAAACACCCCAAAAATTGTCTTCCTGACCATAACCTCTCCATTTAACCAAATACTGGAGTTTCCGTCTAGAAAAACGAGAATTCAATATTTTCTCAACCACATACTCCAGATTGCCCTCAACCAAAACAGGGTCAGGAGGCACAGTAGTAGGAACCACTGGCTCAACAAACCTCTTCAACAAGGACTTGTGGAACACGTTATGGATCTTAAATGTCCCTGGAAGAAGCAAACGAAAAGAAACAGGATTAAGAATCTCCATGATCTTATAAGGTCCAATGAACCTAGGCTTAAATTTAGGAGATGCCACTCTCATAGGAATATTTCTTGAGGACAACCAGACCAAGTCCCCTACTTTAAACCGAGGACCATCAGTCCTATGCCGGTTAGCAAACCACTGGGCCCTCTCCTGAGAGAGGGACAACCTCTCCACTACCTGGTCCCAAATCTGTTGCATACGCTCCACAACAGAGTCAACACCTGGACAGACAGAAGCCTCCGTCTGTCCTGAAGAAAATCGAGGGTGAAACCCAGAATTACAGAAAAATGGAGACATCAAAGTGGCAGAGCTAGCCCTATTATTAAGAGCAAACTCAGCCAAAGGCAAAAAAGAGACCCAGTCATCCTGATCAGCAGACACAAAGCATCTTAGATAAGTCTCCAATGTCTGGTTTGTTCTCTCAGTTTGACCATTGGTCTGAGGATGAAACGCCGAGGAGAAAGACAATTGAACACCAATTTTAGAACAAAAGGTCCTCCAAAATCTGGAAACAAACTGGACTCCTCTGTCAGACACAATGTTCTCAGGAATGCCGTGTAAACGAACCACGTGCTGAAGGAACAAAGGCACCAATTCAGAGGAGGAAGGCAACTTAGGTAATGGCACAAGATGTATCATCTTGGAAAACCTATCGCAAATCACCCAGATGACGGTCATTCTCTGAGAAACAGGGAGGTCGGAAATGAAATCCATAGAGATATGGGTCCATGGTCTCTTGGGCACAGGTAATGGCATCAACAAACCACTAGAACAAGAGCAAGGCTTGGAGCGAGAGCAAGTCCTGCAGGACTGCACAAACTCCCTGACATCACGAGACAAGGTAGGCCACCAAAAGGACCGACTAACCAAGTCTCTGGTACCAAAAATCCCGGGATGACCGGCCAACGCGGAACAATGAATCTCAGACATTACACTCTTTTTCCACTGGTCCGGGACAAACAATTTCCCAACAGGGCAGCGCTCGGGCTTATCCTCCTGACACCCCTCCAGAGCCAGTCTCAAATTAGGCGAGATGGCGAAAGAACTACACCCTCTTTCAAAATAACAGAAGGATCAGATAACTCAGGAGAGTCCGCCAGGAAACTCCTCGAGAGGGCATCCGCCTTAACATTTTTAGTGCCAGGAAGAAATGAAACCACAAAATTAAAACGTGTGAAAAACAAGGCCCACCTGGCCTGTCTAGGATTAAGTCGCTTGGCAGACTCCAGATAAACCAGATTCTTATGGTCCGTAAGGACCACCACCTGATGTTTGGCTCCCTCCAGCCAATGTCTCCACTCTTCAAAAGCCCACTTCATGGCTAATAACTCCCGATTACCCACGTCATAATTAAGTTCAGTGGGAGAAAATTTTCGAGAGAAAAAGGCACAAGGGTTACTTTTAGAGGTCTCTGGATCTCTTTGGGACAAAACGGCACCTGCCCCAATTTCAGAGGCATCAACCTCCACCTGAAATGGTAGAGAAACATCAGGCTGCCGTAGAACAGGAGCAGAAGGGGAAATCTCTGCTTAAGTTCCTGAAATGCAGAGACTGCCTCAGGAGGCCAATTCACCACATCAGAACCCTTCTTGGTCAAATCAGTTAATGGTTTAACAATAACAGAGAAATTACCAATAAATTTACGATAAAAATTGGCAAAACCCAAGAATCTTTGAAGAGCCTTTAATGAAGTAGGTTGGACCCAATTACAGATAGCCTGAACTTTGACCGGGTCCATTTCAATAACAGATGGGGACAAAATGAATCCCAGAAATGAGATCCTCTGAACGCCAAAAAGACACTTTGATCCCTTCACATACAGAGCATTCTCTCTCAAAATCTGGAACACAGTCCGAACATGTTTTACATGAGAGTCCCAGTCATTGGAAAAAATCAAGATATCATCCAAATAAACAATCAGAAATGTATCCACAAAATCCCTGAAAATGTCATTCATGAAGGACTGGAAGACAGAAGGAGCATTAGTGAGCCCAAAGGGCATCACAAGGTACTCAAAATGCCCTTCAGGGTATTAAATGCCGTCTTCCATTCATCCCCGTGCTTAATGCGAATAAGGTTATATGCCCCCCTGAGGTCAAGCTTGGTAAACCAAGTAGCGTTTTTCACCCTGGAAAACAGATCAGAGATCAAGGGTAACGGATATTGATATTTTACAGTAATATTGTTCAAGAGACGATAATCAATACACGGCCTTAATGAACCATCCTTTTTGGCCACAAAGAAAAAACCGGCACCTAAGGGTGAAGAGGATGGTCTGATATGACCCTTCTCCAATGACTCCTTGATATAAGACCGCATAGCGTCATGTTCAGGTACAGACAAGTTAAAAAGGCGACCTTTAGGGAATTTACTACCAGGCACTAATTCAATAGCGCAGTCATAGCTCCTATGGGGAGGTAAGGATGCAGATTTACTTTCGCTAAACACATCAGAAAAATCAATCAAAAAGTCAGGAACATCCTGAGCCTGGGGGGAGGCAGAAAAAACAGGAGTGTTGGTATTAACACATTGGCAGCCCCAACTGGTAACAGACACAGATTTCCAATCCAAAACAGGATTATGAGACTGTAACCAAGGGAAACCCAGTACGATAATGTCATGCAGATTATACAGAACCAAAAATTTGCAACTCTCCTGATGATCAGGTTCAACCCTCATTATCACCTGAGTAGAGAACTGAGGTTTATTCTCAGCCAAAGGGGTAGAATCGATCCCCAGTAGGGGAATAGACTTCCATAGGGGTATCAAGGGAAACCCACAACGTTTAGCAAAATCAAAATCCATCAGGTTAATAGCTGCTCCAGAATCAACAAAAGCCTGAGCAGAAAATGAGGACAGAGAGCATATCAGGGTAACAGTTAATAAAAACTTAGTCTGAACACTACCCAAGACAACTGAGCGAGCAAAACGTCTTCCCCGCTTAGGGCAGACAGAAATAGCATGAGAGGCATCACCACAGTAGAAACATAACCCATTGCGCTTTCGAAATTCATGACACTGTGCCCCAGAAACCACTCTATCACACTGCATGGATTCAGAAGCAGGTTGACAAGGCAACATTATTCCACGCATACCTTTCCGCTCACGCAAACGTCTGTCAATTTGAATCGCTAATGACATAGAATCATTGAGACCAGAGGGAACAGGGAATCCCACCATAACATCCTTTACATTATCTGACAGTCCCTTCCGAAAAAGAGCTGCCAAAGCGTCGTCATTCCATTTGGTCAGGACTGCCCACCTACAATGACTGATAACACCTCTATATACAGTAGATAACACAGGATCCACCACTCACCATACAGCTCACCTCCTCCTCCTGTACAATGACTGATAACACCTCTATATACAGCTGATAACACGGGATCCACCATTCACAATAGGTGATGTAACAGCTCACCTCCTCCTCCTCCTGTACAATGACTGATAACACCTCTATATACAGTAGATAACACAGGATCCATAATTCACAATAGATAGTCACACTCCCTCCTCCTGTACAATGACTGATAACACCTCTATATACAGTAGATAACACAGGATCCACCATTCACAATAGTGATGTAACAGCTCACCTCCTCCTCCTGTACAATGACTGATAACACCTCTATATACAGTAGATAACACAGCATCCACCATTCACAATAGGTGATGTCACTGCTCACCTCCTCTCTGTAGAATGACTGATAACACCTCTATATACAGTAGATAACACAGGATCCACCATTCACAATAGGTGATATTACAGCTCACCTCCTCCTCCTGTACAATGACTGATAACACCTCTATATACAGTAGATAACACAGCATCCACCATTCACAATAGGTGATGTCACTGCTCACCTCCTCCTCCTGTAGAATGACAGATAACACCTCTATATACAGTAGATAACACAGGATCCACCATTCACAATAGTGATGTCACAGCTCACCTCCTCCTCCTGTACAATGACTGATAACACCTCTATATACAGTAGATAACACAGGATCCACCATTCACAATAGGTGATATTAGGGGAGGAGTCCTGAGGAGATCATTTGCATATTCCCAGTTCATTCTGGGATAAGTGAAGAGTCTCCGCGAGCTCCAAGAACACTGGGTTTTGGCTGTTGCAGCTGAAAGGAGGACATCGGTAAGAATTTTGGTACTTTTTTCACTGCTGTGATATCTCTTTAACAATAAGAGCATGGAAGAGGCTAGGAGCCATGTGGTGAGCTGCATTTCTTGCTACATGTTCACAGATTTACCAGTGGAAAAGCCAAATTTCACATGCCACAAATGCAAGCTTGTGTCCCTGTTGGAGGAAAAGTTGCGTAATCTGGAAGAGAGGTTATCTACATTGAAGATCATTAAGGAAGATGAAGAGTTCTTAGACAGAGCAGAATTATCTCTTCATGGTGCAGAAAGAGAAGAAATTCGAAGAGCACCTGAAGAAACAGAGGAATGGAAGCATGTGACCCAAAGAAGCAGGAGGATCGTGAGGCAGTCAGCACCCATACTGCTCAGGAACCAGTACCAGGCTCTCACACAGGAGAATGATGAAGAAATACATCAGGATAAGACTTTGCCCACAAACAACCTTGTACGCCCTCAGAGTCCTCCTGAATGGAGAAAGAAAAATGTTGTGAAGAAGAAACGGAGAGTTGTGGTCGTGGGGGATTCCCTGTTGAGAGGAACAGAGCCGCTATCTGCAGACCGGATATAACCTCAAGAGAAATGTGCTGTCTTCCAGGTGCAAAAATTAAAGATGTGTCTGACAGGATATAAGGACTCTTCAGAACTACAGATGACTACCCATTCCTGCTAATACATGTGGGGACAAATGACACTGCGAGAAACGACCTGGAAACCATCTGCAGTGACTTTGAAAACTTAGGCAAGAAAGTGAAAGAACTGGGGCGCAGGTAGTCTTCTCTTCCATCCTCCCAGTGGATGGCCATGGAACAAGGAGGTGGAATAAGATTCTGCAGGTGAACAACTGGCTACGTCGATGGTGCCGTCAGCAAGGATTTGGATTTCTGGATCACGGAGTGAATTACCTATACGATGGACTACTTGCTAGAGATGGGGTGCACCTTACGAAGACTGGAAAACATGTATTTGGAAGTCGCCTTGCTACACTCATCAGGAGAGCTTTAAACTAGAACAATGTGGGAAGGGAAGCAAAACGCCAGAAAAAGCCATACACCTGACAAATGCTATTGAGAACTCGGCTATTAGAAGTGGAAAGGAAGAACGAAGACAAAACAATCTAAATAATAAAAATATTGGAGGAAGAGAAACCATTCACAAACTAATATGTTTTTATACAAATGCACAAAGCATGGGCAACAAACAAGGAGAATTGGAACTACTAACGCAGGAGAAGAAGTATGATGTCATTGGAATCACTGAAACTTGGTGGGACGATACACATGATTGGAATACAAGGCTAGAAGGATACAACTTATTTGCAAGAAACAGACTTGATAAACGAGGAGGAGGTGTTGCATTGTATGTTAGAAAAGCGTATATTTGCACAGAGATTGATGCTTCAGAGACTGGTAGTTCTGTGGAAACTGTTTGGGTAAGAATACAAGGACAGAACAATGGAAAGGACACCATTGTAGGCATTTACTACAGGCCACCTATGCAAGCTGAAGATATGGATGAACTCTTTATGCATCAAATGGCTAAGTTCTCCAAAAAATATGACATAGTGGTCATGGGAGATTTCAACTATCCAGACATTTGTTGGGAATCGTTCTCAGGCAAAACTAACAGGTCAAGGAAATTCTTATCCTCTCTTGCTGACAACTTTATCTTTCAAAAGGTAGGGGAGAAAACAAGAGGAACTGCTACCTTGGATCTAATCCTTATAAATAGGGAGGAAATGGTTGAGGAGGTAAGAGTGGCTGGGACCCTAGGAGGTAGTGACCATGCATTTTAGAATTTTGGATAACAAGAGGAGGAAGACCTGTGAAGACTCAGACGTCAAGATTAGATTTCAGAAAGGCAGATTTTAAGGGACTCAGAAAGAGAATTGGAGGGATCCAATGGCAGGATATCCTTAAGGACAAAAATGTCCAGGAAGGATGGGACATCTTGAAAAATGAGATTCTCAAAGCACAATCGTCAACAATTCCAAAAAGAGGGAAGAATGGGAAGCATTTAAGGAAACCAGGATGGATGAACACAGAACTTAAACACGTGCTAAAAAGGAAGAAAGAAATGTTTATCAAATGGAAAGAGGGAGGCATATCTAAAGAAGAATATAATGCCATCTGCAGAACCTGCAGGGCACAAATCAGATTATCTAAAGCTGACAATGAATTAAGGCTTGCAAGAGATGTCAAAAGCAACAAAAAAGGATTTTGGGGATACATCAAAAGTAAAAGAAAAGTCAAAGATGCTATAGGATTTTTACAGGATGAAAATGATGAAATGGTAAGAAAGGATGTTGAGAAGGCTGAACTTTTAAATTCCTATTTTGCATCTGTTTTCTCTCAGAAAGGAAATGTAACATCAACTGATCTTCACTGTCCTATTAAGGGAATAGAAGAATCCAGGATATCTATAAACAGAAAGACAGTGAGGAAACACTTAGCTAACCTAAATGAATTCAAGTCTCCAGGCCCAGATGAATTACACCCCAGAATACTGAAGGAGATAGCAGAAGAAATTCTTGAACCACTGTCCATAATCTTTGAAAATTCTTGGAGAACAGGTGAAGTCCCAGAAGACTGGAGAAGAGCAAATGTTGTTCCTATCTTCAAAAAGGGGAAGAAGGTGGACCCAGGGAACTACAGGCCGGTGAGTCTGACTTCTATACCAGGAAAGATCTTTGAACAAATTATTAAAGAACATGTATGTAAGTACCTGCATAAGAATGAAGTGATTAAACAGAGTCAGCATGGGTTTGTAACTAATAAGTCATGTCAGACTAACTTAATTTCCTTCTATGACAGAATCACTGACTGGGTGGATCAGGGAAATGCTGTAGATATAGTATATCTTGACTTCAGCAAAGCATTTGACAAAGTATCTCACACAATCCTTATTGAAAAAATGACTAAGTATGGAATGGACAAGGCAACTGTTAGGTGGATTCATAACTGGCTTAGTGATCGGACTCAAAGAGTGGTCGTAAATGGCTGCACATCCAGTTGGAAGAAGGTCTCAAGTGGGGTACCACAAGGCTCTGTTTTGGGCCCTGTATTGTTCAACATCTTTATCAATGATTTAGATGAAGGAATTGAGGGTAAACTGATCAAATTTGCTGATGACACAAAGCTAGGAGGGGTAGCTAATACTAGAGAAGAGAGAGAGAGGATTCAAAAAGATATAAATAAACTGGAGCAGTGGGCAGCAACTAACAGAATGGTTTTTAACAGGGAAAAATGCAAAGTACTACATCTGGGCAATAAAAATGAAAAAAGCATATACAAAATGGAGGAATAGGGCTAAGTAACAGCACATGTGAAAAAGACTTGGGTATACTAATTGATCACAGACTGAACATGAGTCAACAGTGTGATGTAGCAGCAAAAAAGGCAAATACAATTCTAGGATGTATCAACAGAAGCATACAGTCTAGATCACGTGAGGTCATTATTGCCCTCTACTCCTCTTTGGTCAGACCTCATCTGGAATACTGTGTCCAGTTTTGGGCACCACATTTTAAAAAAGACATAAACAAACTGGAGCAAGTTCAGAGAAGAGCCACCAGAATGGTGACCGGTCTGCAAAGCATGTCCTATGAGGAACGGTTGCAGGATTTGGGAATGTTTAGCTTGCAAAAAAGAAGACTGAGAGGAGACTTAATAGCTGTCTACAAATATCTCAAGGGCTGTCACATTGTAGAAGGATCATCTTTATTCTCATTTGCACAAGGAAAGACTAGAAGCAATGGGATGAAACTGAATGGGAGGAGACACAGATTAGATATTAGAAAAAACTTTTTGACAGGGTGATCAAGGAGTGGAACAGGCTGCCACGAGAGTGGTAAATTCTCCTTCAATGGAAGTCTTCAAACAGAGGCTGGACAGACATCTGTCTGCGATGATTTAGAGAATCCTGCTTTGAGCAGGGGGTTGGACCAGATGGCCCAGGAGGTCCCTTCCAACTCTACTATTCTATGATTCTATGATATCACAGCTCACCTCCTCCTCCTGTACAATGACTGATAACACCTCTATATACAGTAGATAACACAGGATCCAACATTCACAATAGGTGATGTCACAGCTCACCTCCTCCTCCTGTACAATGACTGATAACACCTCTATATACAGTAGATAACACAGGATCCACCATTCACAATAGGTGATGTCACAGCTCACCTCCTCCCCTTCCTGTACAATGACTGATAACACCTCTATATACAGTAGATAAAACAGGATCCACCATTCACAATAGGTGATGTCACAGCTCACCTCCTCCTCCTGTACAATGACTGATAACACCTCTATATACAGTAGATAACACAGGATCCACCATTCACAATATGTGATATCACCGCTCACCTCCTCCTCCTGTACAATGACTGATAACACCTCTATATACAGTTGATAACACAGGATCCACCATCACAATAGATGATATCACAGCTCTCCTCCTCCTCCTGTACAATGACTGATAACACCTCTATATACAGTAGATAACACAGGATCCACCATTCAAAATAGGTGGTGTCACAGCTCACCTCCTCCTCCTGTACAATGACTGATAACACCTCTGTATACAGTAGATAACACCGGATCCACCATTCACAATAGGTGATATCACAGCTCACCTCCTCCTCCTGTATAATGACTGATAACACCTCTATATACATTAGATAACACAGGATCCACCATTCACAATAGGTGATCTCACAGCTCACCTCCTCCTCCTGTACAATGACTGATAACACCTCTATATAGAGTACATAACACAGGATCCACCATTCACAATAGGTGATGTCACAGCTGTCATCCTCCTGTACAATGACTGATAACACCTCTATATACAGTAGATAACACAGGATCCACCATTCACAATAGGTGATGTCACAGCTCACCTCCTCCTCCTGTACAATGACTGATAACTCCTCTATATACAGTAGATAACACAGGATCCATCATTCAAAATAGGTGGTGTCACAGCTCACCTCCTCCTCCTGTATAATGACTGATAACACCTCTGTATACAGTAGATAACACCGGATCCACCATTCACAATAGTGATATCACAGCTCACCTCCTCCTCCTGTATAATGACTGATAACACCTCTATATACAGTAGATAACACAGGATCCACCATTCACAATAGGTGATGT
>JARQOD010000001.1:983831019-983884020 GCA_033576555.1 Oophaga sylvatica | reverse complement strand
TTCTTGTACATAGGGCAGTATTATAGTAGTTATATTCTTGTACATAGGGCAGTATTATAGTAGTTATATTCTTGTACATAGGCAGTATTATAGTAGTTATATTCTTGTACATAGGGCAGTATTATAGTAGTTATATTCTTGTACATAGGGCAGTATTATAGTAGTTATATTCTTGTACATAGGGCAGTATTATAGTAGTTATATTCTTGTACATATGGAGCAGTATTATAGTAGTTATATTCCTTGTACATAGGGCAGTATTATAGTAGTTATATTCTTGTACATAGGGGCAGTATTATAGTAGTTATATTCTGTACATAGGGGCAGTATTATAGTAGTTATATTCCTGTACATAGGGCAGTATTATAGTAGTTATATTCTTGTACATAGAGGCAGTATTATAGTAGTTATATTCTTGTACATAGGGCAGTATTATAGTAGTTATATTCTTGTACATAGGGCAGTTTATAGATATAGTTATATTCTTGTACATAGAGGCAGTATTATAGTAGTTATATTCTTGTAATAGAGGCAGTATTATATAGTTTATATTCTTGTATATAGGAGCAGTATTATAGTAGTTATATTCTTGTACATAGGAGCAGTATTTAGTAGTTATAATTCTTGTACATAGGCAGTTTTATAGTAGTTATATTCTGTACATAGGGGCATATTATTATAGTTATATATTCTTGTACATAGGGCAGTATTATAGTAGTTATATTCTTGTACATAGAGGCAGTATTATAGTAGTTATATTCTTGTACATAGGAGCAGTATTATAGTAGTTATATTCTTGTAATAGGGGCAGTATTATAGTAGTTATATTCTTGTAATAGGGCAGTATTATAGTAGTTATATTCTTGTACATAGGGGCAGTATTATAGTAGTTATATTCTTGTACATAGGGCAGTATTATAGTAGTTATATTCTTGTACATAGAGGCAGTATTATAGTAGTTATATTCTTGTATATAGGAGCAGTATTATAGTAGTTATATTCTTGTACATAGAGGCAGTATTATAGTAGTTATATTCTTGTACATAGGAGCAGTATTATAGTAGTTATATTCTTGTACATAGGGACAGTATTATAGTAGTTATATTCTTGTACATAGGGGCAGTATTATAGTAGTTATATTCTTGTACATAGGGGCAGTATTATAATAGTTATATTCTTGTACATAGGTGCAGTATTATAGTAGTTATATTCTTGTACATAGAGGCAGTATTATAGTAGTTATATTTTTGTACATAGGGGCAGTATTATAGTAGTTATATTCTTGTACATAGGGGTAATTTTTATTATAAAACCAAACATAAATACAATAAAACAAAAATCATCCAGGATTACAAAACACAAATCACTTAGGTTATATATACACAAGCATTAAATAATCAGATCATATTCATAAATAAATTAAAGTCCACACCTGGGAAGGAAGAGATGAAAATTAAACAAAACAAAAAAATCATCATATTTCCTAACTGAATTTTACGTTCCTCCATAGCTTAATGTTTCTCAGACTCCTTCCAACTTCTAGTGATTTTATCCACCGGAGTTCTGACAAAACCTGATTGGCCGCAGCGGTGTGATCGAACGGCTCATTGTGCAGTGACACCCGGGTTCTCATGTGCCAGTGATAATATTTGATGACACTCAGGGCTGCCACTAGGAATTTCGGGGCCCCATACTGGCAAAATTTATGGGGCCCCCTTGAGACTCCGCCCAGGCTCCACCCCCCCAGTTCCGCATCCACCCTAGCTCCTCCTCCACCACGCAAACCTTCCAAAATCCCTCCGCCCTTTCATGGAAAAACTTCACTTCTGCACCATGCCCTCACCAATGACACATTCAGGCTATGTGCACACGTTCAGGATTATTTGCGTTTTTTCCGCAGGAAAAAACGTGTCAAAAACGCATGAATTAAGCATCCTATCATTTAGAATGAAGTCCGCAATTTTTGTGCACATGGTGCGTTTTTTTCCGCGAAAAAAAACGCATCTCGGAAAAAGAACCAACATGTTCATTAATTTTGCGGAATTCTAGCCTTTTTCCCGCTATATTATTGACCTAGAAAGTTTACCGCGGAAAAAGTCTGTTTTTGCTCAGGAAAATTCTGCAAACATTCCTGAACGTGTGCACTTCGCCTAACACCAATCACTCGATGAATATGCACCATTTTGCTTGTTTAGTATAATACACCCCATAGTCCTCCATATATTATAATGTGCACCACAGTCCTCCATATTGTAAAGTGCACACCCCATAGTCCTCATATAATATAATGTATCCATAGTCCTCCATATAGTATAATACACTCCTAATAGCCCTCAATATATTAAAATACACTCAGTCATCCATATAGTATAATACACTCCTCATAGTGCTCCATATAGTATAATGCACCGCCATAGTCATCCATGTAGTACAATTCACTTCCCATAGTATAATGCACCCCATAGTTCTTCATATGGTATAATGTATTCCCTATAGTCCTCGATACAGTATAATGCAGCCCACATATAGTATAATGCAGTGACCCTATAGAGCATAATGCAGCCACCCCACAGAGCATAATGCAGCCACTCCACAGAGTATAATCACACCACAAGTAACAAACCCCATAGAATTGAGCCCCCTTTATAGTATAATGTAGCCCCTCCATAAAATACAATGTAGCCCTACTCATATAGTATAATGCAGCCCCCATAGAATATAATGTAGCCCCCTCATAAAGTATAATGAAGCCCCCATACAATATAATCTAGCCCCTCATAGAATACAATGTAGCCACCTCATAGAGTATGATGCAATCACCCCTCATAGAATATAATAAATATAATACAGCCCCCCATAGAATATAATGTATCCCCGAATAGAATATCATACAGCCTGCCTCCCCAAAGGAATATAACGTAGCCCCCATAGTATATAACACAGCCACAAAGTATATAACACAGCCACATATATTATATAACACAGCCACCCTATAAAATATATATCCCCCCATAGTATATAACACAGCCCACATAGTGTAACAGCGTGCGGCCCACATAGTATACAGCAGGGCCCACATAGTGTACAGCAGGGCCCACATAGTGTACAGCAGGGCCCACATAGTATATAGCAGGGCCCACATAGTGTACAGCAGGGCCCACATAGTGTACAGCAGGGCCCACATAGTGTACAGCAGGGCCCACATAGTGTACAGCAGGGCCCACATAGTGTACAGCAGGGCCCACATAAAGTGTACAGCAGGGCCCCCATTGTATATTGCAGGGCCCACATTGGATATAGCAGGGCCCCCATAGTATACAGCAGGGCCCACATTGGATATAGCAGGGCCTCCATAGTATACAGCAGGGTCCACATTGGATATAGCAGTGCCCCTATAGTAGACAGCAGGGCCCCCATTGTATATTGCAGGGCCCCTATAGTAGACAGCAGGGCCCCTATAGTAGACAGCAGGGCCCCCATTGGATATAGCAGGGCCCCTATAGTAGACAGCAGGGCCCACATTTTACAGCCCTCATCTCTCCTCCCCCCCCCAGGAATGTCCACACAGCAGGACAGATTTATAAAAAAAAAAAAAAAACACTCCTCACCTCATCCTGGTGCCAGCGCTGCTCCCAGCTCCTGTCTCCTGCTCTGCCCGGCACACAGTGAGCGCGCTGTGTCAGAGGCAGAGCAGGGAATGATGGGAGAGGGAGCGTCAGCTGACGCTCTCTCCTCCATCATCGCTTTGAACTGTGCCGGCAGACGCCGGTATAGTTCAATGCAGCGGCGGGGGGAGTCGGCGCTGGGGGCAGGCGGGCCCCCCTGCCACACAGGGGCCCCCATAGCGGCTGCGTGATGTGCCGCTAGCTGGGGGCCCCTTGAGGTGCAGGGGGAGCCTCAAAATGTTGGGGGCCCCGGGCCCGAGCTCGCGGACCCCCCCGGGCCCCATACAGCAGTAAGGGTTCTCATGCCCTGATGGCGGCCCTGATGACACTTATTATGATGTACATTGTCTCTCTGTCGATGTTACTAACAGTGGAGGGGACACCATAGATTATGTCAGGGTACTTTAGGGTCTGCAGTCTGGGGATCTTTAGATTAGCTGACACTTCCTCCCAGATCTTCCTCCCTCCCCAGCAATCACATATAAAGTGCTCCATAGTCTCCTCCTGCTGACAACCAAGCGGACAATTCCGATCAGAGACACTCAGATGTTTCATGTTCCCCCTGACAAAGAGCCGACTATGCAGTGAAAGCCAAGTGACATCAAACAGTTTAGGAGGAAGTCGTTTCCCGTTTAGGAACCTAAGGCTTTCCTGCAGGGTAGTGGTGACACAATCTCTCAGGGCCAGTGGAGAGAAGAAGAAAGTCCCACATACATGAGCATATAGGTCTCTTCTCGTACTGCTCTCAATGTAAGACTTCTCCAGTCCCCACCTCCTAACACACTTCAGACCGTAATCCAGATACTGGGGGAGGTGGTCACCTGTCCATCTCCTCCTCTTGAGACTGCCGCCTCGCATCCAAGATTCTGCAAAAGGCAATATCCAATCCCTGATACTATTTACCCACAGGGAGCTACTGTTTGAGTCCATGTTCCCAAAATTCACCTTTAGAAACAAGGAGTCAAAGAAAACCCTTGGATTCAACATATCCAGCCCACCCTCTCTCCGCCGTAGGTACGTTATTCCCCTCTTTATTAGGTTCAACCTATTCCCCCACAAGAGCTGGAAGAACAGGCTGAAGAGCCTCGCTGAGAAAGATTCTGGCAAAGGGAAAATGACAGAGATATACAAGAAAACGTGGACCAGGTAAGTCTTCAACATTTTGACCCTTTCTCTGTAGGTCAGCCTCCAGTTCTTCCATCGCTGAACCTTTGCATTTCCGGCTTCCAATTTCTCCTCCCAATTTAGCGTGGCATTATCATCCCTCCCAAATTTAACCCCTAGGATCTTAATATGGGTGGAGGCTTTGGCAAACTGTGGCAGATCAAAGCTGGGATCAGTATCTAATGTCCACAGAGCTTGACTCTTTTCAAGGTTGACCAGAGACCCGGAGGCCTCTGAGTAGTTTCTGATGGACGCAGATAACATCTGCACCTCTCGAGGATTAGAGATCACCAATGTCACATCATCCGCATAGGCAACAACATTCAGAGGCAGGCAGTGGGGCACCGGCACCCCCTGAAAATCGCACTCCTGCAGTGACCTCAGAAACGGGTCTAGGGCAAAAACATACAGGAGCGGACTCAGTGGGCAACCCTGCCTCACCCCCGCCCCAACTCCAAAAATGTCACCCTGCCAACCATTAATCAGAGGAAAGCTCACCGCCTCTCTCTACAAAGTCTTCAGCCAATCCACAAATTGTCCCGGAATACCGTACTTTGACAAAGTGGCCCACAGATAGTCATGATCAACCCTGTCAAAGGCTTTAGCCTGGTCCAGACTAACAACATATCTCCCACGCCGCAGAGCTTTACATCTCTCAAACATCTCTCGTATCGAGATGACTGCTCCAGAGATGTTCCGCCCTTTTACTGTGCCAAACTGAGAGCCTGCCAACAGTGCCAGGGACAAACAGACTAATCTAGAAAATAGGATCTTTGCTAGAATCTTCCTGTCCACATTCAAGAGGGCAATCGGTCTCCAGTTTTTGATGTCGCTCGGCTCTTTACCTTTAGATAGCAGAATTAACGAGGACACTCTCATGGATGGAGGCATCAGGTGATTTTCTAGACCATTTCTATACACATCCACGAGGATTGGAGCCAGGAGGTCTCTGAATTTCTTATAGAATTCTGCTGTTATACCATCTGGACCTGGTGCCTTCTTCAGATATAATTTATCAATAGCCTCCTTAACTTCCTCCTTCGTTAATTCTGCTGTCAAAGGAGAAAAGTCCAGATCATTAGTATCAGACACTGCAGTTGCCTCCAAGAACTGAGCCATCTTATCTTTATCCAAAACTTTCCTCTGAAACAAGTCAGCATAGTAAGATCTCACCACCTCCAGGATACCCTCCCATGAATCCTTCAATTCACCCTGGGAGTCAATGAGACCTGTGACCATTTTTTTGGCCATCCTTTCCCTGCAATTCTCAAAGGGATCAGGGGCCCCTAAGGACCCATAATCCCGTTCAAGAACCAGAGAGGTATACCGGCTATACTGATAATGCCTTATCTTAGATTTCAGCCGGTCGATCTTCACTTTGTCATCCCCACCCGCGAATACAGTGACTCCAATTCTTTGAGCAGCTTTAGGTACTGGCTGTACTTATTCCTCCCTTTATTAACTGACAGTCTCTTTAAGAGGGATCTGATATCCTCCTTGACGTCCTCCCACCAGTCGGTCATGTTGTCATAGAAGTCAACCCTGTCTAGATGAAGCTGGATAAGGGAGTGGACACGACTCTGAACATAGGCATCATCCAGAAGACTGGAATTGAGCTTCCACAACCCTCTACCAATGTCCGGACGGTTAGAGGTCCCCAGACAGAAGCACAAGACGAGGTGATCAGAGTAAGGGATGACCTTCTCACTTAGGGTGCCGACAGCCTCAGTAGGACTCACAAAAGCAAAATCTATCCTACTGCTCCTGTTGGAACATGAATACGTGAATTTTGGCTGTCGACCTCCCTGTGCGAAAATGTCAGTCAGTCCAGCTTGCGTTATGACGTTATGCAGGACCTTTCCGTCCCTGGTCACTGTCCTGCCTGAAGAGCTATTGAGTCGCACGTACCAGGGCTTTGGGGTACTCGGCACCGATGTAAGAACGCTAACCAGCTCACCGGTTTGTAGAAGCACGGATCCTCCGCTTGATCAAACGTGAAGATACATGAGAAAATGAAGGAAAAAGGGATCCAGCTTCAATAAAATCTTCATCTTTATTGATTCATAAAAACATGAATAATGGCATGCTCCTGGACAAGCTCAGGACAAGGCTACGCGTTTCGATCACAGGGATCTTTATCACTCGGCACCGAGCCGTTCACTTTACTGGGGGATGTCACGGGTAGCGCGGCTCGGTCCGTTGCCCTGGGCGCTCACTAAAAAGGGGATATTTACAGGGGATTATAGAAATGTTCGTGACGCCACCTGTGGTTCCTGGTCAGGGTGACCAGCGCTGCAAGGTAGATCCTCTGAGGGTTTGGGGCAGCAAGGTGTTAAGTCTCCCACAGGCGAGACTGATCCCTCAGGGTATATGGCGGTGTAGAGGTGCAGGATTAATAATGCAGACACACACAAGGTGGTAAGTTCTCCTTCAATGGAAGTCTTCAAACAGAGGCTGGACAGACATCTGTCTGGGATGATTTAGAGAATCCTGCTTTGAGCAGGGGGTTGGACCAGATGGCCCAGGAGGTCCCTTCCAACTCTACCATTCTATGATTCTATGATTCTAAGACAGTCTCTTTCTGTACCTTTACTGATGGTGAAGTTGCAGGCACATCCCGGGGAGCCGTCAGGGTGGAGGCTGCATGTCCAGCAAACCACTGAGTAGGTGTAGGGCCTCCTTCCTTCTTTATGTGTGTGAGTTTCTAACTTGCATAAAACAAAGTTTAACTCCGTTCTCTTTGCTACGCCCGGCTGATCTTGTGGTGGAGTCTTCTTTTGGACAGAACTAAGTCTCTATGTGCAGGGCCCTGCTAGACTCTTGTTCTCCTGACCCGGTTACGTATCAGCACTATTGGGCCCCTCTGTGACCTGAAGTCCAGCAGGGTCTCCGGTTTTTCCCACTAGCCGTGAAGGTACTAGCAAGCTCGGACCCGGTGTCCGGTAGTGCAGAGTGGAGGTAAGCCATCATTGCTATTCATCCTCAGTCACTCTCTCTTTCCCCTTTTCCACTTGCCTGTCGTCCTACTCACACCTTTAACATAAGCACCGGCAGCAGTAGGTGTCAGCTTTCTCTGTCTTCACCGCTCTCCAAGCGTCGGCACGCTTACTTTCTTACGCTCGCTGGGGGAATCTCAGTGGACTCAACTTTGACCACACTAAGTTGCAATCCCTTCCACTGCTACTGGACTCCACGATGTAAGCTGAGTAGTTCCTGAAGTCCTCAGGCTTTCAGTTAAGTCTTTCTTTGGCTAGTCTTTCCTTCTCAGCTCATCTGAGGTAACTAGCTTGTCTGCTTTGCAACACACTCTGACACAGACTAGTGTAATCTGATCTCACACTGGCTGGAATGTCTGTCTAGAATGTCTCTTGCTGCGTCTCTCCACACCCTTATATACCTGCGTAATCTAAAGGGCTCCCTCTGGTGGCACTAGGGAAATGTGGAGTGTGAATGAATATCGGGTGATTGTGAATTACCTTTCATGCATCCTCCAGTGTAACATGTGGCACCAAGCGCAGCTGGGCTACACACTGTCATCTGATGTCAGTATGGCATTAAAGTCCCCCGCCATCACCACTGGAAGAGAAGTGAAGAGGTAAGGCTTGACGTCATTAAACAGCTGGATCCTGTCAGTCATCGTCTGTGGCCCATAGATGTTAATAAGCCGGAGTCGCCTACCATGGATAGTGACTTCCAGTACCAGACATCTTCCCATGACCACCTCCGTCATCCTATGCACAGTCACATCTTTGGTGTTAAACAGGACAGCGACCCCGGCATAAGGCTCCACAGCCAGCGACCAGAAAGATGGACCGGACCGCCATTCCCTCTCAGCCTCTCTCATAAGCCCCAGAGATGTCAGTCGTGTCTCCTGCAGGAAGATGACATCTGTGTCCAGATATGTGAGATGTTCATACACCGCATGTCTCGTCCTCCTCGCCTTAATACTATTGACATTACTGGAGGTCAGTGTTAATGAGAACCCCGCCATCACAACACAATGTAGAAGGAGCAGAGAAACAGCAATCATCATGAGTCAGAGATGTTCTGTCCACCACTGGTGTCCATGTCAGATTCTACCTGAGGGTCTACAGATAAGGGCTTCCGCTTTGGCGGGGGATGGTCCTCTATGCCCCTGTCACCTTCAACATCAATTTTCCTCAACTCTTTCTCATAATCGTCATTGTTGGACTCAGATAAAACTCCATACTTGTTGGACATGACCATCACACCTGCAGGATTTGGAGCCTTCTTACTCGCACTCTGACCGGTGTCATATTTTGCCTAAGGTTTACGGGAGGAGGTGTTCTTTTTCTTCCTTTTATTATGATTAACGCTCCAGTCATCAGATACAGACAGTGATGCTGAAGGGAGGGCTACCTGAGGCTGCTGGGCCTGAGGGACGACTTCCATGTTCCCCTCTGCACCCTCCTGCTCTTGTGTTACATGAGTGGACTCCTGGTGGGCATCTGTACTGGTCAGCATCTCTCCTGACATTGAACCTTCCTCCCCATGCGCCCCTACCACCACATCCTCATCCTCCTGAGCCTCTGCCCCTGCCATCACATCCTCATCAGGGAAGACTCTGCAGATGTTGTGCCAGGCGTCTGGACAGTCCCTGTGAGCGTGGCCCATCTGACCACAGAGGTTGCACCTGACGTCCCGGCAGTCTGCAGCGACATAGCCGATTGCCCCACACAGACTGCAAGTCACCACAGTACAGACGTTAGCCAGATGACCTTTCCCACCACATTTGAAGCACTTTCTGGGCTGCCCGGGATAATAACATCTTCCCTTCTCCCTCCCAATGAAGAAGGAGTTGGGTAAATGGGCAGTGATGTTATTATACTGCTGCAGTTTCACTAAAGCTTTCCACCTCATTGTCCAGATACCGTCCTCATCTCTGACCTTGGTGAGTCCAGAGACAAGGTCACAGTGTCTCCGGAGCCACACCTCGATGTCCTGTGGGGGAACGGCCTCATTCCAGAAGGTGATATTTACTGTGACTGTGTCCGTCCTGGAGATAGGAACCATCATAAACTTATTCCAGCCCTCAGCGTCCCTGAACTTGGGGTAATTGGCCCAGAATCTGTCCAGGTCAGACGAGAGCTTGAAGCTGACCTCATAGCCCTACCTGTCCTGAAGATTAGACACCGCCAGTATCTCATTTACCTCAAACCCCATCTGGCCGCACAGCAGCTCTCTCACCACATACCTGCGTTGTGGCAGATCCTCCTTGGCACCTAAGTATTTAAACCGCACCACATTAATGCGCTTGAATGTCTGGACGGTATACCTGGCGCTGGAAGTGAAGGATGGGGCGCCGCGGCTCCAATCATTCCTGGGGGGCACCTGCCGGGTCACACTGGGCCGACTGACAGGGAGAGGGCCTGCAGCAGGGGGGGGCTGTCACACCTTGTGGACTAGATGGTAAAGGGGGATAGTCACACATATCATGCACATTATCATTAGCAGCATCATTATCATCAGACAGTGTCACGTCAATTACAGAATGTGAAACCCCTCCAACCCCCGACCCCATGGGCACAACATCACCAGCCACAGTCTGTGCCCCAGCCTCATCAGCACAAACAGTCCCCCATGATAAATGGCAAATGAGCTTTAATGGGGATAAATGTAAGGTCATGCACTTCGGTAGAACAAATAAGATGTATAATTATGTGCTTAATTGTAAAACACTGGGCAAAACTGTCACTGAAAAAGACTTGGGTGTATGGGTGGACGACAAACTCACATTTAGTGGCCAATGTCAGGCAGCTGCTGCCAAGGCAAATAAAATAATGGGATGCATTAGACGAGGCATAGATGCTCATGAGGAGAACATAATTTTACCTCTATACAAGTCACTGGTGCGACCACACTTAGAATACTGTGTGCAGTTCTGGTCTCCGGTGTATAAGAAAGACATAGCTGAACTGGAGCGGGTGCAGAGAAGAGCGACCAAGGTTATTAGAGAACTGGGGGGTCTGCAATACCAAGACAGGTTATTACACTTGGGGTTATTTAGTTTGGAAAAACGAAGGCTTAGGGGTGATCTTATTACAATGTATAAATATATGAGGGGACAGTACAAAGACCTTTCTAATGATCTTTTTACTCTTAGACCTGTGACGGGGACAAGGGGGCATCCTCTACGTCTGGAGGAAAGAAGGTTTAGCCATAATCACAGACGCAGATTCTTTACTGTAAGAGCAGTGAGACTATGGAACTCTCTGCCGTCTAATGTTGTAATGAGTGATTCCTTACTAAAATTTAAGAGGGGACTGGATGCCTTTCTTGAAAAGTATAATATTACAGGCTATATTCACTAGTTTCCTAGATACAGCGTTGATCCAGGGAGCTAGTCTGATTGCCGTATGTGGAGTCGGGAAGGAATTTTTTTCCCCAATGTGAAGCTTACTGTTTGCCACTTGGGTTTTTTTTGCCTTCCTCTGGATCAACATGTTAGGGCAGGTTAGGATAGGATATGGGTTGAACTAGATGGACTTAAAGTCTTCCTTCAACCTTAATAACTATGTTACTATGTTACTATATACTGTCCTGCTCCTATGTGGGGCATTCTGGGACCTGTGGTGCCTCTGCTGGAGTCTGAAGTGTATGTTCTTGTTCACACTCAGCTGCCTCAGCCTTGTCATCACTGTTATCTCGTTAACCCTTTCCTCCTTGGAATGTGGTACCAGATAGAATAAGACACAGACCAAAGTATGCGTCAATAAACTCTACTCTTTACTGCTAACGAAGGGGTTGATATACACCCCATAAGCAGGAAGCGGAATTACCATATATGGCGGTTAATACAACTTATCACTAAAACACGTAGAATACTGATTTTAACCGAAAACTCCATTCTTGCCCTTAGCTCCCAGCACAGGGTGTCTTTTCATAACTCAGGCGAGCGGGGGTGTATTGTCTCAAAAGAAGGAACATCTTATCTTGACTTCTGGTATGCGTCAGCCTGTCTGACAGAAACCAAGGCCTTCTGAAAAAAATGATGATTTAGCTCTAACATTCCCTCCTTTTGTTCCTTCATTTGATCAATACACATCTTCATACCTCCTCTGTGTCCTAGTACATCTTTAATACACATCAAACAGATTTTAAAAACTAAATAGATGGCAAGACATATCAATAAAACCTGTAGGCCAGTTTGTATTATCCCAGTCAGCCATCCCCCTATGCCTTTGAACCAATTTGCGGGGTTAAGAAAGGAGAAAGTATTTGCCCACCATGAATCTTGATTCTTCAGATTTGCCTCATCATATAGTTTCCTTAACTTTATGACATCCTCTAGCTTATGTTTAAGGTTAAAACACTAGAATTATCAATATAATGACAACATGCAGGTCCAATAATCTGGCACATCCCTCCTTGAGCTGCAGTCAGGTAATCTAACACGAGGGTATGTTGGTTAGTAACAATAATTAACTGGTTCTGTACTGCAAGGGACCAATTCATGATATCTAAAATATCCCATATTTGATCATCTAGGTAGTCTGTGGATTCTACCAACTTATCCCATGTCTGAGCTATCATAGGGTAGATGAATAATGCACTGAAAAATGTATTTGCTATCCCCATCTCCACTATGTGTGGTCTCCCATTTGGGCAAGGTCTATTGTCTGCAGATCGTTTATGTAGTGTATGTTTTGGAATAGACAATGGATTTAATCTATCTGGAGTGATGGCTGGTGTCAATCTAGCTAGGGTGCATTTCCCGGTGACTCCTACTGGAAGCCACTTAAATGCCTTGTCCCCACATACCCAATACATTGATGGTGAAAGGTTCCATATAGCTGAATGCTGTAATACTAATCTGTGTGCCAAATCTATAAACTTTGAAATATTACTCATCATGCACCATCCGGGCTTTTGTCCTAGTGGGGAGCAGTATCCTGCGGTAGGTTCTCCGCAGGTGGGAGTGTTCTTCTGATATCCTTCATCTTCATTACACCTCAGGTTACCTGGTTTGTTAGCACAAGTTTCATCATTTCCATTCTCAAAGAAAACATTATTTTCCCATTTATCAGTGTGTAGGTATCGTTCTAATAGGGAGGGTTTGAAAGCATCTGAGCTTCCTGAAGTGACCCCAAAACTTATCTTTAACCCCTGTGTCGGTATTTCTCCCAAAGAGGTTATGCTAGTTCTATTTCTGGGTACCCATGCCCCACCTTTAAAAGATAGATGCAGTCTTGGAATTATCTGTCCTGTTTGATTTCCCTGCCACCATGGAAAATCAGTCCAACCCACTACCGGTATTCCTACCGTAGTGTTCCAAAGATTTTGAGTGGCATTGTTGCTTAATGTGTCTGAGCAGTTACCCCAAGAGTTAATTACTTCCCACGAGACTGGGACTGCAAGAAATGGTAGACTGGTGGATGTCACCGGCGCGTGTGTACAAATCCAACAGTTTGCAACAGTTTGGTTTTGTTCTTTCAGTCCATCCACTAAAGCTAAGTGGTGTCTAATGAACCTGTTATCATCACCATCTACTCGGCTAAGTCTGTTCCAAGCATCCGTTACTGCAAGGATGCAAGCAAATGTCATTAGTAGCATCATTCCTCTTCTGGAGGCTCTCCAAGGATCTTCTTACAATGCGATGCGTGAATCCAAGTTTCCTTGCCTTGTAGCTTGACTGCGGTACTTGTCGTCAGTAGAACTTGAAAAGGTCCATCAAATCTCGGATCCAGACTCTTTCTCACATGTCTTTTAATGACTACCCAGTCTCCAGGCTGCAGGCTGTGACTCCCAGGATCCTGGCTCGGATCTGGAAGAGAACTGAAGACATTATCATGTACTTTCTTAAGTCTTTTATGCAAATCCCTTACATATGAGCTTAATACATGGTTACTCATTTCCAGTGCTTGGGGAAAGAAACATCCTAAGCTGGGCACTTTGCCAATAGTACTTCATACGGAGAAAGTCCAGTTTTCCTATTTGGAGTGTACCTTACTGAGTATAGGGCTAATGGTAAACATTCAGGCCAAGATTTCCCTGTTTCAGCCATGGCCTTTTGGATTTTTAACTTCAATGTCCCATTTAGTCTTTCTACTTTCCCACTGCTTTGTGGATGATATGGGGTGTGGAAAGCTTGTTGAATTCCTAGAGCTGTCAAGACTTCATTCATTATTTCACCTGTGAAATGTGTACCTCTGTCACTTTCGATCACCTCTGGTACTCCATACCTGCACACCACCTCCGCAAGCAGCTTCTTTGCGGTTGCCGCAGTCGTAGCATTAGCAATCGGGAAAGCCTCCGGCCATCCTGAAAATAAATCAATACAGACCAACATGTACTCCCATGACCCTGATTTTGGCAGCTGAATATAATCAATCTGCCGTCTCTGGAAAGGATAGAAGGGCCGAGGGGTGTGTTTGGGTGGTGTCTTGACTACCCTTCCCTGATTATGTGTAGCACATACCATGCATCCCTGGATCAAACCTTCTATACAGGTGGAAAAGCCTGGTGCCACCCAATGCTTCTGCATCACACTCATTACAGCAGTTTTGGACTGGTGGGTTGGCCCATGTAACATCTGGGCGACCGCAGGGTACAACGCCCTTGGAAGGCATCGACGCATCCCTCTTCCCCATACCCCATTTGCTTCATTCAGACATGCACCTTCTTTTTCCCACTTTTCTACTTCCTCCTGGTGCACCTGAGCCTGCATCTGAGATAAGGCATCCTCCGACACAAAGGGATTTTTGGGAGCGCTTACCTGGTGCATCATTACCCCTTGGAGTGGTCTACTGGCTGCTGTTTTTGCTGCTGCATCGGCCATTGCGTTTCCTTTACTCACCTGATCAGTGCGTCTGGTATGTGCTTTAACTTTTATGACAGCTACCTCTTTTGGTAATTGTAATGCATCAATTAACTGCTGGACTGCGTCAGCATTTTTAATGGGATGTCCTGCTGCCGTCAGGAATCCTCTAGATTTCCAAATTGGACCAAAATCATGAGCTATACCGAATGCGTATCTAGAATCTGTGTAGATGTTAACAATTCTACCTTCAGCTATCTTACAGGCCTCGGTCAGAGCCTTAAGTTCAGCCTCCTGGGCCGACTGATGTGGGAGCATTGGTTCTGCTTTGATCACTGCATTCAGGGAGACGATGGCATACCCGGTGTGGAAGGTACCTGAGTCATCTTGGTGGCGAGATCCATCTACAAAAAATTCAAAATCAGCATTAAGTCTTTCAGTTTCAAACACTGTGGGTAGGCCTGCTGTTTCCTGTGCCATAAGCTGAACACAATCATGAGGAATCTCCTCTCTTGGATCATCTTTGTACAATACCGTACCTGACCCCTCCTTTAGATCCGAGAGAGGTAACAACGTGGCAGTATTAAGTGTTGTACATCTCTGCAAAGAAACATTTGGAGGCATTAAAAGTGCACATTGCAATCGAAGGTGACGTGCAGCTGAAAGATGTGCGGCTGCACCTGGTTCAGTATGATATATACATCATGAGGTGTAAGTACTGTAAGTGGGTGATCAAGAACAATGTCTGACGATTTTTGGAGCAACAATCCTACAGCATGTAATGCCCGTACACAGGACGGGGCACCTCTAGCCACTGCATCTAGTCTTCCACTGAAATAGGCTACAGGCCTTTGATTGTCACCATGTAACTGAATCAATACTCCTGCCGCGTGTCCCTGCTGTTCGTGGAGATACAGGGTAAATGGTAGTTCATAGTTGGGGGTTCCTAGCGCTGGAGCTGCCACAATCCTGTTTTTGAGAGAATAAAAACAGTCTATACCTTCAGGAGTTAGTTTAAAAGGCACCATGGTGATACAGTCATAGAGAGGCTGCATGAGGATTGACACAGCATGTATCCACTGTCTGCAGTAGGAAACCAGTCCAAGAAATGTCCTAAGAGCGGCAACATTAACAGGCATAGGAAAATTCTGTACAGCTTCTTTGCGAGCGCTGGTCAGATGTCGCGCCCCTGGTGTAATGCAATGTCCCAAAAAGATAACTGAAGATTTACAAAATTGGAGTTTATCCTTCGACGCTTTACATCCAGCTTGGTACAGAAACAACATGAGTGATATTGTTGCAATGTGACACTGTTTCCTGGAGGGGGCACAAATCAGTAAGTCATCAACATATTGCAGAACAACTACTTTTGGCATTTTCCATCTTTTCAGTATCTCTTGCAGACTGGCAGTATACATAGTGGGTGAATTCTGGGCACCCTGGGGCAAAACTGTCCACGTATACTGATTCCCTTGAAATGTAAAAGCAAACAAATACTGGCAGTCAGGGTGCAATGGGACACTAAAAAATGCGTTTGCCAAGTCAATCACTGAAAAACAAAGAGCACTAGCCGGGATCTGAGACAGAAGGGTGTGAGGATTTGGTACAACTGGTGTGAGGAGCTCTGTAGCTTTGTTCACTAGCCGGAGATCATGGACCATTCTGTACGCTGCTGGCTGCCCCGGTGCTGTTTTCTTTTTAACTGGGAACAGAGGGGTGTTACAAGGGGACTGGGTCTTAACTAAAACACAACTTGCTACCAGTTTCTGTACCTGCTGAGCTATAGCCGACTCTTGAGCCAAACTAAGAGGATACTGTCTCTGTTGGGGCAGGATTGCACCTGGCTTTAATTTGACCATGACTGGCTGCACCCTTAATCTGCCCACATCTGTTTTATCTGAAGCCCAGAAATCATGCGGTATCACACCTTCTAACATTGAAGGAAATTCATTTGTGTCCTCTATACTAGCAACATCTAGTGACATGATTTTACAAAGAGTGCTCGGCTTCAATCCTGGTGTCATAGTGACAGTCCCATCAGGATGATACTCAATATGTGCTTGCAATTGAGACAATACATCACATCCTAAAAGATTACATTGACCCCGTGGTGATACCATTAATTGTGTGTGTACGGTGGTTCCTTGAATTTGCAGGGGAATCTTTTTAGTGACGGGGAGCAGGATAGATGGAGAGTTGTAAGGAGTCGCTATAACATGGTGGGAGAAATCACTTTTCCCGAATGGCCAGTCCTCTTCTGTAATTACTGAATTGTCTGCCCCCGTGTCCACTTGGAACTCAACCTCATGTCCCCCTGGTAGGTTCACCTGCACTGTGCAATTAGGAGTGGGGGGTAAGGAGACAAGGGGGTTCATGTGCAAGCTACCATTATCCTATGGGAGCGCCCCTAATTGGTCTTGGGGGCCTCTTGCAGGCGGGTCATTTGGATATGGATTAGTTGGGCAGGCTGGATATGGATTGGTTCTGCAATCTCTCCTGAAATGTCCTGGTTTCCTGCACCCGTAGCACAATTTCTGTCCATCTCCTGGCACACATCTCCTCTCCCTGTTGTTTGCAGGACGAGTACCTACAGCATGTAACCTTGCTCCTCTTTTTGCCTGCGCTAAATCATGTTGTGCCCCCTGTGCTATTCTGGCTAGATCCTCTGCTTTAACTGACCTCCAATCTGGTCTACTTACTTTCACCTTTTCTGCCACTTCCTTTTTCAACCCATTCATATATGCACTTGCCAGTATACTCTCACTAGTCTTGTTTTCTGGAACAAAACCCATTTCTACCCAAGTTTTTCTTAGGGCCCAGAAATAATCTTTTGGCTCTTCTTCCTTTCCCTGAACTCTGTCTTCTAGTGTAACCTCCTTCTCTGCCTGTCTATCTTTACATGCTTTTTTCAACACTTCTGTAAACAGAACCCCTGCTGCTGTGTCATTGACTTCTGCATTATCAGGTCCGGTCCTACCAACATAACACTTGTATGTCTCATCTATCAGTCTATCGTATCTGGCTTCATCTGCCAATTTCCCTTTTATAAGTGCTTCCAGATCCTGTCTAGTTGCTTTATACGTATCCTGCATTGTAGCTAACATTCTAGCGAATCCCATTGGTGACTGTGAAGGGTCCGGCAGTTGCGTTATTAGAGCCAACTGCTCTGAAGGGCTCCATGGTCTGTATAACACTGCTGTCCGGGGGGGCGCCTGGAGCTAGTCCGCCCCCCTCGCCTCCCGCAGCACCCAGGGTACCAGGTACCACTACTGTCCTCATTGGAAATAGATTGGCCGGGGAGGTCTGGGTCCACCGCAACCTACACAGACATCTACTGTCAGGGGATTTTGATGTCCACACCTGGGGCAGACCCAACAGTTCGGTTCTTGGGAAGTCTGTGGGAAGGTCTGATACTGGGGTGGAGGTAATGTAGGGGGCAAACAGGAGGGTAAATCAGTCATCCCTGTTTTTGTCAGTCTGTAATGTCCGTCTCTAATTCTTCAGTCTTTCCCTCTAAGTAATCACACGCACTCATCCACAGGTTCACTGTTTTCAACAGTCCTTTGTCGCTCAACCATCCATGATGTGAGTTAAAGAACCTTTTCCATTTATCACTGTTCAATTCTCCGTTTTCATTCATGCCTGCTTTACACAATACTTTGTCAATGCCTACCAACGCTTGCTTTCCCTCTCTGCGTACCACTAAATCTTTGGCAGTAATGCCTTCCTTGGCATTTTGGTTCCCCATTTTTGTATCTCCTCACCTAGAAGAGATTCTCCTGTCACTTAGACAATTCTGTCACCAAGACTCTGTCACCAAGACAATTCCGTCACTTAGACAATGGGCCACAAAGGTTTCTGAACCATTCCACTGCTCGCTTTCCAAGATTTGTACGCCAACCAAATAAAAAATCCGATCACACCAACACCAAGACAAAACCACAACACAATCATCGGATCCATACTGTCATTTTTCAAAGGAGGAAAGGCAGGACAGACAATTAATCTGAAGGTCTACTGGTTCAAAGGGACCTGAGCCAGGAACACCTGTGAATTACCTGGAAAGCCGACCGCTCGGGGAGGAGGGAGTCCACTATACAGTGATATAGATTTTAGGTAGAATATAATAAGTATTCTTACCTCAGCGCTGTATGTATATCACCAACAGAAAGCTCCGCTCATCCCAAGTCTCAGGATCGGTTGGACTCTCTCAGAGTAGATTAACTCAGGTCCCTGTTCGGGCGCCAGGCTGTCGTCACTGTTATCTCGTTAACCCTTTCCTCCTTGGAATGTGGTACCAGAGAGAATAAGACACAGACCAAAGTATGCGTCAATAAACTCTACTCTTTATTGCTAACGAAGGGGTTTATATACACCCCATAAGCAGGAAGCGGAATTACCATAGATGGCGGTTAATACAACTTATCACTAAAACACGTAGAATACTGATTTTAACCGAAAACTCCATTCTTGCCCTTAGCTCCCAGCACAGGGTGTCTTTTCATAACTCAGGCGAGCGGGGGTGTATTGTCTCAAAAGAAGGAACATCTTATCTCGACTTCTGGTATGCGTCAGCCTGTCTGACAGAAACCAAGGCCTTCTGAAAAAAATGCTGATTTAGCTCTAACAGCCTCATCAGCACAAACAGTCTCACATATACTGTCCTGCTCCTGTGTGGGGCACTCTGGGACCTGTGGTGCCTCTGCTGGAGTCTGAAGTGTATGCTCCTATTCACACCTCGCTGCTTGCTGCTGCAGTTTTCCCTCCTGGAAGCAGAAACGGGCAGCCTGTAAAACTGGCCATGTCCGCTGCTGGGGGGTCCCGTCCTGAACATCAGGGGTCCTGGTCTCTACAGCACAGCCCTGCTTATAGGAGGCGAACCGCTCCCGGTTCCTATAGGTCTCTGCCAGGGGCCCCATGCCCTCCATCACAGACTCAATGTCCTGTACAACACTTGCCAGCTGTACACCCAGTGTGTTCAGTCTCAGGTCATATGCATCATTACAGGCAGGATTAGTGGTCTTTAGGGTATAGATGAAGTCTACTTCCATTTGCAGCGCTTTTTTTTGCTGCTGTGACTCACCCAGTTTTCTGACCAGTCCCGGTATCTCATCCGCTAGCTGCAGCTCAGGTGCACGTGCCGGCTCCACAGCTTTAGTCTTGACCACGGGTACAGAGCTTCTGAACACAGTCCTGTGCGGTTCCACCACAGATGGTTTTGTGGCTCCTTGGCTGGACACAGGCTCCGCAGCAGGTTTATCGCTGCCACCTGACTGCGACCATGTGCGTCCTGACCGCACCATACTGCCATGCTGCTATAAGTTCTCCTGGATGGTTTGTCTTTCCAAAGACGTCCAACTCTGCCTGGGAGCAGGAGAGGTGATCTGCACAGCTGGGGCTGATCTCACCTGTGCACCTGGCAGGAGCTGCTTGCTGACTGGGGAGTTACCTGACTTCACATTGTGCTGTATTCCATCACTCACCGACACTTTTCCTTCTTGCTTCTTTGCTGGACTTGGAGCTGGTTTTCCTCCCAAAATTTTACTGACAGCTTTTTCCTCCTTCACAGAACTGCTGCAACTTTGGCTCGCTGCATTCACTGGTCTGACAGTGGCTCTGAGATTAACATTCCCATTAAGAGAGGCCTGGGAGGCTTGTCCCAGTGTAGGCCGGGAGGCCTGGGCCTTGCCTGGGGAGCTTCCCCGCCCAGGGTGGCCCCTCCCTGGGCTTGCTCCAGACATGAGGAGATTCACAAAACACAACCTCACAGCTAGGAGGCAGTATTATAGAAGCTATATTCTTGTACATAAGCACAGTATTATAGTAGTTATAATCTTGTACATTGGAGCAGTATTATAGTAGTTATATTCCTGTACATAGGAGCAGTATTATAGTAGTTATATTCTTGTACATAGGCACAGTATTATAGTAGTTATATTCCTGTACATAGGGGCAATATTATAGTAGTTATATTCCTGTACATAGGAGCAGTATTATAGTAGTTATATTCTGTACATATGGGGCAGTATTATAGTAGTTATATTCTTGTACATAGGGGCAGTATTATAGTAGTTATATTCCTGTACATAGGGGCAGTATTATAGTAGTTATATTCCTGTACATAGGAGCAGTATTATAGCATTTATATTCCTGTACATAGGAGCAGTATTATAGTAGTTATATTCTTGTACATAGGGGCAGTATTATAGTAGTTATATTCCTGTACATAGGGGCAGTATTAAAGTAGTTATATTCCTGTACATAGGAGCAGTATTATAGTAGCTATATTCCTGTACATAGGGCAGTATTATAGTAGTTATATTCTTGTACATAGGGGCAGTATTATAGTGCTTATATTCTTGTACATAGGGGCAGTATTATAGTAGTTATATTCTTGTACATAGGAGCAGTATTATAGCAGTTATATTCCTGTACATAGGGGCAGTATTATAGTAGTTATATTCTTGTACATAGGAGCAGTATTATAGTAGTTATATTCTTGTACATAGGGGCAGTATTATAGTAGTTATATTCTTGTACATAGGAGCAGTATTATAGCAGTTATATTCCTGTACATAGGAGCAGTATTATAGTAGTTATATTCTTGTACATAGGAGCAGTATTATAGTAGTTATATTCTTGTACATAGGAGCAGTATTATAGCAGTTATATTCCTGTACATAGGAGCAGTATTATAGTAGTTATATTCTTGTACATAGGGGCAGTATTATAGTACTTATATTCTTGTACATTGGAGCAGTATTATAGCAGTTATATTCCTGTACATAGGGGCAGTATTATAGTAGTTATATTCCTGTACATAGGGGCAGTGTTATAGTAGTTATATTCTTGTACATAGGGGCAGTATTTATAGTAGTTAATATTCTTGTACATAGGGGCAGTATTATAGTAGTTATATTCTTGTACATAGGTGCAGTATTATAGTAGTTATGTTCCTGTACATAGGTGCAGTATTATAGTAGTTATATTCTTGTACATAGGTGTAGTATTATAGTAGTTTTATTCCTGTACATAGGGGCAAAATTATAGTAGTTATATTTCTGTACATAGGGGCAGTATTATAGTAGTTATATTCTTGTACATAGGGGCAGTATTATAGTAGTTATATTCTTGTACATAGGCGCAGTATTATAGTAGTTATATTCTTGTACATAGGGGCAGTATTATAGTAGTTATATTCTTGTACATAGGGGGCAGTATTATAGTAGTTATATTCTTGTACATAGGCGCAGTATTATAGTAGTTATATTCTTGTACATAGGCGCAGTATTATAGTAGTTATATTCTTGTACATAGGGGACAGTGTTATAGTAGTTATATTCCTGTACATAGGGGCAGTATTATAGTAGTTATATTCCTGTACATAGGGGCAGTATTATAGTAGTTATATTCTTGTACATAGGGGACAGTATTATAGTAGTTATATTCCTGTACATAGGGGCAGTATTATAGTAGTTATATTCCTGTACATAGGGGCAGTATTATAGTAGTTATATTCCTGTACATAGGGGCAGTATTATAGTAGTTATATTCTTGTACATAGGGGCAGTATTATAGTAGTTATATTCTTGTACATAGGGGACAGTATTATAGTAGTTATATCTTGTACATAGGCGCAGTATTATAGTAGTTATATTCTTGTACATAGGCGCAGTATTATAGTATTATATTCTTGTACATAGGGGCAGTATTATAGTAGTTATATTCCTGTACATAGGGGCAGTATTATGGTAGTTATATTCCTGTACATAGGGGCAGTATTATAGTAGTTATATTCTTGTACATAGGGGCAGTATTATAGTAGTTATATTCTTGTACATAGGGGACAGTATTATAGTAGTTATATTCTTGTACATAGGCGCAGTATTATAGTAGTTATATTCTTGTACATAGGCGCAGTATTATAGTAGTTATATTCTTGTACATAGGGGCAGTATTATAGTAGTTATATTCTTGTACATAGGGGACAGTATTATAGTAGTTATATTCCTGTACATAGGGGCAGTATTATAGTAGTTATATTCCTGTACATAGGGGCAGTATTATGGTAGTTATATTCCTGTACATAGGAACAGTATTATAGTAGTTATATTCATCAGGGAAGCATGAAGTGCTCTAATATTTCCTGGTAGACGGCTGCGCTAACTTTGGTCTTTATAAAACACAGTGGAGCTACACCAGCAGATGACATGGCTCCCCAAACCATCACTGATTTTGGAAACTTCACACTAGACCTCCAGCAGCTTGGATTGTGGCCTCTCCACTCTTCCTCCAGACTCTGGACCTTGATTTCCAAATGAAATGCAAAATTTACTTTTACCACACTTTTTCCTTCCACTCAACTTTCCATTAATATGCTTGGATACAGCACTCTGTAAACAGCCGGCTTCTTTATCAATGACCTTTTGTGGCTTCCCTTCGTTGTGGAGTGTGTCAATGACTGCCTTCTGGACATCTGTCAGGTCAGCAGTCTTCCCCATGATTCTGCAGCCTACTGAAACAGACTAAAGGACCTTTGCAGGTGTTTTTTGTTCATTATTCTTATTTACTGAGATAATGACTTTTGGGTTTTCATTGGCTGTAAGCCATAATCATCAACATTAACAGAAATAATCACGTGAAATAGATCACTCTGTGTATAATGACCTTATATAATATATGAGATTTACTTTTTGTATTGAAAAACTGAAATAAATTAACTTTTTGATGATATTCTATTTTTGTGAGACGCACCTGTAAACACGTACATACATAGTATCTCAACTTTTTATGAAGATTTACTTTATTCCTACAATAAGGAATTCTCTACGTTTGCTTGTGAGGTTACTGAACTTTTTAAAGTACAAGTTTTGCCGTGAGCGATGAGGACAGCGCAGTAGACTGAAGAATCACTTATATGCTTTGGATTTTGCTTCATCAATCATTGACTAAATTTCCATTATTTCAGATTATTTAACCTAAACTTTTTATGGCCTCATTTCTCATTGACAGAAGTTGTTCCACCCGCAAGTGAAAGCTCTCTGAGTCTATACAGGTCACTCAAGGCCACCGCGCTGCTTCATAAAACAAACACGAGACCTCTGCTCTGATTTATAAGCTTTAATTTTCTGTACTCAGCAATGTGATAAAATCTCCACATTTTAGAGGCCTTCAGAGCTGCACATCCTGCAGGAGATATAACATATTAATTGACATGTAAAAAGTAAGACGTGCGGCTGTCACATCTCCAGGTGTTCTGAGATCCCTAACTTAAATATCAGATTTAATACAATTAGTAATCCGAAAATTATAATCATCAGAACATTTCATTCATTGTTGTGCAATTTCTAATAATCTGTTTCTGTACAAGTAGTGCTACAAACATATAGTTAAGAATAAAGTACAAAATATTGTCACCCGATCCCCTATCCTTCTGAAAGGATAAGATGTTTGATGGCCAAGATTGGAGTTATCTCCCAGCCATTGAGTGTCATAGTGATCTGACTTACAGGTCCAGAAGGAGGAGCATGGAATCATGTAGAATGAGGAAGTCATGTCCTCCTGGATTTGAATTACTGTTACACATTTTTTTCCGTTCTTAATGGACTAGAAGGCCGAAGCAAGACAGTACAATAGTTTTCACTGAAAAAAAATGTACTTGAGAGACAATGTACTTGATAATTACAAGTAACTGAGCAAAGATTTTGCATTTCTTCTGCAATTCTTTCTTAGAAGAGGAGAATATGGTAATTTTTTTAAACAATAAGAAACAAAATTCCCCAAAATCTAGGCACTTAACTGCAATAAACTACCTCCCAAAGAGTGTATGTCACAACCAATTTTTTTTTGAACACCTGTTTAAAAAACGTACCATAAGGAAACAGCCTTACCAAAACCTGTCAGATGACAAATGCGCTAGCAGGATGCAACAGGCCCCCACTAATAAAGGCAGGGGCAGCACAGGTGCAAACTACTGATAAGAACAGCCACCCACACACCTACCAGATTATGGAGGGGTTGGCTGCCTAGCAGAAAAAATGCCCACAAATGAGGCTTGCGTAGAACGCCAGTCACACACCTGTTTTACCAGTTAAGTTCTACATCTGTACCTGCCACATCAATACATTTTATCTCCATTTTTGGAAGGGGGATGAATTTTGTTAAAAAAAAATTAAAAATGTAGACATTTAACTGCGCATGTCTGTTTGTGACCACCTGTTTTACTATTCAAAATTAAAAATCCTACATGCAACACTAAACTACCTATCTATATCGAATTTCTTGATACATCTGTTTTAGGAAAGTGTTGAATAATTGGGATTGAAAAGTCAAAACTTAAGCATATTATTGTACAAAATGTACTGTATGGTAAAAGAAAAAGTGCCACTGTCAATGGATGAGACAGTGAAAAAGAAAAAAAAATACCACAACTAAGAATATGAGAGTTGCTAGCAGCAGCGCCAAAACCACCACTGGCCAGCCGTCAAGGCAGTAGTACTTCAAAGCACATGTCACAATTGGCCTATTTTTCCTCCAGAAAGCTGATTATTAGTAAGGAATTGGAGGGAATTATGGAATATATGGCAAATCACTTGTCTCCGTCATGCAGGATGATGTTACCTCTTACACCAACAGTTTCAGTCAGTGTTCTGCTTGATCCCAAATAACTATAAGGGTATGTGCACACGTTGCGGGTTTGCCTGTGCAATTTTCTGCGCAGATTCTTCCTCTCTTGGCAGAAAACGCAGTTAAAAATCTGAGCAGATTTGATGCGGATTTTCATGTGTTTTTTTCATGCGTATTTGTATGCGTTTTTGTAAGCTAAATAAAGATATATTATTTAACAACAAAAAAAAAGAATTGTGATGTCATTTCCTTGTCCAACCTCTTTTTTTACATACTCCATTGAAGACCATAATATCCTCACATACCATGTTCAAATATAATGTTTACACACACAAAACAAATATAAGTGAATATTTATATATCTATAGAACAATAGATACATAATACCAAGCCCAATGTTTAGTAATGAACATAATAAAGTGGTACATAAAGAGTTAAATAAAGACACACACACACACACAAAATCTGTGTTAGGCCGTGGTCACACTTGCGAGAAACTCGCACGAGTCTCGCACCTCAATACCTGGCACTGCCGCCGGCACTCGGACTGGAGCGTTCAGCTGCATAGAAATACATGCAGCCGCACACTCCGGTCCCGAGTGCTGGTGGCAGTGACGGGTATTGAGGTGCAAGATTTGTGCGAATTTCTCGCCAGTGTGATCCCGGCCTTAAACGCAATATCTGTTTAATTTTAAAAAAATGGCGTGGGCTCCCGCGCAATTTACAAAACCAGAACAGGGAAAACCAGTGACTGGGGGCAGATGTTTATAGCCTGGGTAGGGGGTTAATACCCATGGATCTTCCCAGGCTATTAATATCAGCTCACAACTGTATATTTAGCCTTTACTGGCTATTAAAATAGGGGGGCCCCAAATAAAATTACGTGGGGTACCCCTATAATTAATAGCCAGAAAAGGCAAGGCAGACAGCTGCGGGTTGATATTAATAGCCTTGGAAGGGGCCATGGATATTGGCCCCTTCCTGACTAAAAACACCAGCTCTCAGCCGCCCCAGAAATGGCACATCTCTAAGATGCACCAATTCCAGCACTTAGCCTCTCTTTTCCCACTTGCCCTGTAGCAGTGGCAAGTGGTGTAATAGTTGTAGGGTGGATGTCACCTTTGTATTGTAAGGTGACATCAAGCCCATGGCTTAGTAATGGAGAGGTGTCAATAAGACACCTATCCAATACTAATCCTATAGTAGTTACATTTTAAATAAAGACACAGCCAGAATAAAGTCTTTGAATGAAATAAAACACAACACAGTTTCCCATATTTATTATACGCCTAATTCCTGCGACGCCCTCAATCTCCTGCAAATAAAAAAATAAACCAACACCAATACTCCCTTTTTTGATGTAATCCATTTAATAATGAGTGTCCCACGACGATCTCCCGTGTAGAGCTGTCGCATCGGGAGATGTGACTGGTCTATAGGGCCTCCAGTGAGGTAATTCTCCCGCAGTGTAGTTCATCGGAGTTCGCGCTCTCACCTTACGGCACTACCGCTGCAGGAGAATTTTCTCACGCAACGGTGCCGCAAGTGACAGGACGAACTCCGGTGACCTCTGATGATAAACTGCGGAGGATTGCCTCCTGTCACTGTATCACCGGAGCCACTGTAGAGCGGTCATGAGATGTGACAGCCCTACATGGGAGATCGTCATGCTACACTCATTATTAAATGGATTACATCGGAACAGGGAGTATTTGTGTTGGTTTATTATTTTATTTTTTTGCAGGCGATCGAGGGCATCGGGGATTAGCTGTTTGCTAAGTATGTGAATGGGTTTTTTATGCTATTGAACACAGTAGCCGGATGATGGGACTACTATCCCATCATCCGCTAATGCTTTCACTGTTCTATGTGGCAGCAGCCATAGCCGGATGGGACTAGTAGTCCCATCGGACGATACCTGCCCACACACAGACACACACACAGCCGCGCATACCCCGTAGACACTGGCAGACAAACACAGATACACACAGACACCCGCTGACAGACATGCACATCTTCTCCGTTCACACATAATCTCCGCCCACACACTCTTCCTCCTGCCTTTCTGCAGCGTTTTTCGCGCACACATCCATGGCAGATCAGCAAATCTTTTTACAACTGCGGTTTTGCTGTGGATTTGACTGACTGAATGGAAGTCAATGGGTGCAGAAACGCTGCAGATCCGCAAAAAGAATTTACATGCTGCGGAAAATAAAACGCTGCGAATCCGCGCTGATTTTTTTGCAGCATGTGCACAACAATTCAGGATTCCCATAGATTAACATTGGTTGTGCACTACAGTCATGGCCAAAAGTTTTGAGAATGACACAAATATTATATTTTCACATGATCTGCTGCCCTCTGGTTTTTATGTGTGTTTGACAGATGTTTTTATCACAGACAGAAATATAATAATTGCAAACATATGAGTAACAAAAGCTTATATTGACAGTTAGAATGAGTTAATGCAGCAAGTCAATATTTGCAGTGTTGACCCTTCTTCTTCAGGACCTCTGCAATTCTCCCTGGCATGCTCTCAATCAACTTCTGGACCAAATCCTGACTGATAGCAGTCCATTCTTGCACAATCAATGCTTTCATTTTGTCAGAATTTTTAGGTTTTTGTTTGTCCACCCGTCTCTTGATGATTGACCACAAGTTCTCAATGGGATTAAGATCTGGGGAGTTTCCAGGCCATGGACCCAAAATCTCTATGTTTTGTTCCCTGAGCCATTTAGTTATCACCTTTGCTTTATGGCAAGGTGCTCCATCATGCTGGAAAAGGCATTGTTGATTGCCAAACTGCTCTTGGAGGGTTGGGAGAAGTTGCTCTTGGAGGACATTCTGGTACCATTCTTTATTCATGGCTGTGTTTTTAGGCAAGACTGTGAGAGAGTCGATTCCCTTGGCTGAGAAGCAACCCCATACATGAATGGTTTCAGGATGCTTAACAGTTGGCATGAGACAAGACTGGTGGTAGCGCTCACCTTGTCTTCTCCGAATCAGGCGTTTTCCTGATGTCCCAAACAATTGAAAATGGGATTCATCAGAGAAAATAACTTTACCCCAGTCCTCAGCAGTCCACTGCCTGTACCTTTTGCGGAATATCAGTCTGTCCATGATGTTTTTTCTGGAGAGAAGTGGCTTCTTTGCTGCCCTCCTTGAGACCAGGCCTTGCTCCAAGAGTCTCCGCCTCACAGTGCGTGCAGATGCACTCACACCTGCCTGCTGCCATTCCTGAGCAAGCTCTGCACTGCTGGTAGCCCGATCCCGCAGCTGAAACACTTTTAAGAGACGGTCCTGGCGCTTGCTGGTCTTTCTTGGGCGCCCTGGAGCCTTTTTGTCAACAATGGAACCTCTCTCCTTGAAGTTCTTGATGATGCGATAGATTGTTGACTGAGGTGCAATCTTTCTAGCTGCGATACTCTTCCCTGTTAGGCCATTTTTGTGCATTGCAATGATGACTGCACGTGTTTCTTTAGAGATAACCATGGTTAACAGAAGAGAAACAATGATGCCAAGCACCAGCCTCCTTTTAAAGAGTCCAGTGGTGTCATTCTTACTTAATCATGACAGATTGATCTCCAGCCATGTCCTCATCAACACCCACACCTGTGTTAATGGAGCAATCACTGAAAAGAGGTTAGCTGGTCCTTTTAAGGCAGGGCTGCAATGATGTTGAAATGTGTTTTGGGGAATAAAGTTCATTTTCTAGCCAAATATTGACTTTGCAAGTAATTGCTGTTAAGCTGATCACTCTTTATAACATTCTGGAGTATATGCAAATTGCCATTAGAAAAAGTGAAGCAGTAGACTTTGTAAAAATTAATATTTGTGTCATTCTCAAAACTTTTGGCCATGACTGTACATTGCTGATTTGAACACTGCAGATCTACAACAAAATCCGCAACGTGAGCACATACCCTTATATGGAGCTTTTTTGGATGAGGCAACACCAAACATTTTTTTAAAACTTTAATAAGACAGGTGCTTCTCACAAAATTAGAATATCATCAAAAAGTTAATTTATTTCAGTTCTTCAATACAAAAAGTGACACTCATATTATATAGTCATTACAGAGTGATGTATTTCAAGTGTTTATTTCTGTTAATGTTGATGATTATGGCTTACAGTCAATGAAGACCCAAAAGTCATTATCACAATAAATTAGAATACTTTATAACACCAGCTTGAAAAATTATTTTAAAATCCGAAATGTTGTCCTACTGAAATGTATGTTCAGTAAATGCACTCAATACTTGGTCGGGCTCCTTTGGCATCAATTACTGCATCAATGAGGCGTGGCATGGAGGCGATCAGCCTGTGGCACTGCTGAGGTGTTATGGAAGTCCAGGTTGCTTTGATAGCAGCCTTCAGCTCGTCTGTATTGTTGGGTCTGGTGTCTCTCATCTTCCTCTTGACAATGAATCTATAGGGTTAAGGTCGGTCGAGTTTGCTGCCAATCAAGCACAGTGATACTGTTGTTTGTAAACCAGGTATTGGTACTTTTGGCAGTGTGGACAGGGGCCAAGTCCTGCTGGAGAAGGAAATTTCAATCTCCAAAAAGCTTGTCAGCAGAGGGAAGCATGAAGTGATCTAAAATTTCCTTGTAGGCGGCTGCGCTGACTTTGGTCTTGATAAAACACAGTGGACCTACACCAGCAGATGACATGGCTCCCCAAACCATCACTGATGGTGGAGACTTCACACTAGACCTCCAGCAGCTTGGATTGTGGCCTCTCCACTCCTCCTCCAGACTCTGGGATCTTGATTTCCAAATAAAATGCAAAATTTAGTTTTGTCTGAAAACAACACCTTGGACCACTGACAACAGTTCAGTTCTTTTTCTCCTTGGCCCAGGTAAGACGCTTCTGGCGTTGTCTATTGGTCATGAGTGGCTGACACAAGGAATGTGACACTTGTAGCCCATGTCCTGGATACGTCTGTGTGTGGAGGCTCTTGAAGCAATGACTCCAGCAGCAGTCTGCTCCTTGTGAATCTCCCCAAATTTTTGAATGGCCTTTTCTTAACAATCCTTTCAGGGTTGCAGTTATCCCGGTTGCTTTTGCACCTTTTTCTACCACACTTTTTCCTTCCACTCAACTTTCCATTAATCTGCTTGGATACAGCACTGTGTGAACAGCCAGCTTCTTTAGCAATGACATTTTGTGGCTTCCCCTCCTTGTGGAGTGTGTCAGTGACTGCCTTCTGGACATCTGTCAGGTCAGCAGTCTTCCCCTTGATTGTGGAGCTACTGAAACAGACTAAAGGACCTTTATAAACGCTTAGGAAGCCTGTCCAGGTGTTTTTTGTTAATTATTCTAATTTACTGAGATAATGACTTTTGGGTTTTCATTGGCTGTAAGCCATAATCATCGACATTAACAGAAATAAACACGTGAAATAGATCACTCTGTTGTAATGACTCTATAGAATATATGAGTTTCACTTTTTGTATTGAAGAACTGAAATAAATTAACTTTTTGATGATATTCTAATTTTGTGAGAAGCACCTGTAACTTAATTTTTAATGGGGAGAAGAGGTGGCTGATTTGAATATTTATGTTTTTTTATTACTTTATTTGCTAGTCCTTTTGGGTGACGTAAAACTACAATTGTCTGATCACTTGTACTAGAGCTGGGCGATTTTCAAAAAAAACAAAATCGATTTTTTTTCAAACTTAAAACCGATTTTCGATTTAAATCGATTCGATTTATTTTAAGCCCTGCCCCCATTTTACAAGCTCCACCCACCCTTGGCCACACCCCCATCACGCCAAATTGTGCCAGCTCTTACAGTATTCGGTTCTATTAGTGTAAAAAAAGTAAAAAGATTAAACACACACAGTTCAAGTCAAACATTTTTTATTTGAACTTCTCTTCAACATGAACTGCAATTGCTGTATTTCCCAATTTTTAAACTCAATTGGTAGAGCAGCACAGAATTCTTTATTTTTGCCTACTAAGTTAAACCATTTATCTGGGGGTGTATCACACAGGAGGGGGCAATATATCTGGGGGTGTATCACATAAAATGTGTTATCTTACAGCACACCCCGTATCACACAGGAGGGGGTGTATTACACAGGAGGGGGTGATATCGGCCCCCTCCTGTGTAATACACCCCCGAATGGGGGCCCCGATATATCACCCCGGACTCCCTCCTGTGTAATACACCCCCTCCTGTGTGATATGGGGGTGCTGTGAGATAACACATTTTTGCCGAGGTGTGCTGAAACCGCTGGGCCGGACCATAGTATTTAAGCAATTCTAAACAAAATAGTTCATGCCTCATACGCTTCCATAATATATCACAGCTCCCTTGATGTGAGTCAGAGTCACTGCTTGAGGAGGTGATATCGGGGGGTGTATGTAATGTATCACACAGGAGGGGTTGCACTCTTCTGATGACTAAGTGCAGTCACAGCTCCACAACATGTGACGTCACGCTCCCGCGCTGTCGTCGCGGTACAAGCGTACTGGGCCCCGAGCCCCGGTGTGGCTCCCCGGTCGTTCTACGGTTCTACACCGTCTTCCCTCTCTCTCTCCCGCCCTCCTCCCGTTTGTCGCCCGCGGTCACCTGAAGATAAGAGCAGCGCGCGGCTCCGGGGTCTGACGGCGGCGGACGGTCTCCGAGCTCGAGCAGTTCTACGCTCCGCCCACGTCCGCACTGAACCTGCCAATCACCCGTGCACAGCCCCGCCCCCTCTATAATACAACCGCTGGTGGTGGAGCGGCTGTGCGGGACGCAGCGGTGGGCGGAACTGGCTTGGACAGCCGAGTAAAATGGCGGCGCAATTACATTGCGCACGCCATTTTAAATCGGATTTCAATGATTTAAAATCGCCGATTTTAACTATGGGCGAATTAATCGAATTAATTTGATTAATCGCCACAGCTCAACTTACTATATAAATAATAATAACATAGTCTTGCAGGATAAAGTAAAAATTACAGTCTTCTATAAAGTCCAACCACAGGTTGGGTTTCACCAGAGTACCATCATCTCAAGCACGGGGCCAATGGGCCCTTAGGATGGCGCACCTCCCAGGCTTCGTTCTGTATAACACAGCCATCATCTGCCAAGAATGAGACAGTCTCAGCCTCTGAGTCCACTCAATACACCTGCTCCCAACATGTGGATAAAGGCAAGAGGTTAAAAAAAGATGGAAGTCTGTTGGTTATCTGTACTATTAAGTGGGCTGTTGTTTACTACCAAGTTACTATCCGTTTTTATGGTGAAGAAACATAATGCTAAAGTTGTGCGGTTTGGATGCAGTCCTAGGAGACCTCAGTGTTTTACACATGTGGACTAAATGATGGTGGATAAACTGAAATACAATAGAAACCAAGGGAAAAAAAAACAGACATGTGTCCAAGAAAAGATGCGAAAAAAATTATACTAAATATTATTTTAACAAATGTTAATGAACATATTAAAAAGAAGATCCCACAGTGCAAGTGGCGTCATATATCAGCGGGAATGGATAAAATACAAAGTTCCTTGTGCTAAACCAAAAATAATATATTTTTTCCAATTATATATATATCAATAATATTTTCACTACTTCTCCCTCAGGCAATTTTCAGTTTTTTTTCTTTTTCTTTTATTCCTCCTATTTTACCAAGAGTTACCATAAGTTAAATAACTGGGGTTATGTGAAAGTAGATGGGATTACACTGGAAGAACTGCTTAGAGGCTATCTTATTGTATCTGAGGGACCTGTTATGTTTTGGTAGCTGAGGAGAAAAAGCAAAAACGGTAATACACCAGAGAGGCTGGAACCTATTGGATTGCAGTAACCTGAACTAACCACTCAACTAGAGGTAGCCGTGGAGCGTTCCTACGTTGATCCTAGACGCCTCGTCACAGCCTGAGAGATAACTACACCTAAAGGCAGAAAGATGAAAGCTATCTGCCCCGGAGCAGATCCCCAAAGAAAATAGGAAGCCCCCAAACATATAATGGCGGTTAGACAAGAAGATAGCATGGACACAGACAGAAAATAGAATGAGCAAACGTTGGGGCCCAATCTGTCTAGAAAGAAAAGTACAGGAAAGAATTCTGACTGCAATCCAACAAAAACCCTAAAAAATACCAGCACTTCTGATTGCCAAAAAACCTGAGATCATACGATCTCTACCACCTAAATCAGATCTCTGGTGTAACAAAACAAAGCCGCAGCCACTGAAAAAACAGGAAAAAGCAAATGAACAAATAACAGTGGCTACAGATAAATTGAGAGGAGCACAAGCCCCGGGAGGGGACCCGGCTGACCTCCACAGAAGTGCAGAAAACTATAAAAAAAGCAAGCACAAAAAGAAAAGCAGAAAATATCTTATCTGAAAGCAGCAGGTGCAGCCAAGACTCCAGCAAACTTCCAAATGAACCAGGAACCACAATTGAGACAAGAACAATTGATCACCGGCGACCATCATGGGAGGGAACCTCCCTTATATCAGTCCAGTCAGTGATCCCAGATTGCCATTCCTCGCTGAAAGGTTCAGTACTGTCTGTAACCACCAGAGGGAGCCTCTGCTCAGAAACCATCTCTAGCACATTCACAACAGGGACCCTAATAGATGATAGATAGATAGACAGATAGATAGATAGATAGATAGATAGATAATAGATGATAGATAGATAGATAGATAGATAGATAGATAGATAGATAGATAGATAGATAGATAGATAGATGATAGATAGATATTTTTCATAAGCTCCTCATGAACTTTACTCAGCTTATATATTTTCTCTGAGAAAATTGCCTCTGAAAAGAAATTCCACTCGATTTTCAATAAAGAGCAGAGAAGCAATAAGAACATTTGTTTAAGGATATTAATTTGCATAAACGCAGACATTAAGAAATATCTTGCCTTCGCAGGCGACGTAACATGCATGAGCAAAGCAAAAGAAATAGCGAGTAATTGTTCTGGATAATCCAGTGCTCTGTTAATAAGATGTAAGTATCGCTGTTAATGCCTTCACAGAAGCCGCATGAGATTACAGATAAATTTCAGTAAAACGGCGGGGAAAAAGGAATTTAATTTAACAGCTATAAATTGCTAATGTTACTCAACCCGGCAATGTTACTGAAATTGCTTTTTTTGTGTGCGTTGTACAAGGCAGATATCACGATAGACGGTAATTAAAAGTAAAATGAAAATGTCACCGTTTTCAGTTGTAAAAACTTTGTATTAAAAAAAGATTTTGCGGTCCCTCCAGCTCCAGACTGTAGGACAGGGTAGATAGTTTTTCTCTAAACTTCAGTTATCCTTACAAAGTCCATCTGACAGATTATCTCTCATAAGGCTGCATAACTATATAATGGATCCTTCATTCATTTACCGTGGCTTCTGGAGCCTCATATTAAACCGTTCTGTGGCCCTAAAAGTGATTGATACAGGCAGTAGTATACAGGAGGACACTCTGTGCCTAGCAGTCCATAATACCTGCTCAAAGTCGGTGCCTCAGTCTTCTATTACCATTATCAGGTCAAATTGCCCATGAAGTGGAAAAGTTCCCATCCAGAACCCAATTATACTCACAATTCCAACTTTTTACAAGCTTTGTTTTATATTGAGTAATTATAGGGATTGTCCGACACGTAAAGTGAATCTGACAGGTCCCACATGTCCTCCGACCAACCAGCATTTGTACATTCCTTTCTGAACACCCTGCACCACATGTGAAATGATTGCACAAGAAATGCAAAAAGTCAGCACAGGGATCTAAGGTGTGACGTCTCGCCTTGTGGAGAGTGACAAGCCAGGCCTGGAATGTCAGAGTAAGTAGACTTATATGCCATGCAGGCTCCTCTTAGTTATTAAATATGCAAATTGCTTCTTCACAGAGGACTAGAACTCTAGTGACACCTATTGGAAGCAGCGATCCTAAAAGTCACTGTTGACTCTTTAACAAGGGTTAAAAGCCAAACCAGCATCTCAATTTGCAGACACGGTGCTTCGGGATATTGCCCTTCGTCAGTGGAAAGTATGAGAGCCAATTTGACTAGGTGGCATGTAAGTGGTAACATATAAATCTCCTCACTATGACATACCATGCTTGGCTTTTCACTCTCCACAAGGAGAAACGTTACCCCTTAGAGCCGAGTCTTAAGCCTCTCATCTAGCCAAATCAGATCTCATACATTGCACTGAGGAGGGGCAACACACCAAAACACCGTGCCTGCGAATTGAGATTCTGATTTGGCTATTATCATAAGTCATGTGGCAAGGCTCGTTAAAGGGTCGATAGTGACTTTTATTATCGCTGCTTCCAATAGGTGGCGCTGGAGTTCTAGTCCTCTTCCTCTCTGAAGAAACTATTTGCATAACTTCATGTACATACACGGCAACTTATTCTGAAAACTTACTTAGAAGTAAATAGTTTGCGTTTAAGAGGTGTATGCTTTTCTCCATCTGTATTAATCATGGAGATCATATGAAGTCAGCACAAGCACTCCTCACTCTGCCGTGATATAGTCATTGTACAAGTGCCAAGATGCGGATCGTGATGGAGCATTTGGCTGATGTGTAATGCTCAGATTTTAAGAAAAGCGCAGGATGAAAATTAGAATGACAGAACTATGTTTTATACACCCATCATAAGGAGCAACGTCAGATGTGCGGACATTACATCATTGCAGAGACAGCAGAGAAGACTACATTGTCGATCCAGAAGTGAAAACAGGGGAGGGTGGTCTTCTCAAAGCTGATAGTCAATATACACTGCTCAAAAAAATAAAGGGAACACTCAAATAACACATCCTAGATCTAAATGAATGAAATATTCTCATTAAATACTTTGTTCTGTACAAAGTTGAATGTGCTGACAACATAATCACACAAAAATCATCAATGGAAATCAAATTTTTGAACCAATGGAGGCCTGGATTTGAAGAGACCCCCAAAATGAAAGTGGAAACAAGTGAAAATGAAAATTAAAACAAGACAAAATTAAAGTGGAAACAATTCAAAATGATGCTCAGTATTGTGTGTGGCCTCTACGTGCCTCTATGACCTCCCTACAATGCCTAGGCATGCTCCTGATGAGGTTGCGAATGTTCTCCTGAGGGATCTACTCCCAGACCTGGACTAAAGCATTCATCAACTCCTGGACAGTCTGTGGTGGATGGAGCGAGACATGCTGTCCCAGATGTGCTCAATCGGATTCAGGTCTGGGGAACGGGCGGGCCAGTCCATAGCTTCAATGCTTTCATCTTGCAGGAACTGCTGACACACTCCAGCCACATGAGGTCGGGCCAACCGCACCAGCATATGGTCTCACAAGGGGTCTGAGGATCTCATCTCAGTACCTGATGGCAGTCAGGCTACCTCTGGCGAGCACATGGAGGGCTGTGTGGCCCTCCAAAGAAATGCCACCCCACACCATTACTGACCCACTGCCAAACCGGTCATGCTGAAGGATGTTGCAGGCAGCAGATCACTCTCCACGGCGTCTCCAGACTCTTTCACATGTGCTCAGTGTGAACCTGCTGCCTGCAACATCCTTCAGCATGACCGGTTTGGCAGTGGGTCAGTAATGGTGTGGGGTGGCATTTCTTTGGAGGGCCACACAGCCCTCCATGTGCTCACCAGAGGTAGCCTGACTGCCATTAGGTACCGAGATGAGATCCTCAGACCCCTTGTGAGACCATATGCTGGTGCGGTTGTCCCTGGGTTCCTCCTAATGCAGAACAATGCCAGACCTCATGTGGCTGGAGTGTGTCAGCAATTCCTGCAAGATGAAGGCATTGAAGCTATGGACTGGCCCGCCCATTCCCCAGACCTGAATCCAATTGAGCACATCTGGGACAGCATGTCTTGCTCCATCCACCAAGGTCACGTTGCACCACAGACTGTCCAGGAGTTGACGGATGCTTTAGTCCAGGTCTGCGAGGAGATCCCTCAGGAGAACATCCGCAACCTCATCAGGAGCATGCCCAGGCGTTGTAGGGAGGTCATACAGGCACATGGAGGCCACACACAATACTGAGCATCATTTTGACTTGTTTCCACTTTAATTTTGTTTTGATTTTCATTTTGACTTGTTTCCACTTTCATTTTGTGGGTGACTCCAAATCCAGACCTCCATTGGTTCAAAAATTTGATTTCCATTGATGATTTTTGTGTGATTATGTTGACAGCACATTCAACTTTGTACAGAACAAAGTATTCAATGAGAATATTTCATTAATTCAGATCTAGGATGTGTTATTTGAGTGTTCCCTTTATTTTTTTGAGCAGTGTACATGATATGTGCTGCAAGTGAAAACCTGTGACAGGAAATCTGGTCCTTGTGCACTGGGCGCAGTTATGGGGAACAGAAAAGGGTCTTCACCAAACTGTTTCCACAAACCTGGAGGCTACAACTGTCCACAATGTCTTGTGCTGATGAATTAATATTTCTCTTCACTGTAAGGCCGAGGCCGCCCCCTGATAACAGCCCATAGCATTATCCTCCTCCACAATCTGTACAGCGGCCACAATGCAGTCACGGGGTAACGTCCTCCTGGAATCACCAAACCCAGATCCTCCATCAGACGCAGAGAAAGAAGTGCAATCCGTCACTGCACAGAACACAGTCCAGTTGTGATGGTGTAAGAAGGATAGTGCCGCGGGTACCTGTTTTGTGCCGGGTCCAGGGCTGTCTCCTCTGTTGTCCGGGGGAAAGCTTAAGACACCGGACCAATCTTTGCAGGCGGAAGCAGGGGGTGTAGCTAAGTGTTTACAGACACAGCACGAGCGGAAACGGGCAGACTTGGCGGGAACAGACAGCGCACAGCAGGGGGAAGCGAGTGCTCCGTCCCTCGAGCATCAGTACAGCGCAGGCCCATGCTCAAGCATCCCTGCCACCGCTGACAGAGACTATGAGGAGAGGTGGTGTGTGCCCCTTGGTCCTGTCCGTCATTGCATCCCGCAACCTGCTCACAACGGCTTTACACTACTCCATCCAACGCTTGACATTTTGCTTGGTGATGTACGGCTGCATGCAGCTGCTCGGCCATGACGCTCCCGGCGGGGGCGCAGTGTTTGTGCTGACGTTATACCAGGGGAGGTCTGGACTCTGCAGTTATGGAATCGGCAGAATGGTGGTGATTTTTCTGCCCTTTTCTCTTCAACACTCTGCACCCCCCGGTCTGTAACATTACAGGGTCTCAGCAAGGAGAAGGTTAGATCCAGCGAGGAGGCTGAGGATACTACTTTAAAATGTAGCTTTTAATCCAAACTATTAAAATCATATATACATATTGTGTCAAGCACTAACACACTGATAGGAAAGATCAAGACGTTTCAACTTGCATCTTAGTCATGACATTTTAAAGTAGTGTCCTCAGCCTCCTTGCTGGATCTAAAGTTCTCCTTGTTGGTCTTCGCTGCGGCTGCTTCACCCTGAACAAGTGTGGCTCTAGATTATATTGGGGAGAGCACACCTATGCTGGTAAGTAGTGATGAGCGAGTATGCTCGTTGCTCGGGTTTTCCCGAGCATGCTCGGGTGATCTATGAGTATTTTGGCGTGCTCGGAGATTTAGTGTTTGTCCATGCAGCTGCATGATTTGCGACTGCTAGACAGTATGAATACATGTGTGGAATTCCTAACAAACAGGGAATCCCCACATGTATTCAGGCTGTCCAGCAGTCGCAAATCATGCAGCTGCATGGACAAACACTAAATCTCCGAGCATGCCAAAATACTCGGAGATCACCCGAGCATGCTCGGGAAAACCCAAGCAACGAGTATACTCGCTCATCACTACTGGTAAGCTGACATCCACCCTTTTTTATGGTTACAGGGTCTCCTCTTCATGGCTGAGTTGCTGCGGTTCCTTCCATTTCTCAATAATATCACTCACAGATGCAGGAGGAAGATTCAGGAGGGAAGAAATGTCATGACTTGACCTGTTACCTCGGTGGCTCCTATTACAGGCCGGCGCTGGTATCACTGAGATCCGCTCCACCGGCCGTTCTGTCAACTTAGTAAAGACAGCATGGAGGAGGGCCAGAAGTTATACACCAGGGGTGAGGGACCAGATGTTATACACCAGGGTGAGGGACCAGATGTTAAACGCCAGGGGTGAGGGGTCAGATGTTATACACCAGTGACGGAGGGCCAGATGTTATACACCGGGTTGAGGGACCACATGTTATACGCTAGGGGTGAGTGACTGGATGTTATACACCGGGTTGAGGGACCACATGTTATACGCTAGGGGTGAGTGACTGGATGTTATACACCAGAGGTGGAGTGCCGGATGTTATACAACAGAGGTGGAGTGCCGGATGTTATACACCAGAGGTGGAGTGCCGGATGTTATACACCAGAGGTGGAGTGCCGAATGTTATACACCAGAGGTGGAGTGCCGGATGTTATACGCTAGAGGTGAGTGACTGGATGTTATACACCAGAGGTGGAGTGCCGGATGTTATACACCAGAGGTGGAGTGCCGGATGTTATACACCAGAGGTGGAGTGCCGGATGTTATACAACAGAGGTGGAGTGCCGGATGTTATACACCAGAGGTGGAGTGCCGGATGTTATACACCAGAGGTGGAGTGCCGAATGTTATACACCAGAGGTGGAGTGCCGTATAACATCCGGCACTCCACCACAGGTGGAGTGCCGGATGTTATACACTAGAGGTGAGTGACTGGATGTTATACACCAGAGGTGGAGTGCCGGATGTTATACACCAGAGGTGGAGTGCCGGATGTTATACACCAGAGGTGGAGTGCCGGATGTTATACGCTAGGGGTGGGAGTGCCGGATGTTATACACCAGAGGTGGAGTGCCGAATGTTATACACCAGAGGTGGAGTGCCGGATGTTATACGCTAGAGGTGAGTGACTGGATGTTATACACCAGAGGTGGAGTGCCGGATGTTATACACCAGAGGTGGAGTGCCGGATGTTATACACCAGAGGTGGAGTGCCGGATGTTATACGCTAGGGGTGAGTGACTGGATGTTATACACCAGAGGTGGAGTGCCGGATGTTATACACCAGAGGTGGAGTGCCGGATGTTATACACCAGAGGTGGAGTGCCGGATGTTATACACCAGAGGTGGAGTGCCGAATGTTATACACCAGAGGTGGAGTGCCGGATGTTATACGCTAGGGGTGAGTGACTAGATGTTATACACCAGAGGTGGAGTGCCGGATGTTATACACCAGAGGTGAAGTGCCGGATGTTATACACCAGAGGTGGAGTGCCGGATGTTATACACACGAGGTGGAGTGCCGGATGTTATGCACAGTGAAAATGGGTCTGAATGTTATACACTGGGGGCAATGGGGCCGGATGTTATCTACCAGGGGGCAATAGAGCAGGATGTTGGATGTTATACACCAGGGACGAGGGGCTGGATGTTATATACTGGGGGGGCAGTTGGGAGAGATGTTATTCACCGGGGAGTGAGGGGCCACATGTTATACACTGGGGGGCGAGGGGCTGGATGTTATATACTTGGAAACTGAAAGATGCGCCAAATTCATTAAGACGCTTGTGTGGAGCCCAGCTGCGACTGGATCCATATCTTCCAGGAGGGTGCACTGAAAGAATATACCACTAGAGGTCATTATACACATTCACACATGTTCACCTATCCCCAAAGACCACCAGAGGGAGCTGTTTAGACATACAAAAGCAGAGTGAACACAGAAACATCAAGGCATTCAGCCAGTGAAGCCATTCAAGGCAGTTACCTCAGAGAGCTCAGTCAGTCAGTCTGCAGTAAGGTGAAGTGCAGAGCTGAGATTAGAAAGACTGCAGAGTAATTCAGTTCAAGAGAGAGTGGAGGCTAGTACGGGTGGAACAGAGACCACTCCAGCCTAGTCAGAGCTGAATTTAGTAAGTGCAACTCGGTGAGAAAGCGTGCCGACGCTAGAAGAGCGGCGAAGAGGCAGCCAACCAACTGCCAATGTGTGATCGTGTGAGGGCTCGGGTAGGCCGAAGGCGAGTGGAAAGCGAGTGAGGGACAGAGGAGCATAAATAGCTCATCCCAATTATTACCACCGGACACCGGGGTCCGAGCCTATAGGGATCTCCACGACCCATTAGGAGAACACCGGAGTTCCTGGAGGACTACTAGTCCCAGCAGTACCACAGAGCTGATACGTAACCGGACCAGGAGGACGGAGTCCAGCAGTGCACTGCAAATAGAGACCGTGTACTTCAAGAAAAGGGTCCAACCACAAGTTCAGCCAGGTGCAGAACGGAGACCAAGTTAGGCTTAGCTACAAGCAGGTCAGGACTTTATAACCAAAAGGCAGAGAACAGGAGGCCATACACCTACTCAGTGGAGGAATCTGGATGTGCACCCTTCACCCTACAGTGCTCCAGGGAGTGCCTGCAACATCTTCAGTAAAGGTACCAAAGTGACTGATGTGTGTGTGTCTCCCTTATTACCCCTAACTGCCGAGCTCCCGTCTGTCCTACACCCCTACATATCTATCTGCCCTGGAGGACACAGTCTTGCCTGTAGAAGACTTATCATCTAGCTGCACAACACCATCCCTTCCAGAGGACTTGCACAGCAGCGCTGGTCACCCTGACCAGGTACTACAGGTGGCGTCACGACAAACTACACGAACATCATTTAATCCCCTGTAAATACATCCCCATTTATAGTGAGCGCCCAGGGCCACGGACCGAGCTGCAGCTACCGTGACATCCCCCATAGAAATCAACGGGATCGGTGCTGAATACCCCACGGCCCTGGCGGGCGGCTCACTTGCTTGCACTTATTGGATTTAGTGCATCTTATTCCTGCGCACACTTCATCAAGACTGGCATGCATGATAAATCGGGCTATCGAATCCTGCACATGGCTGGTCCTACGCTCAGTTGTAGACAATGCTCTGTGAGCTAAACATCAGCAGCTGCTGCACTGATCTCTCTGACGGGATGTTGAGCTCACAGAGCATGGTCTACACTGGATACAATTGTGTCTTCTGAGAGCAGGACTAGCTATGGACAGGATCACTGCCTTGGAATGGAAACGAGTGCGATCTCATTCACTGACAGCAAACAGTTATTAGGGGAAATAGGAAAAGAGGCTGAGAAGCTGGAAATGATAAAGTATATCGGTGTGTCTGCTCTTCTATGACACCACATGAATATTTAAAGCAGCATTGCGATCATTACACCTCCGTTCAGGGGAGTTTAGAGCCTGAGACCTTCCCGTCCTTTTCTTTCAGATCTGCCGGTTTCATCTTTGTAATGCAGCAGATGATTATATCGCGTGCGCCGCCGTCGAATATGCTGCTCATTAGCATTCAGTTACATCTCGGCGCAGGGGGACTGAAATATTTATTGATATTCCAAGGTGAAACACGATTGTCTCCAACCAAACACGAAGCACAAGGAACTGCAGAAAGAGGTAGCGCTGCTGATCGAGATGAACGCTGCAGCGGAGCCGAGTAGGACACCCGTAACCAGTGTCAGACTGAAGAACATTGGGCCCACCAGAGGATTTGATTCTGAGGGCCCACTTTTGTCCCCCACTGAAAAGCCCCATAGCAACTGCAAGGTTTGCACTATGAACTGTCCTGAAGGAGAAGCCAGGGCCCACCGGAGGATTCTCCAGTTCTCTGGTGGGCCAGTCCAACCCTGCCGTAACAAACTATTGATGTGATATTGACAAGTAAAGCTTCCATAAGATCTCACAATACATACATTAATAAATAGATGTTCTAGACCTGATGAGTCTGGTGTACTTACTGCAAAAATCCAAGACCGGTTATATATTCCTTTATTTTTTAATATGATTCAATATCAGGTGGGAAAACTTTGCAAAAAGGAATAACACGGCCATTCGGAGATTAATTTTCACAATAAGTACAACAGTCTTAGCAGGTCTATTTAATAATTTTGCAGTTTATATTGTGAAATCTGGTGACAAACATGACTTAAATGGATTTCCTATGACTCCATATGTGATCAGGTGGGTTGCAATACTTGGGACCCTCACAGACTGACAGAATTGGCTACAGCTCATGTTTGTTCCATGCTGGTCCTGCAGCTCAGCTTCATTTCTAGTTAACATAATCCTGAGGGTCAGACCCTCCCCCGGAGATCACACTATGGGTGATATAGATATGAATGCAAATCTATAAAAAGTTTCATAATTAACCAAGAGCTTGCAATCTAACAAGTTACCTATACAGTCATGGCCAAAAGTTTTGAGAATGACACAAATATTAATTTTTACAAAGTCTACTGCTTCACTTTTTCTAATGGCAATTTGCATATACTCCAGAATGTTATAAAGAGTGATCAGCTTAACAGCAATTACTTGCAAAGTCAATATTTGGCTAGAAAATGAACTTTATCCCCCAAAACACATTTCAACATCATTGCAGCCCTGCCTTAAAAGGACCAGCTAACCTCTTTTCAGTGATTGCTCCATTAACACAGGTGTGGGTGTTGATGAGGACATGGCTGGAGATCAATCTGTCATGATTAAGTAAGAATGACACCACTGGACATTTTAAAAGGAGGCTGGTGCTTGGCATCATTGTTTCTCTTCTGTTAACCATGGTTATCTCTAAAGAAACACGTGCAGTCATCATTGCAATGCACAAAAATGGCCTAACAGGGAAGAGTATCGCAGCTAGAAAGATTGCACCTCAGTCAACAATCTATCGCATCATCAAGAACTTCAAGGAGAGAGCTTCCAATGTTGCCAAAAAGGCTTCAGGGCGCCCAAGAAAGACCAGCAAGCGCCAGGACCGTCTCTTAAAAATGTTTCAGCTGCGGGATCGGGCTACCAGCAGTGCAGAGCTTGCTCAGGAATGGCAGCAGGCAGGTGTGAGTGCATCTGCACGCACTGTGAGGCGGAGACTCTTGGAGCAAGGCCTGGTCTCAAGGAGGGCAGCAAAGAAGCCACTTCTCTCCAGAAAAAACATCATGGACAGACTGATATTCTGCAAAAGGTACAGGCAGTGGACTGCTGAGGACTGGGGTAAAGTTATTTTCTCTGATGAAGCCCCTTTTCGATTGTTTGGGACATCAGGAAAACCCCTCATTCGGAGAAGACAAGGTGAGCGCTACCACCAGTCTTGTCTCATGCCAACTGTTAAGCATCCTGAAACCATTCATGTGTGGGGTTGCTTCTCTGCCAAGGGAATCGGCTCTCTCACAGTCTTGCCTAAAAACACAGCCATGAGTAAAGAATGGTACCAAATGTCCTCCAAGAGCAACTTCTCCCAACCCTACAAGAGCAGTTTGGCGATCAGCAATGCCTTTTCCAGCATGATGGAGCACCTTGCCATAAAGCAAAGGTGATAACTAAATGGCTCAGGGAACAAAACATAGAGATTTTGGGTCCATGGCCTGGAAACTCCCCAGATCTTAATCCCATTGAGAACTTGTGGTCAATCATCAAGAGACGGGTGGACAAACAAAAACCTAAAAATTGTGACAAAATGAAAGCATTGATTGTGCAAGAATGGACTGCTATCAGTCAGGATTTGGTCCAGAAGTTGATTGAGAGCATGCCAGGGAGAATTGCAGAGGTCCTGAAGAAGAAGGGTCAACACTGCAAATATTGACTTGCTGCATTAACTCATTCTAACTGTCAATATAAGCTTTTGTTACTCATATGTTTGCAATTATTATATTTCTGTCTGTGATAAAAACATCTGTCAAACACACATAAAAACCAGAGGGCAGCAGATCATGTGAAAATATAATATTTGTGTCATTCTCAAAACTTTTGGCCATGACTGTACATGTCCACTACGCAGCTAATCTCCTCCTTTTGAAACAGGTAAGTAAGGAAAATCCCAATGGCTAGCAGATGTGAGGCCAGTCTTGGCTTGACATACAAAAATGCAGAGAAGGGTAGATTTACGACCGGAGATAAGAGTCCCAGCTAAAAAGAAAATGTAGAATCCTTTGTCTACCTTGTTTTATTAACTGCATCGACATAATAAATAGGAAAAATCATATTTTTGGAAACGTGATGAAACAGCGAACTCAAAGCAAGGTTTTCAGCCAGATAGATAATGTCTATGCCATGTCTCCTATCTATGTACAGATAAACTTGTGATCGGAAAGATGACAGTAATATCTCCTGCCTGGGATCTTCAGGGATGAAGATATCGTAAAAGTTGTGAATCTCATAATTTTCGAATTTTCGAAGACTAAGTGTATGTGCAAACATTGCGGATTTTGATGCGCATCTGCAGCGTTTTTGGACGCGCAGAATTGCATCAAATCCGCAGTGTAGTACATCACCAATGATAGTCAATGGGAATTTGGGAATGGGTGTGCGCGGAAAAATCCATGCGGATTCGGAGCGTTTTAGTTTCCGAAGCATGTTTATTTTTTTTTGTGGATCTGCAGCGTTTCTGCACCCATTGACTATACATTGAGAAAGGCAAATACGCATAACAAAAAACGCATGACAATCCGCAAGAAATCCGCATCAAATCTGCGCGTTTTTTGCCAAGAGAGGCTGAATCTGAGCAGAAAATTCCACAGGCAAATCCGCAACGTGTGCACATACCCTAAGGGGTAAAACGCTTGCGGATTTTATGGGGAAATCATGAGTATTGGAATGCATTTTTGGTGTGCGGATTTGGAGAGAGAGAAAGAGAGAGAGAGAATGAATATGATTGATGTGCCAGATTTTTTCCGCATCATGTGCACAGAAATTCTTAATTTCATCTTCATTGCAACGTCCAAAAACTCTACGGAAACACATCGAAATCCGCAATGTGTGCACATACCCTTATTAGACACATCCTGTAGTTCTCTGAAGTTCAGCCCTGTAATGAGTCACCGGATGGGAGGTAAGTGAGTGTATCTTGTGTTAACAAAAAGTCAATGCCAATTATGATCCTTGTTCAATGCCAGGAAGATACATTGCCGCATCGGATTGATCCACGTGTCTTTGGAGTTCTTCCCTCCATACATCTGCACCATTTCCGTGACATCAGGTTTAGTAATTTTCTTTTGTTATTCATTTTTATTTTATGTAATTGTAAATGCTGTATTGTTTTGTCCCCTTTGTAAAATCTTTTGTATATTGCTATAACTTTGTTCCTCTTGTCTATAAACCAGTGAAACCACATCACCGACGCCATATGCTACCTGTAACGCGATTGATGGCGGTGTGTTTCCTATACCCCATTCCCTCACATCTCCTCCAGTCTCTCTCTCAAGTTGTCACAAGTCACCTAACTACAATCTTTATTCTCTCACTCTCCTCTGGCATTTTCCCATCCTCCTTCAAACACTCCATCATTACTCCATTACTAAAGAAACCCGCTCTCGACCCTTCCTGCACAAACAACTACAGACCGGTCTCCAATCTCCCCTTCATCTCTAAACTTTTGGAGCGCCTAGTCTACTCCCGCCTCACCCGTTACCTCTCCACTTACTCCCTCCTAGACCCTTCACAGTCCGGCTTCCGCCCCCTACATTCGACTGAAACTGCACTCATCAAAGTGACCAATGACCTTCTGACAGCAAAACGTAACGGCGACCACTCTCTGCTCATTCTACTCGACCTTTCTGCAGCTTTCGACACTGTTGACCACTGTCTCCTACGGTCTAGGCTCCAGTCACTAGGTATTAAGGACACTGTTCTCTCCTGGTTCTCCTCCTATCTTTCTGACCGCTCCTTCAGTGTTTCGTTCCCTGGCTCCACATCATCTCCTCTTCCTCTCACTGTCGGTGTACCCCATGGCTCAGTCCTTGGCCCCCTTCTCTTCTCTCTCTACACCGCCCCAATTGGACAGACCATCAGCAGATTTGGCTTTCAGTGCCATCTTTATGCCGATGACACACAACTATACACGTCATCCCCCGACCTTACCCCCGCTGTTCTACAGAACGCCACCGACTGTCAGCCTCCAACAACATGTCCGCTCTCTATCTGAAACTCAACCTCTCCAAAACTGAACTTCTTCTGCTCCCGCCGTCTACTGACCTCCCTAAATCTGACATTTCCCTCTCTGTGGGCGGCACCATAATAACACCCCGGCAGCAGGCTCGCTGTCTGGGTGTTATGTTTGACACCAATCTCTCCTTCACCTCCTATATACAATCTCTTGCCCGCTCTTGCCGCCTACTCCTAAAGAACATCTCTAGAATCCGCCCTTTTCTCACCATGGAAACAACAAAAACCCTCACTGTAGCATTGATCCACTCCCGCCTGGACTACTGCAACGCTCTATTACTTGGCCTCCCCATTACACGACTATCCCCTCTCCAGTCCATCCTTAATGCAGCAGCCAGGGTTATCCATCTGGCTAATCGGTACTCGGACGCGTCCGCTCTTCGCCAGTCCATACACTGGCTGCCCATTCATTATAGGATCCAATTCAAAGTACTTGTTCTCACCCACAAAGCTCTCCACAGTGCAGCACCCCCCTACATCTCCTCCCTCATTTCTATCTATCGGCCTAACCGACTGCTGCGCTCTGCAAACGACTTTTGACTAACCTCTGCAGTAATCCGTACCTCCCACTCCTGACTCCAAGACTTCTTCCGCGCTGCGCCAATACTCTGGAATGCTCTACCCCAAGAAATTAGGACTATCCACAATTTGCATGGTTTCAGGCGCTCCCTCAAAACACATCTGTTCAGAGCGGCCTATCACATTCACTAATCAAAATCATTCTATGTGTAAGTGTGTGTGTGTAGCCCATTCACTATCTCCATCCATCCCTCACTCCCTCAAGATGGCTGGACCATCATTGTAAATGCACCATTGTATATACACACCTGTACTTTGTATCTCCCCCACCTCATTGTAGATTGTAAGCTCTCACGAGCAGGGGCGGCTTATTTTGCTTTAATTATTGTATTGTTAACGTTGTCACTTATGACTTGTGTTTTGAAACTGTTAGGCTAAGTTCACACGTTGCGGAATTGCCGCGGAAATTTCCGCGGCAATCCCGCACTTCTCCCGCAGGAAATACGCACGTTTTTTGTATGCTGATTCCCGCCAGAATAATAGCGTTTTGCAAGCGTAATTAGCTTGCAGAATGCTAGCGTTTTCCTAGCGATCTGTAGCATCGCTTGGAAAACTGATTGACTGGTTGGTCACACGAGTCAAACATAGTGTTTGACACGTGTGACCAACTTTTTACTATTGATGCCGCCTATGTCGCATCAATAGTAAAAAGATCTAATGTAAAAAATAATAAAAAAAATAATAAATAATGATATTCTCACCTTCCGGCGGCCCCCGCAGCCTTCCCGCCTCTCAGCGACGCTCCCGGCAACTCCGGTCCCAGGAGTGCTTTGCGACAAATCACACCGATGACGTAGCATCTCGCGAGACCGCTATGCCATCTGGGTGATTCTCGCAAAGGACTCTTGGGACCGGAAGTTGCCGGGAGCGTCGCTGAAGGGGGAAGGCTGCGGGGGCCGCGGGAAGGCTGCGGGGGCCGCCGGAAGGTGAGAATATCATTATTTTTTATTTTAATTATTGTTTTACCAGGGATATGGTACCCAGGGCCTGGAGGAGAGTCTCCTCTGCTCCAGACCCTGGGTACCATCCGCACATGAACCGCTTACATTGCGCATGGTGGGCATAGCCACATGCGGAAAGTAAGCGGTTCAATGCATTCCTATGGCGGCGGAATCACCGCGATTACGCTAAATTAATGAACATGTTGCTATTTTTTCCGCGAAGCGTTTTTTTCGCGGAAAAAAACGCAACATGTGGCCAAAACATGCGGAATCAATTAACATGTATAGGATGCTTAATGCTTGCGTTTTTATCGCGTTTTTACCGCGGAAAACCGCGGAAAAACCGCGAAAAAAACGCAATTATTCCTGATCGTGTGCACTTAGCCTTAAACTGTAAAGCGCTGCGGAATATGTTGGCGCTATATAAATAAAGATTATTATTATTATACGGTCACTGTGAGTTTCCCAATAATCTGTCTAGTAGTGAAAGCAGACGTCGCCTCGCCCATCAATCGTTGGTCGATTGTGTATTATCCTGACGATTGAAGGCAGCGGAGTGCTGTTCTTTGACAATGGGTTTAAAGCAAAATATCCCCTATCCACAGGGTTATTGATCACTTGCTGATCACTGGAAGTTCCACCATTGGGAACTTAACTCATCCCAAGAGTAGAGCTCTGGAGGGCTCAAAATCAGTGGAGCAATGGTCTCACATGTGCATTCATGGGCAGGAGGGTGGCCAGAGACAGCAGAGTAAAAGAATGGTCTCCTTTTCCATGTGCCAGTCAATAGACCAATCAAATGATTTCATCTTATCTCACTATTGTCAACTATCTTATAATTGTGCAACTACCCCACTGCACTGTTGTTGATTCCTATGTGGTGTATGTGTGTCGACCCGCCACCACAATTGTGGGTTACCAGGGCAATGGGGTACTCAGAGCCGAGCCCATGGAAGTCTATGGGATTGTCACAGGTAGCTGTGGCTCGGTCTGTGGCCCTGGCGGTCTGGCGTATGTTGGGGGAATATTTACAGGGGATAGATTTATATACAGTTCGTGACGCCACCTGTAGTGTTCTGGTAATTTGTACCAGCGCTGCTGTAGATCTCTGAGGGGATGGTGATGCAGCTAGATGTCGGGTCCCCTACAGGTGGGACTGGTCCCTCAAAGTCTATGAAGTTAGTGAAGTCGGGTGCAGGTAAATAACACAGTCTCACACAGTCAGCGTCTTTCCATACCTTTACTTGTAAGATGTTCAGGCAGGTCCCAGGGAGGCTGATCCAAGGAGAGTGTATCTTGAGACAGCAGCTGGACAAGTTAGGGGCCTCCTTTACTTTCAATACAATGAGTACAACCAGCCTGAAGCGTAGTTCCCTCAATAACTCCAGCTAATCCATAGCTGTACTGCCCAGTCAGTTTTGTGGTAGGAGCCTTCCTGCGAGAGAGCTGAATTCCTATATTGCTGATCAGGCTCAAAGTCTTCACTCCCCTGACCCCAGTTACGTACTGACTATAAGGGGCTGTTTGCCGCGACCTAAGGTCCGGTAAATTCCTGGTTTTCTTACCACTATGCTCGAAGCTAATAGTGATCCTTCGGTCCCCAGTGACCGGTTGCAATGTGCAGGACTTCTTCAATCCAAAAGCACCTTTCCAATAAACTTTCCACTGTGCCTTTCGCCTTGTCCTCGCTGGTAGCATAAACACTCACACTTGCATAAAGTCGGGTAGTCACTTCCTTCATTCACTTCCTTCAAAGTTAGTTACAGATTCTCAGTTATCACTAGGCAGGAGCACGTCTCTGAACCTTTCACTGTCCTTGAGACAGGTGACTGAAGTCTTTCTGCACTAAGCTTCTTCCTTCTCTCAATGTATTCTGGTGAGGTACAGCTCTGACTAGGCTAAGATGAATTAGACCACCTATACCAGCCTCCACGTTCTGAACTGATGATAGAGCAGGCTGGACTGCTTCCTCCCTCCAGCTAAACTCCAGACGTCTGCTCTGTCCGAAGACAGGAAACACACTCCTCAAAATCACTCAACAAACATACACCCTGACCACTCCCTCACAGTAACTACACTACCCTAAGGGTGTGTCTAGTGTATGTTGAGTGAATGGGTATTTAGCATTAAACTGCTGTCTCGCCACACACTCTCCAGGGTACTGCGTGTGCCTAACACCAGGGCTACACATTCCCCCATGGTAAAAGACAGCATTCCCGGGCTGTAAAATACAAAAGAGACATTTTGTTTATGCATGAAAACATCAACAATAACATTAATTCATCCCATCCGGGAGGTGAGGAAATCTTGAACGTTGCAAACATTATAGAAAAATACAAATATTAAATAGCATTCAATAAATATACAGTATTCTTGTGAAGGACCCGCACCAAACCTTCAACGTAGGTCCTGGGTGGGCTGCAGGACATCCGATTGCAGACCTCACTCAGTGCCACACCACACGGGTTTTTGTATTCAGAGGTAGTTGTGCTGGTTTTATGTAAAACCAAGATAAAGCACCGAAGCGCAACTATATACAAATAAGTTCTGGGTTGGCATAGTCCTCAACCTCAAAGTCCATTGTAAAACCAAAGACATAGATATAATATCACATTATTATAATACTAAAGTGCAAACTTTTTCTGGTTACCCAGCCGGGCATTCTACGGTTAGCAATATATATATGCATTATATACGTTATACTCTTCAACTTGTGCAAAATTTTGTAAAACATTCCCAAACTTTCTACAATATTACTTATGGTAGACCCTATAGGGATCTCACCGTTTCTTCTTTACTATTTATTCATTTTCAAATACACTTTCCACCCGGGGGCTGGAACAATGCAATGGGCCCTAGATCCCAGGACTAACAAATCATGCGCTGCGATTAGGGTCTGGGTCGCCACAGTTCTCGTGCGAACCACTAGGGGCGCAACGGGTACATTCTCCTCACGTGACACCGATTGCGTTTCAATCACAGTTAACGATATGGACCGTGTCATGGATTGCGATTGAGACTGGGTCGCTAGTTGCGATGTAGAAATTGCTTTAATTTGCGATGAACTTGCAGGGGGCGATGCTGGGGCACGGCCGGATACTGCTTGAGCTGGAGACGGGGACGCTGCGGTAGTGATGACGTTACCTGCGTCGGGGACGGGGTCACGGACGATGGTGACGTTAAGGGCATACCATCCCTTCATTCCCCAATGCCGTGTATACGTGACAATGTCTCCATTAACTAAGTCCCTCCCGGGATGGCCTTGCGGTAGGTGGGATTCTACGTCACGCCTGCTGACAAAGACCCCGGGTAGAGGCCCGGTTCACGGATGAAGCCCCAGCCCTTCCGGAGCTGGAACTCAGTCACACACCCCTGCCGCCGCGGTTCCCTCAGGGTACCTTTCTCTCTCCGGACACTCTCCTTGTCCGCGATCAGCTCTGCATGTTGCCGCTGACGATTCCGCTGAGCTTCCCGCTCTTCCTCCTGCTGACGTTTCTGCTTCTCCTCACGACGCTGCCACTCATATTCCCACTGGGCGGTATAGGCGACGTCATCCAGGCGCGCCATCTCGTCCCAGTCGACGTCTGGTAACGACGGACAGGACCCCTCCGGTGTCCCTGTCGGGGACCGATCATCTGCTGCGGCCTCCTGGCCGGGCGGGCGTTCCGGAACTGGCGGTACCTCCTCAACCTCCTTCGCCTCCACCGCTTCACCGGTGGGATCAGGATCGGTACTTTCGGGGGCAGCCTCCGGTTGCTCCTTCGCCTTGGGCAGCAGAATCTTCGGTAACTCGAATCGTGGGGGGTCGTTGAGGGGAGAGATCACCGCGTCCCACAGCCTCCGCTGCTCCAGGGTACGCCGGCGTCTCTCGATCTCTTCAAATCCAGGTTGGTACTGGACCATCTTCTTCAGGCGTGCATTTTCTTCCTGAATCTCTAGCAACGCCTGCTGCAGGTGCAGGACCACGGATAACTCCGGTGCTGGTGGCAGCTTGGCTGGGGCACGGGCCTGCCTTCCTCCGCTTCCCTGCTCGGCTGCACACGTCCTGCTTCCATGATGTTCCAGAAGATTCTTTCTTCTTCCTGCGGAGACATCCGGTCTCTTCCGTGGAGGTGGGGTTTGCGTCTCCTCCTCCTCGCAGGGAAGGTGAAGAGGAGGCGGACCTCCTTTGCTGTAGGGCAGGATCGCATGTTGTAATAGCACTTTGAGAGGGCAGGCATTTTCTTCGCGCCACAGGGGGGTAGACGCCCACGAAGGTACGCCCACCTTCTTCTCCAGCGCCTGAGGGCGCGAATATGGCGACAAAAATGGCGATTTTGGCGCCAAAAGTGCAAA
>JARQOD010000001.1:983790433-983830919 GCA_033576555.1 Oophaga sylvatica | reverse complement strand
CGGGGGTTTAGTAATTTTTGGGGGGGGAATTTTTAGGGTTAAGGGAAAAAAATTTTGCCAAATTCACTTCCGGTTAAAATTTGCTGCCCGAACAACTTTTCCTGCTCTCACTTCAGATAAATGTTTGCTGTTTTTTTTTTTCTCTGTTTGATTTTCTCTGCTGGTTTGCTGCCTGCAGTGGTACTGCAGCCTGTCCCTTTTGGGGAGTCTGGCGCTTGCAATTGTGCTCCGTTTGAGTCTGCACTTTTGCTTCGCTCTTTTGTTACTTTTAATTTGCTGAATAGTGTTTTGTTACACCAGAAATCTGATTTAGTGGAAGAGGTCGAGTGATCTCAGGTTTTTTGCTATCAGACGTGTTGGTATTTTTGTTAGGGTTTTTGTTGGATTGCAGTTAGAATTCTTTCCTGTACTTTCTGTCTAGCAGATTGGGCCCCAGCGTTTGCCCATTCTATTTTCTGTCTTTGTCCGAGCTTTCTCTTGTCTAACCCATTACATGTTTGGGGGCTTCCTATTTTTCTTTGGAGATCTGCTCTGGGGCAGATAGCTTTCATCTTTCTGCCTTTAGGTGTAGTTATCTCTCAGGCTGTGCGAGGCGTCTAGGATCAACGTAGGAACGCTCCACGGCTACTCTAGTTGTCTGGTTAGTTCAGTGTTACTGCAATCCAATAGGTTCCAGCCTCTCTGGTGTATTACCACTTTTGCTATTTTTTGCATTTCTCCTCAGTTACCGAAACATAACAGGGGGTGGGGGGTGAATGCTCCCTCATTGGAGTTGCTTTATGGATTTTAATATTTTCTATGACAACCTCACATCCAGTCTACATTACTGGGAAGGACACACAGATCTCACATTCAGCCAATATTACTGGGAGAGACTCACTGAGCTCACATCCAGCCAGTATTACTGGGAGAGACACACAGACCTCACATCCAGCCCATATTACTGGGAGAGACACACAGACCTCACATCCAGCCTATATTACTGGGAGAGACACACAGACCTCACATCCAGCCTATATTACTGGGAGAGACACACAGAGCTCACATCCAGCCTATATTACTGGGAGAGACACACAGACCTCACATACAGCCTATAATACTGGGAGAGACACACAGACATCACATCCAGCTTATATTACTGGGAGAGACACCCAGACCTCACATCCAGCCTATATTACTGGGAGAGACAAACAGAGCTCACATCCAGCCTATATTACTGGGAGAGACACAGAGCTCACATCCAGCCTATATTACTGAGAGAGACACACAGAGCTAACATCCAGCCTGTATTACCGGGAGAGACACACAGACCTGACATCGAGCCTATATTACTGGGAGACACACAGAGCTCACATCCAGCCTATATTACTGGGAGAGACACACAGAGCTCACATACAGCCTATATTACCGGGAGAGACACACAGAGCTCACATCCAGTCTATAGTACTGGGAGAGACACACAGAGCTCACATCCAGCCTATATTACTGGGAGAGACACACAGACCTCACATCCAGCCTATATTACTGAGAGAGACACCCACACCTCACATCCAGCCTATATTACTGAGAGAGACACCCACACCTCACATCCAGCCTATATTACTGAGAGAGACACACACACCTCACATCCAGCCTATATTACTGAGAGAGACACACAGACCTCACATCTAGCCTATATTACTGAGAGAGACAGGCACAGACCTCACATCCAGCCTATATTACTGGGAGAGACACACAGAGCTCACATCCAGCCTATATTACTGGGAGAGACACACAGATCTCACATCCAGCCTATATTACTGGGAGAGACACACATACCTCACATCCAGCCTATATTACTGGGAGAGACACACAGAGCTCACATCCAGCTAATATATTACTGGGAGAGACACACAGATCTCACATCCAGCCTATATTACTGGGAGAGACACACAGAACTCACATCCAGCCTATATTACTGGGAGAGACACACAGAGCTCACATCCAGCCTATATTACTGGGAGAGACACACAGATCTCACATCCAGCCTATATTACTGGGAGAGACACACAGAACTCACATCCAGTCTATATTACTGGGGAGAGACACACAGAGCTCACATCCAGCCTATATTACTGGGAGAGACACACAGATCTCACATCCAGCCTATATTACTGGGAGAGACACACAGATCTCACATCCAGCCTATATTACTGGGAGAGACACACAGATCTCACATCCAGCCTATATTACTGAGAGAGACAACCACACCACATCCAGCCTATATTACTGAGAGAGACACCCACACCTCACATCCAGCCTATATTACTGAGAGAGACACACAGACCTCACATCTAGCCCATATTCCAGGGTAGCATTATTTTGGTCTCAAAGGGGGTAGTGGTGGGGAGTTCAGCTAGAAAATTGAGGGGGGGAAGGTGAAGGTTTGGGGGTGAATCCGCTGTTAGGTTTGGGATTTTTTTAGGAATGCATCTTAAGGCACTGTCACACTTAGCGATCGCACTAGCGATCACGACAATGACGCGACCTGGTGAGATCGTTGGTGCGATCGCTATATGATCGCTAGTTAGCTTCCAAACACAAAGATCTCATCAGAGATCAGCGATCTGTATAACGACCTCTGCGGTCGTTGGGAAAACCTAGTCCCGCCTGCGACGCTGGTAAAGTCCTTCATAAAGGGTGTCACACTCAGCAATTCAGGCTCACCAGCGGGACACCAACGACCAAAAAACGCTCAGAACGTTCATAAGCGATCAGCGACATCTCAGCAGGGGCCACATCGCTGCTACATGTCACACACAGCTGCGTCGCTAACGAGATCGCTACTGCGTCATAAAATCGGTCACTCTTTAGCGATCTCGTTAGCGATCTCGCTTAGTGTGACAGTACCTTTAGGTAAAGCTTTAGCTTTGCTCCTACTGCCCATTCCTCACCCCCCACCATACCAATGGACATTTGATTGTGGCAATTGTGCCAGGTATAGTGAGTCTCTCTCTCCTAACCCTTCCTTTGAAGGACTCCTCCGCCTCTGTTTTCCTGCTCTTGGGGACTCCTATCATTATCTCTTATCTGGTGGACATGTAAGCTCTTGTATCTTTGCTATTTGAGCTACATATATTGCAGACTTTGGATTCATTGTCCTGAGGGATTCCTTTCATTGCTGATCCTTCGTTACTCTGTTCCATTATTGTCTCCACTTTGGAGTTAATTTTGCGGACTTTGCTGATTTTCTGGATCCATTCGTTTTTTTGTCCTCAGGTTTCTTTACACAGACTTGTTGTGACAGTACATGTCCCGATAGGGTGTATAGATCATCAGCTTACTACAAGTATTTATTGATATTATCTAGGTGAATTGTCTGTGTCTTTTGCAATATACCATTTGGATATACATGTTATATCAAGACTTGTGGACTACATTTGTATTTGTTAGATTGCCTTGCTATCGTTCATGAGCCACCTTATGTGTATATATTCATTGGAGGAGTGTGATTTCACATAATTGTCTGTGTTGATACTCACCATTGAGCAGTTTACATGCGGGGAGCTTTCCATTGTGTTTTAATGTTTTTAATGTGTTTTTGTCAATAAAGTCCTTTTTCTATTCTACTGTATTATATTGGTGGTGTGCAGTATTTTTGGTGGTTTCTTTTTCTTCTTTTTTAGTCTATATTCTATACCACCTTCTGCACCCCCGTATTTTTATTGCCATATTATGCAGTGCGTCCATATTCGCTATCATTGTTCCAGGTATAGTGAGTCTCTCTCTCCTAACCCTTCCTTTGAGTTTGTGTTTTTGGGGTATTATTGTGAATACTTTTCCGTCCAATTATGACAAGAGCATTCTTAAAGTGATACCTTTATTGGCTAACCAGAAAATTATATGTTCGCAAGCTTTCAGAGCTCAAAGGCTCCTTCTTCAGGCAAGATTACATTTGTTGTTTTAGCTTTTAATTAATATTAATAAAGTATATATTTTATAATTAGGGGATTATTGTGCTATGTGATATTTTTCTTGAAATCATTCACATACACCTCTTCTAGTTAACCCATTCTCCATTTTGGCCAAGAGATGAGGATCCTGGACACAGTATCCCCTCTTTTAACTCAGGATTTGGCGTGCATTATCCACTAGTCCTGTTATTATCGCCATAGTTTGCATTATTGCCACTGTTTTGCCCGGTTGCTCTGTTTTTAGACCCGTACAAGTTGATATAATTAGTATGCAAAACAAAAAGCCCTGGATGAAATCTGGCACTGATGTATCACAGTTATTTTAATAAACTTGTTAATATTATGCGGTTGATCCTATTTGCCTCGACATTAGTATATAACCCGTGTAACCCTCCTCTGTCGGGTGGTTAATTTCTCTGAAAAATAAATTGGAATAATTATCTCCAGTGCTAGAAAAAGATCCCTTCTTAACATATATATTGAATTATTTTTTTTTCCCCGTTTTTTTAATAGACCTGTTGTAATTACTTCTCGATATAATCATCGCTAAACAAGGCCAAACTCCATTAGCGCCCCACGGACGCCGGGTACTATGTAAATTAGCTTCTGTAAATTGGGCCAAAGATTTAATAATTTCAAGATGTAGTAGTTCAGAGATCTGTTGTGAAGGTTGATTATTAAGTATCTTTATGAAATCTTTTGCTTTTATTCATAAATTTGCATGGTCACTTTACATAAATACCGTAAGTAGTGCATATTTGTAATATATCTTATCAGAGAAATCTGTTTTTTTTCTCTACTTTTTTCTCTTCCTTCCCCCGAACTCATTGCGCACTCGTAAAACTGGTAAACTTGGTAAAGAAGGACTGACAGCTTGCTGAGGGATCAGGTTACAGCTCCCTATTGAAGTCTCTGGATAGGGAAGGTAGAGAAACAGAGTGAGAGGTAGAGGTAAAGCCACTAAAAGGGTGCTGCTTTCTAGTAAGTGTTTATCTCACCGACAAGACTAGATTCTCAGCTACGCTAATTAAAATGTAGATAACCCTTTAAAGGGAATCTGTCACCCCATTTTTGCCCTATGAAATAGGGCCACCGCCATCAGGGGCTTATCTACAGCATTCTGGAGTGCTGTAGATAAGCCCCCGATGTCACCTGAAAGTGAAGAAAAACGAGTTATAAAATACTCACCCAGGGGCGTTCCCCCGTCAGGTCTGGTCCGGAGGGAGTCGTGGTCCGGTTCGGCGCCTCCCATCTTGTAGCGAAGCTGGCCTCTCCTTTCCGTCCCGTCGCAGCTCCTGCGCAGGCGCACTGCTCTGCCCTGGTGAGGGCAGAGCAAAGTACTGCAGTGCAAAGGTGTAGGGAAAGGTCAGAGAGGTCCGGCGCCTGCGCACTGCAGTACTCTGCTCTGCCCTCACCAGGGCAGAGCAGTGCGCCTGCACAGGAGCCGCGACAGGACGGAAAGAGAGGCCATATAGTGAGAGTAATGTAGCACTACGTGGTGGTGCACAAGTAGGTTTCCCAACCCAATAGTGAATAAAGAAAACTTGGGACTCAACTTTGAGAGAAGTAGATTCCTGTTTATTGCAGTCACAATATGGTGTAACGTTTCGGTCCATGTGGACCTTCGTCAGTCGACTGCTTGTGAGGAAGCAACAGTATGAAAAGAAGAGGCAGTATGCCTTCAGAGGAGAGTATCCTTCTATAATCTTATGAGCAGTATTCCCGTGGGATAGTCCCTGTTGGGGCTTTCTTATTTGATTCCGAAATGGAGAAAGGGGGGCCAAAAAGGCTCTGTGCGTAACTTGGTGGTGAGGTGAAGGATCGCTGGTCTCTCTGCTCTGGCGCGGAATCCACCGCATCCACCGGCATCGCTACAAGATGGAGGCGCCGAACCAAACCGCGATTCCCTCCGGACCGGACCTGACGGCGGAACGCCCCTGGGTGAGTATAATATAACTCGTTTTTCTTCACTTTCAGGTAACATCGGGGGCTTATCTATAGCATTCCAGAATGCTGTAGATAAGCCCCTGATGGCGGTGGCCGCAGCTTATAGGGCAAAAATGGGGTGACAGATTCCCTTTAAGGGATACAGGACTTATTCAAGTCTTGATATGAGAAGATGCGTTGTGAGTTTTTGTAATGTAAAATAAATATTTCTTGGACATGTTCTTGGCCATTCACCTTCTCAGTCCTGCCAAGGTGATGGAGGATGAATGGGGAAAAGTAGTGCAACTGTATGAGCTCTACTACTGTTAGAAAAAAGACAGACAAATAGTGCCTTGAAAAAGTATTCACTCCCCATGAACATTTTTTCATGTTATAGCCAAAAACTTAAATATATTTTATTATGATTTTATGTAATATACCAATACAAAGTGTCAAGAATCATCGAGGGATTTGTGGCAGCTCTGGGTCTGCTAAAATTTAAATGTTGTTTTTTTTTCTTTTGGTTCAGCAAGGGTTAATGTCCGTCTCTTGCTGGCAGTTGTTTTTAGGCTGGTCAGCTGATGTTGGTTGGTAACCACTCCTACCTTCCCTTAAATAGTCACATGACCCATCAGCTGATCGTCGGTTATAGAGTTTTTGTTCTGTGCAGGCCAGCTTGGTGTGTGGAGCTCGCCTGTGACGGTGGTGTTGCTGCTGGGGAGTCCTTCTATCCTGGTGCAGTTTACTCTGCTGCTATGGAGCTTGGCAGTAGAGCCTCAGCTGAGAATTTTCCTTTTGTCCGTCCCCTATTCATCTCTTTTATTACCAGCTGCAGGGCTGAGGCTAGTGTCCTTGCTGGGCAGTGCACTAGCAAGGATTTGATAGAGGTGACAGTCAAAAACAAGGCACGTAAAGACGGCGGGGGGAAGAACCCGCACAGGGCATTAGGGGAGCTTAGGGACAGGCACAGGTTGATGTCAGCAGGTGTCCCATCCCTCGCTCCCTATCCTTAAAGCCTTCCTCCCCTTCTTCAATCCCATTGTACTTTTTTGCTATATCATCCGCTGGATATACCCATGTCTGCGCGTGACACAAAGTAACAAGTATTTGTGAAGTGTAAAGGAAATAATGCATGGTTTTCTTATTATTTAAAAAATATAAATCTGAAAATTGCATTTGTATTCAGCCCCCTGTAGGCTGATACTACTGCCTCCAGAAGTTACATAATTAGTAAATTGAGTACACCTGTTATGATTCGGTAGCCGAGGAGGACAGCAGCAAAAATAGACAGGCAACCAGACACCGGAGAACACATTGACAACCTCAACTGACCACAGACACAGACTTCCAATCCAAAACAGGATTATGGGTCTGCAACCAAGGAAAACCCAGTACAATAATCTCATGTAAATTATGCAACACCAAAAATTTACAATTCTCTTGGTGGACCGGGGCTACCCGCATCATCACCTGGGTCCAAAACTGGGGTTTATTCTCCGCCAAAGGGGTAGAATCAATACCCAGCAAAGGAATAGGAGTCCGCAGGGGTACCATGGGAGACCCACAACGTTTGGCAAGGTCGAAATCCATCAGGTTCAGGGCTGCTCCTGAATCGACAAAAGCCTGAGCAGAAAATGAGGACAATGAGCAGATCAAGGTAACAGTCAAGAGAAATTTAGGCTGTACATTGCCCAAAACAAATGAGCGCACAAAACGTCTTCCACACTTAGGGCAGACGGAAATAGTATGAGAAGCGTCTCCACAATAGAAGCACAACTTATTACGCTTCTGAAATTCTTGACGCTGAGCCCTAGAAATAGCCCTATCACACTGCATGGGCTCAGGGGCCTGTTCGAAAGGCAACACCACCTCTCGCATAGTTTTACGTTCACGCAAGCGTCTGTCAATTTGAATGGCTAATGACATAGAATCGTTGAGACCAGAGGGAACAGGAAATCCCACCATAACATCTTTTACGGGCTCTGCCAGCCCTTTCCAAAAAAGAGCCGCTAGGGCATAATCGTTCCATTTAGTAAGGACTGCCCACTTTCGGAATTTCTGACAATATAACTCTGCCGCTTCCTGACCCTGGTTCAATGCCAATAAGGTTTTCTCAGCTTGATCAATAACATTAGGTTCATCATACAATAACCCCAGAGCCTGAAAAAATACATCAACATTAGCCAAAACAGGATCCCCAGATGCCAGTGAAAACGCCCAATCCTGAGGGTCGCTGCACAACAGGGAGATGACAATTTTAACCTGCTGCACCGAGTCCCCTGATGCATTAGGTTTCAAGGCAAAAAACAATTTACAATTATTCTTAAGGTTCAAGAATTTAGATCGATCCCCAAAAAATAAATCAGGAATAGGGATCTTAGGTTCTACAGCAGACAACTGGGTGAGATAGGTAGAAATACTCCGAACTTCAGCAGCGAGCTGCTCCACACGATCGGACAAATGCTTAATTTCCATTGAAGACAAAATCCTCCTACGGCCCCCAGAGAAAAAAATATATAAAAAATTCTGACAATTTATTATTTTTTTTTACTATTCTTTCCTTCTTTTGAGTACCATAGAATTTACAGTCAGGCCGGTAATTCTGTTATGAATCGGAGGAGGACAGCAGCAAAAATAGACAGGCAACCAGACACCGGAGAGGTTGGTAACTAGTGGATTGCAGACCCCTAAACTGACAGCACAACTAGAAGCAGCCGTGGGATGTGCCTACGGTGCCCTAGACATCTCGACATAGCCGGAGAGATAACTAAGCCTAAAGACAGAAAGGTGAAAACTAACTGCCCCGGAGTAGAGCCCCAAAGGAATAGGTAGCCCCCAAACATATATTGGCAGTGAGACAAGTGTGGCGCCCTGAGGGTCCAGTCGCCACAGAGATGTTGCATCGCACCCAGCGGTGTGGCACCTGACTCTCAGGTAAGGAGGAAACACCCCATTGACTCCAACCACTGCATCCATCACACATCATGCTGGCTGAGTGCAGGCGGACCCTAAGGGAGGATGGTCTGACTCAGGCTGGTTAGAACAGGGTGTAGCTGGTTGGGTGGGTGGAGCTTGAGCAGCATTAGGCTGCATGTGAGATTAGAGTTTCCAGTTTGAGTCAGGCAGTCAGTGTGTGGGTACTGGACTGACCTGCTGCTCCTCTGAGTCCACCTCAGGGAGCCTTGCTGAGGAGAGCGAATGGGTCCAGGGCAAGACAGCACTGAGGCTGTGCCCCATCCTGAAGCAGGAGGACCAGGCGAACATCGGGGAACGGTCCCTAGACTAGTGGGAAAGTTCGGCTCCACTAGTAACACAGAGAACAGTGTGTCTCTCCACGAGGCCACTAGCCACCATAATCTCACCGGGAGGAAGCTTAGGGGTCAAGTACGTGCAGGCACTGGACGGTGTTCTCCATCTCCAATAACTCAGTGGGAGATGCCAGGTACAGGACATCGGGCCAAAGCCTGTTAACTGAAAGGATCCAATACTACCTCGTCCGAGGGCTCTGTAGTGGCGGGTGCATGGAAGTGAGGAGTGTAGCACCAAGAGAAGAAGCCAGAAAGGAACATACAAAAGGGAGTCTTTGGAAGTGCGACCAACTTACCTGGGGGTTGCTGGACCACTCTCTTGGAGGACACAGCGCCCGGCTGGTATCTGTATTGAGCATAACAGACTGTGAGTAAAACCTTGAAACTGCAACAGAACTGTTTCCCTGATTATTCCAGCGACGCACACTCCCCTCTGCTACATCCCTCTGCACCATTGCTACACCTTTTCATCTATCTGCCCTGGGAGAACACAGTCTTACCTGTAGAAGACTTATCATCTAGCTGCACAACACCATCCCTTCCAGAGGACCTGCACAGCAGCGCTGGTCAGTCTGACCAGGAACTACAGGTGGCGTCACGACAAACTACACGAACATTTCCATCATCCCCTGTAAATACTTCCCCATTTATAGTGAGCGCCCAGGACCACGGACCGAGCCGTGGCTGCCCATGACATCCCCATAGAAGTCGACTGGCTCGGTGCCGACTACCCCACGACCCTGGTGGGTTGCTCATTTTTGGGGTCACGAACAGGATCCTGAAGCTCGTGAAAAGTGAGTCCTGTGTGCCTAAATTGACTGTTTTTGTGCTGGAGAAATTGCTAAAAGTGTCAAAGACTGTATTTGCCATCTTTGTGACTTTGCCACCATTTACCGCCATTTGCCATCATTTTGCCGCCATATTCGCGCCATGAGGCGCTGGTGAAGGAGGGCGTGAATTAGTGGGCGTGCACTCACACTGAGGCGCGAAAGAAATGCCCGCCTACCCTAAATGCTTCTGCAATGTGCGGACATGCCCCACAGCCATGGAGATCCGCCTCCTCATCCTCCTTGGTGGGAGGAAGAGAACACGAAAGCTGCGCCCCTATACGAAAGAGCGGGAACTCCTCCATGAAGAAACACCGGCCATCCCGGGACCAGAGCTGGAGGAAGCTGAGCCTGCAGAGCCGACCCAGCAACGGGAGGAGGCCGAGCAAATGGAGCGGAGCTGGAAGGAGCTCTTCCTCAGCCCAGACCAGCCGCTGGAGCCACAGCGTCCGCCGGAGCTCACCTTCAGCCCAGACCAGTCGCTGGAGCAGCAGCGCCCGCCCCAGTGTCCCTGCACACCAGCGCCTGGAGCTGAGGAGGACCCCTGCACTGCTGCTGACACCACAGCGGAGACACCAGGCACCGCGGAGGAATCGGTGGCGAACCCTCTCCCCACGCCGCATGCAGGTGATCCCGGCAGGCTGCCAGCGTCACCGGAGGAAGACAGGCCCTGCGGCCTGGAGGAGCGGAGCAAACCAATGTTTGGCCAATGTCAGGCAGCTGCTGCCAAGGCAAATAAAATAATGGGATGCATTAAAAGAGGCATAGATGCTCATGAGGAGAACATAATTTTACCTCTATACAAGTCACTGGTGCGACCACACTTAGAATACTGTGTGCAGTTCTGGTCTCCGGTGTATAAGAAAGACATAGCTGAACTGGAGCGGGTGCAGAGAAGAGCGACCAAGGTTATTAGAGAACTGGGGGGTCTGCAATACCAAGACAGGTTATTACACTTGGGGTTATTTAGTTTGGAAAAACGAAGGCTTAGGGGTGATCTTATTACAATGTATAAATATATGAGGGGACAGTACAAAGACCTTTCTAATGATCTTTTTACTCTTAGACCTGTGACGGGGACAAGGGGGCATCCTCTACGTCTGGAGGAAAGATGGTTTAGCCATAATCACAGACGCAGATTCTTTACTGTAAGAGCAGTGAGACTATGGAACTCTCTGCCGTCTAATGTTGTAATGAGTGATTCCTTACTAAAATGTAAGAAGGGACTGGATGCCTTTCTTGAAAAGTATAATACAGGCTATATTCACTAGTTTCCTAGGTACTGCGTTGATCCAGGGAGCTAGTCTGATTGCCGTATGTGGAGTCGGGAAGGAATTTTTTTCCCCAATGTGAAGCTTACTGTTTGCCACTTGGGTTTTTTTTGCCTTCCTCTGGATCAACATGTTAGGGCAGGTTAGGATAGGATATGGGTTGAACTAGATGGACTTAAAGTCTTCCTTTAACCTTAATAACTAAACCGGCTCTGCAGCCAGCCCCAGCAGCAGCCCCAGCACCGGGTGCCGAAGAAATGCAGGTAACCGGCGACAATATCACTGCTGCAGTCGAGGACATCTTGGTGGCCCCTGGGGTTATGAGTGTACTGGAGCTCCCTGAGAAGTACCAGTTGACTCCCTGTGGTACTACCCCAACCAAGTAAATGTAGAACCCGGCTAGAGTTATAAACTGTAAATAGTTTTATGTATGATCTCATGCTTTGATCAATAGTGCTTTTTCTTATTACTGAACTGTGTGGCTATGAACTTTGCTAGCCCAAAAACTCTTTTGTATATAGTTAGCACCTCGTTGCTCCATCTTGGTTTTACATATACCTCAGAAACTCAAAACCCGTTTGGTGTGGCCGAAGGTGAGGTTTGCTGAAAAGTCAGTGAAGTCTTGCAGCCCACCCAAGACCACCGTTGGAGGTTTGGAGCGGGTCCTCCACAAGTACAAGTTTTACCTGAACTCTAATGTCATTGCTATTTGCACTTTATTTGAATGTTATTATTAAAAATGTTATTTATGCAACGTTTAACCTGAAGTGCCTCCCATAAAGGGATGATGAGTTTTATACTATTCTATACCTGTTGAATGCATTCATAAAATTTTGTATGTTTCTCTGTAACATCCTTACTCTTTTACAGCCCGGGAGTGCTGTGTTCAACAAGGGGGGAATGTGGCACCCTGAGGGTCCAGTCGCCACAGAGATGTTGCATCGCACCCAGCGGTGTGGCACCTGACTCTCAGGTAAGGAGGAAACACCCCATTGACTCCAACCACTGCATCCATCACACATCATGCTAGCTGAGTGCAGGCGGACCCTAAGGGAGGATGGTCTGACTCAGGCTGGTTAGAACAGGGTGTAGCTAGTTGGGTGGGTGGAGGTTAAGCAGCATTAGGCTGCATGTGAGATTAGAGTTTCCAGTTTGAGTCAGGCAGTCAGTGTGTGGGTACTGGACTGACCTGCTGCTCCTCTGAGTCCACCTTAGGGAGCCTTGCTGAGGAGAGCGAAAGGGTCCAGGGCAAGACAGCACTGAGGCTGTGCCCCATCCTGAAGCAGGAGGACCAGGCAAACATCGGGGAACGGTCCCTAGACTATTGGGAAAGTTCAGCTCCACTAGTAACACCGAGAACAGTGTGTCTCTCCACGAGGCCACTAGCCACCATAATCTCACCGGGAGGAAGCTTAGGGGTCAAGTACGTGCAGGCACTGGACGGTGTTCTCCATCTCCAATAACTCAGTGGGAGATGCCGGGTACAGGATATCAGGCCAAAGCCTGTTAACTGAAAGGATCCAATACTACCTCATCCGAGGGCTCTGTGGTGGCGGGTGCATGGAAGTGAGGAGTGTAGCACCAAGAGAAGAAGCCAGAAAGGAACATACAAAAGGGAGTCCTTGGAAGTGCGACCAACTTACCTGGGGGTTGCTGGACCACTCTCTTGGAGGACACAGCGCCCGGCTGGTATCTGTACTGAGCATAACAGACTGTGAGTAAAACCTTGTAACTGCAACAGAACTGTTTCCCTGATTATTCCAGCGACGCACACTCCCCTCTGCTACATCCCTCTGCATCATTGCTACACCTTTTCATCTATCTGCCCTGGGAGGACACAGTCTTACCTGTAGAAGCACGGACCGAGCCGTGGCTGCCCGTGACATCCCCCATAGAAGTCGACGGGCTCGGTGCCGAGTACCCCACGGCCCTGGCGGGTGGCTCACAAGATGAAATACAAACACAGGCAGAAAATAGAGTAAGCAAATGCTAGGGCCCAATCTGTCTAGATAGCACAGGACAGGAAAGAATACTGTCTGCAATCCGGCAAAAACTCTAAGAAAAACTCCAACACGTTCTGATATACAAAAATACTGAGACAACACAATCTCTCCCCGCTAGATCAGAACTCTGGTGTAACTGGTAGCAAATAAGCGGATACTGATATAACAGGGAACTGAAAATACAAAACAATGGCAAATGAGAAACAGAGGCCAGCACAGGCCCCAGCAGGGGAACCTAGCTGTAAAAACTCCAGGAGGGCAGAAAATTGAGATAGACAAAAACGAATGCCACAGAAATAAACAGCAAATAACTTATCTGAAAGTTGCAGGACAAGCTGGAAGCGAACTGACTTCCAAATGGGACCAGGAAGAACAAATCCCTGGTGAGGATCATGGGAAGGTTACTCACTTAAATCTCCCCAGTCATCAACACCAGATTGCCAATCATCGTTCCCAGCTGATGAACCTCTGTCAGCCAAAGCAGCTTCATTGCTTTCAGCAGCCACCAGAGGGAGCCCAAACTCTGAAGTCAGATCCAGAGCGTTCACAACATACACCTATGTGTAATTTCTTCTCGTTATTATAACTACAGCTGTTCTGTGAGGTTTGTTTGAGTTGTGAGCTGTGAGGTTTGTTTAAGAATATTAGGGATCAAACTATATAATCTGAACCAAGGAACACACTAGACAGGTCAGGGATAACATTGTGCAAAAGAGTAAAGGAGGGTTAGGTTATAAAAAATAGCCCAAGCTCTGAATATCTCATGAATCACTGTTCAATCCATCATCCGAAAATGGAAGGAATATGGCACAACTGCAAACATACCAAGACATGGCCGTCCACCTACACTGACATACCAAGAAAGGACAGTACTAATTAAAGCAGGCAAGAGGCCCATGGTCACTCTGGAGGACCTGCAGTGATCCACAGCTCATTGGAGAGAATCTGTCCACAGAACAACTATTAGTCGTATGCCCCACAAATATGGCCTTTATTGAAAAGTGTTAAAAGGAACCTGTCAGCAGGATTTTGCACAGTAACCTACAGACAGTGTCAGGTCAGCGCTGTTATACTGATTAAAATGATACCTGGTGATGAAATCCATCTTGTAAAGGTTGCTGTTTAAGTTTTAATCTTATGTTTTGAGTCAATGATATGCTCGTGCTCCGGGGCTGCCTGTGGGGGCACATAGTTGGAGGGGACAGAGATCACAAGGAGCACAAATATCACAGGAGGGTGCTTAGCAGGGAGGCACATATATCACAGGGGGACACAAAGCTGGAAGCCACAGAGATCACAGGGGTGCACATAGCAGGGGGGCACAGAAATCACAGGGGGAACATAACTTGGGGCACAGAGATCACCGGGGTGGCACAAACATCACGGGGGGGGCACATACATCATGGAGGGGCACATAGCTGGGGAGTCACATAGCTGGAGGGCACAGACATCACAGGAGGCACAAAGATCACATGGGAGCACAAATATCACAGGGGGTACATAGCAGAGGGGCACATGGATCACAGGGGGGGCACATAGATCACAGGAGGCACAAAGCTGGAAGCCACAGAGATCACAGGGGTGCACATAGCAGGTGGGCACATAAATCACAGGGGGCACATAGCTGGGGGCACAAAGATCACCGGGGGTGGCATGAAGATCACGGAGGGCACAGAAATCACAGGAGGGCACAAAGATCACAGGAGGGCACACAGATCACGGAGGGGCACATAGCTGGGAGGCACATAGCTGGAGGGGACAGAGATCACATGAGATCACAAATATCACAAGGGGGTACATAGCAGAGGGGCACATGGACAACAGGGGCACATAGATCACAGGGGGCACAAAGCTGGAAGCCACAAAGATCACAGGGGTGCACATAGCTGGGGGGCACAGAGATCATAGGGGTTCATATAGTTATGGTGCACAGAGTTCACAGGAGGGCACATAGCTGGGAGGCACATAGATCACGGGGCATATAGTTGGGGGGGCACAGAAATCACACGGGGACACAGAGATCATATTGGGGCACATAGCTGAAGGGAACAGAGATCACAGGGGGCACAGAGATCACAGGGGTGCACATAGCTGAGTGGCACAGATCACCAGCAGACAGGCACAGAGATAGCTCTGGACTCTCTGGCAGCAGCTCCTCTTCAAGGACAGGAGGACGGGAGCGCATTGAGCGCTATCCCCGCCCACCCTGATGACGTCATCATTCGTGTGCAGGCAGCGTTCTGTAATGAACGCTGCCTACCATGCACTTTGGGGTTAAAGGGCCGGCAGCTGGCAGGATACGGCTGCCGCCCAAGCGTTGCGGACTCCGGGGACCTGCCCCCCGTGGGCCACATGAAAAGTCACGGCGGGCAGCATCTGGCCATGGGCCGGAGGTTCCCCACCCCGAGATAGATAATAGATAGATATACAGTGGGTACGAAAAGTATTCAGACCCCTTTAAATTTTTCACTCTTTGTTTCATTGCAGCCATTTGGTAAATTCAAAAAAGTTCATTTTTTCTCATTAATGTACACTCTGCACCCCATCTTTACTGAAAAAAAACAGAAATGTAGAAATTTTTGCAAATTTATTAAAAAATAAAAACTGAAATAGATAGATAATAAATAGATAGATGATAGATCGATAGATTAGATAGATAATATAGATATATAATAGATAGATAATAGACAATGACAGATAATAGATAGATAATTAATTACATAATAGATGATAGATAACAGATACTGTAGATAGATAGGAGACAAATAGATTAAATAAATATATTCTTTTGATGAGTATAGTGTCCACATGGAAACGTATCATTGCTCAGCATATATTATTGAAGATACTTAATAAAATATTTATCAGTAATTTCACGTTGTATTTCCTATGCATGAGGCATAAAAGGATGTGATAAAACGTAAGTTAAATAAGCAGACATTTCCAGAATCACAGCCCAGCATCATCTCACCTGCATGCTGCGGCTCACTGACCCGGCCTAATAGAAGTATGAATAATACATATGGATGTGTTTACGTGGCAGCTAGCCTCCTCACCATCCACAAATAATCAACATTCATGTTAACTGACATATCCACCCATGAAATGTTTTCAATATTCTTTGTCTTGTCTGTATTACAAGAAGGGCCAGATTAAGGGTTATAAAGGCCCCATCCCATCTCTGGAACCCAGACCACATATCAGAGGTTGGGGCTCACTTTTCTTTGCAGTCAATGAGAGTTATGGAGCCGCCCTCTAAACACTGCCGCCCTAGGCACTTGCCTTCTGTTTGTTAGTGGCAAATACGGTTTTGAGAAGACATCGACTTAATAAGAATTTCAGGAAAATATAATGTTTAACCCCTTCCTGACATGTACCTTAGATGTACGGTGAATGTGGGGTGTATGTGTAATGGCGCAGGAGCCGTTAGGCAGTGGGCATCTAGCTATAATAGCAGTGATCACAGCTCAGCTCCGATTGCTGCTGTTTCACCACTCAGTTGCCATTGTCAGTCACTGTCAGCACCATTTACGTGGTTTGATTTTGGTGCAGAGCATTTTTTGTTTTGTAAATGAGTTTTATTAAACAAGTATAAATCACAACAAATCATCCAGATTACAGGATATTATCAAGAAATTTGTGACATTAGTTATCCAATAAAGCATACAATGTCAATAAAAGGAACGAAAATGAAAAAACATAAATATGTGAGTGTCTCATTTCCAACCAGCGCCGTTTCTTCTGGATAAGTAATTAAAAGCCTGTGAGGGATCTCACAGCGGGGTGTCGACTTCACTAACCTCGGAGGATGGAAGAGAAGGACCCAGCAGGGATCGGCTCTCTGGCGCCACCACTTGTCCCAGGTCAGTCAGGGAACTGCACTGAGGGCAAATAGTCACCGGAAAGGCTTCCCTTATAGGTACGAGTTAATGAGGCGCTCCCAGTGTGGGGAATATATATCACCAGTCCAGGCTGGGGATATATACATAAACCTCACGGCCGTCACTGCCAGAGTTCCTCACTTAGACAGTATGGTCTGCTGCCACCAGTTCCTCGTTCGACATAAGCCCCGTCCGACAACAGGCTTATATCGGGTCAGAAACCAACCCGGGTAGCGTATAATATAAACAACCGAGCGTGCGGACGTGGGGATTCATGTATCGAGATAAAAGAGCAGCCCAAGATTAATTTTATATTTAATCGCCGAAAAGGCGCACTAGAAATATACAGGTATATATTTACAAGAACAATATACAGGTATACAGTCAAGAGTGTAGTACAAAGAATAGGGTATAGATAGGTTGCAATTACTGTGTTATGTAGCATGTGACCACAGGGAGGCGCTGATGGATCACAGGTCTTGGTTACATGGTTTTCCTGGCTGCATCAGCTAATGGACCCTCCTGCCAGTAAAAAACTAAGCGCAAAATGAGCATCTGTCTCTTATCTTCTAGGCTGTTCACTCCCACACTCTGATGCCACCCCTGGGCTGTGCAGCCTCTCTCCTCCTATCTCTGAGAATATGGTTTTCTGTCCAGAACCGTGGATGGCTCATAACTTTCCGCCCGAAGCTCTGAATGGGTTGGCGGTGCTGCCCTTGGGTTCCACTGGATTTTATCTGCGCATAAAGACTAAATATGCCTACGGTGTGTAATTCCTGGTAGCTATGCTTTATATCTCAATAACGCAGAGTGCTACAGGTGGCTGTCTGGCACGGCGTGTGGGGGAAGAATGCTGATTTCGATTATGTGCTTGGCTAGGCTCAGAGATATTGCATTCTGTTATTATAGGTCATTTTCCAGATTTAATACCTCAGAGCCTTGCTGAGACTTGTTGTGCCACGTTGTCTCCATGTGCTTCAGTTAGACAAAAGAGTTCAGTTTGCTATAGCTGCAGAAGAGTTCACACCCTTGTGTTAAGAGCTTCAAATGTTTTTTTTCTTGGTGTTTTAATTAAAAGAAAACAATGATCCTTTGGAATCCCAAGGGTGGGGGCTCATTTCAGGAGGGGAGAGACATTCACTTTGTCCCTCACACAGCCTAATACATTATATGGGTAACAAATCTCAAACTTAACTCAAACTTTAAACTTTTAACACTAACAACAATTTTGCTGCCAGGATTAGCTCTGTTTAGACATATAATCTTATCGGGGTATATATAAGAACTAGTGTTGAGCGATACTGCTCGATATCTAAAAATATCGGATCGGAATGGTATCGCCGATATCACTAAAATATTGGCGATACCCGATACCGATACCGGAAGTCCAATGTAAGTCTATGGGAACCAAATATCGACATTAAAAAAAACCCATTCTTGCCTTGTTGGTTAATTGTACATGAAGGAAAACAACAAAGAGTAATGTAGAATGTATTGGGGGAGGTTGAGGAGACAATAAAGGCATACATGTTTAACCCAATGCATTGGAATAGCATTAATATATATTTTTTTGGAAATACGTTTGGATTGACGAACAAATTGACAATGTTGTTAACCTTTTTTCTATTTTGGCAAATATGTATGTTTCACAACTTCCATGCTGTCAGGAGTCGAACCCAGTACCACTGGCCAGCAGCTCTACCATCTGAGCTATTCTGCTGGCTGCAAAGTTCCTTGCTGAATCCAGATACCATTGACTGTTCTTCCTGATTGGCTACACCTAGTGCTCTCTTGATTGGGCCTCTGATTGCCAATTACACACCCTATATAAACCTGGCCCTGTGGGTGTGTCATTGCGAGATTATTGAGCTCCAAGCCTTTAGTCAAGCGTTTCCTCCTGATCCATTGCTACAAACACTGCTTTCCTGTGTACCGACCTCCGGCTGCCATCTGACTACGCTACCTGCCTCTGCTTTCCCTAGTGTTTGCAGTAACATCGGCTCCAACCCAGACGGGATCTTGACAGAATAATCTCGCGCCAAAATGGAGTCCGCTGTGAACACCCTGAGACGGCAAGTTACGGAGCTTCAAAGTTTTTGTACTGACTCTCAAGGAAAATATGCCAAGTTACAAACTGATTTCACGGCGATACAACAGGAAGTAATTGAGCTACAAAAACAACTTCTGGACGTGCGTAATTCAGGGTCCGAATCAAACGCGCGGCTGCCGCTGCCTGCAAAGTTCAGTGGGGATCGCAAGCAGTACCGAGGATTCCTCAATCAATGCCGCATATACTTCCAGATGCAACCTGCTCCCTTTACCAGTGAGAGGAAGAAAGTTTTTTTCATGATAAATCTCCTGACGGATGAAGCTCTTGCTTGGGCTTCACCTTATGTAGAAAAGGACTATGACCTCCTTAATGACCTGGAGCCTTCACCGCAGCTATGAATCAAGTTTTTGATGACCCAAACCGCTGTGCCACAGCAGAAACCAAATTACATAATTTGCGCCAAGGACATCGCTCTGTTGCGGAATATACATCGGAGTTCCGTCGCTGGGTGGCCGACACCACCTGGAATCCAGCGGCCCAGAGAAGTCAATTTCGACGAGGGCTATCAGAACCAGTGAAAGACGAGCTTGCCAGGGTTGAGACCCCTGACCAGTTGGAGGACTTTATTCAACTATGTATCCGGATTGACCAGAGACTTACTGAAAGGAGAAAGGAGAGACTGCGAGCACTTGGGAATAGCCCTGGCTTCTCATTTTCAGCATCAGACCACCAAGAAAAGACGCAAGTTGTGTCTGAACCGATGCAGATCGACGTCATCCGAAGACCACTCTCTGCACAGGAGAAGGAGAGGCGACGTGCAGAACATCTCTGCCTCTATTGTGGGGACCCTGGACACTATGCCATCAACTGTCCTAACAAAAGGACTATAGCCTTTACCAACAACAGGTCTGCCAGCAATACGGACCTTTCTCAGCAGTCGGATTCCATCTTGCAGACTATCTCATCAGTAACGCCAGAAATAGACAAAATACATACCACATCATCTCATTTTGTAATCCCCATTCAGGTTGTAATGGGCACCCAAAAAATACAATGCTCTGCCCTGTTGGATTCGGGAGCAGGAGGAAATTTTATGGACTTAAAATTTACACGTGATAATAATATTTCCAGTAGGACCAAATCCACACCAATTGAAATGGAAACTGTGGATGGATCACCTTTGTCTTCTGGACCTGTCACGCATGAGACAATCGAACTGGAGATTTGTATCGACCCGGATCATCATGAAGCTGTCAGTTTCCACCTTATTTCATCTCCGAAATTTCCGGTTATTCTAGGGATCCCCTGGTTTTCAGTCCATAACCCTTCTATCAACTGGGCATCAAGGACCATCACCTTTCCATCTGACTACTGTAAGAATAATTGTCATAAGGAACCCCCTGTTCTCCAACAAGTCCAAATCTCTGAGATTTCGCATGAGAAGGAAGAGAAACTACCACCTCAATATCAGCAGTTCTCTGATGTCTGCAGTAAGAAGAAAGCAGATCAATTACCTCCTCACCGTCCTTACGACTGTCCCATTGAATTGCTGCCAGGAGCAACCATTCCATTTGGACGGATTTACAATCTTTCCGAACCTGAATTGAAGGTATTAAGAAAGTTCCTGGATGAAAATTTAGAGAAAGGCTTTATTCGACCTTCCACATCTCCAGCTGGGGCACCCCTGTTCTTTGTTGAAAAGAAAGACTCCACTCTGCGGCCATGTATTGACTACAGAGAGATGAATAATATCACTGTCAAGAATCGCTACCCGCTACCCTTGATTCCTGAACTATTTGAGAGACTCCGTTCTGCGAAAATCTTTACGAAGCTGGATCTTAGAGGGGCTTACAACCTCATACGGATTCGCCCAGGAGATGAGTGGAAGACCGCCTTCAGAACGAGATATGGACATTTTGAATCTCTTGTTATGACCTTTGGCCTTAGCAATGCCCCAGCCACCTTTCAACATTTTATTAATGATGTATTTCGAGATTTCTTGGACCAATTCGTTGTGGCTTATCTCGATGACATTCTTATATTTTCAGACACCTTGGAAGAGCATCGCAGGCACGTCCAGTTAGTCTTGGAATGACTACAGGAGAACCATCTCTACATTAAACTTGAAAAATGTGAGTTTGAACAAACCAGTATCCAATTTCGGGGATATATCATCTCCCCAGAAGGTCTGAGCATGGATCCCGGCAAAATCAATGCTGTAGTAGACTGGCCTGTTCCAAGAAATTTAAAAGACGTCCAGCGTTTCATAGGATTTGCAAATTTTTACCGAAAATTTATAAAGAACTTTTCGCGGATCATACTACCAATTACTACACTAACAAAAAAGACCAAAGCATTTTTCTGGTCTCCGGAGGCACAGGAGGCTTTTGACAAGTTGAAAACTCTTTTTACGTCTGCTCCATTGTTAGTACACCCAAATCCTGAATTGCCATTTACTGTCGAAGTGGACGCCTCGGACTCTGCAGTGGGAGCCATTCTGTCTCAGCGAGTTGGGGACAAGATGCAATTTCACCCATGTGCGTTTCTTTCCCACACCATGTCATCTGCAGAAAAGAACTACGACATTGGTAATAAAGAACTGTTAGCCATTAAAGTTGCCTTCTCCGAGTGGAGACATCTTCTGGAAGGTGCCAATCACCCTGTGACTGTTCTCACGGACCACAAGAATCTTGAATTCCTCCGTACAGCAAAAAGATTGTCTGCAAGACAAGCACGATGGGCCTTATTTTTCTCAAGATTCAATTTTATAATCTATTACCGGCCTGGTTCAAGAAATGGCAAGGCTGACGCCCTGTCCAGGATGTGTTCGGAACCTCAGGAGAGGTCTAGTAATGATGATACAATTCTAGGCCCTAAAAATTTTTTGGGAATATTGCACTCTAAAGGACTATGTAATAGAATTAAAGATGGATATCAAGAGGACTCTTTCCTTAATCATCCTTCGGAAGACGTCGATCTTTCATTCAAAGAGGGGTTTTGGATGCAGAAACACCAAATATATGTACCTGAATCTTCTCGCCTTGAAGTCCTCAAAAGTGTCCATGATTCTAAACTGGCAGGACATCCTGGAGTTGCAAAAACACAAGACTTACTACTTCGTTTCTTTTGGTGGCCTAATTGTAGGAAGGACGTGAGGAAATATGTTTCAACCTGTTTAACATGCGCACGAAACAAGACCCCACGATCGTCTCCTCTAGGACTCTTACAACCACTCCCAGTTCCATCCAGGCCTTGGGGATCTATTTCCATGGATTTTATTGTGGAACTACCCCCTTCTAAACAGATGACTGTCATCCTTGTCATAGTGGACCGACTCACAAAAATGGCCCACTTTATTCCAACTGAAGGAATTCCTACTGCTGAAAAAACTGCAGAACTGATGATCAAAGAGGTATTCAGGTTACATGGAATTCCTGACAGCGTGGTGTCTGACAGAGGCGTTCAGTTTACATCAAAATTTTGGAAGAGTTTCTGTACAGCCTTGGGAGTCACGGTGAATCTTTCTACCGCTTTCCATCCTCAGTCCAATGGCCAGACGGAGAGAACGAACCAGACTTTGGAGCAATACCTCCGTTGCTTCATTTCCTATCTTCAGGATGACTGGGTGGACTATTTACCAACAGCAGAGTTTGCCTACAACAACTCCATACATAGCGCTACATCTCAAACCCCATTTTTTGCTAATTATGGAGTACATCCAGTATTTATCCCTAATCTGCCAGTGAACACTCCCATTCCTGCTGTTAATGACAGGCTTACAAAATTACAGGAATCCCAGAAGGAATTATCAGAGATATTGCTCAAGACCCAGGAAGAATATAAGGAAGCAGCAGATAAACATCGGAGAGTGCCCCCTGCTCTTCAGGTTGGAGACAAAGTTTGGCTGTCCACTAAAAACCTTAAGACACATGTGCCATCCTCCAAATTGGGTCAGAAATTCATTGGACCTTTTCAAATTTCTGCAAAAATTAACCAGGTTGCTTTTCGTTTAAAACTTCCCAACAATCTAAAGATTCATCCAGTGTTTCACATATCCTTGCTCAAACCCTTCTGTGAAAACCCGTTTCCAGGAAGAATTCAGCCACCTCCTCCACCAGAAAGGATCCGTGGTGAAGAAGAATACATTGTGGATAAGATTCTGGACTCCCGAAAATTCAGAGGTAAACTGCAGTATCTGGTGCAGTGGAAGGGTTACGGACCAGAGGAAAATTCATGGGAACCAAGGGAGAACGTCCATGCTCCTAGACTAACAAGAGCCTTTCATCAGAGGTACCCGGATAAGCCAGCTCCTGAGATGTCCAGAGGCCATCCTGGAAGGAGGGGAGTACTGTCAGGAGTCGAACCCAGTACCTCTTGTCCACTGGCCAGCAGCTCTACCATCTGAGCTATTCTGCTGGCTGCAAAGTTCCTTGCTGAATCCAGATACCATTGACTGTTCTTCCTGATTGGCTACACCTAGTGCTCTCTTGATTGGGCCTCTGATTGCCAATTACACACCTATATAAACCTGGCCCTGTGGGTGTGTCATTGCGAGATTATTGAGCTCCAAGCCTTTAGTCAAGCGTTTCCTCCTGATCCATTGCTACAAACACTGCTTTCCTGTGTACCGACCTCCGGCTGCCATCTGACTACGCTACCTGCCTCTGCTTTCCCTAGTGTTTGCAGTAACATCGGCTCCAACCCAGACGGGATCTTGACACATGCTCTTCACCTTTTTAACTTTTGCCAGTGCCACACTTTCTCCTTCATAATCTTCAGCAGCATCATCTTTCTCATCAAATTATTCTTCATCTTCACCTTCTTAATCTTCTTCTTAAACTTCTTGCTATTCATGTTTTTGTTTACATTACTCATATTGTTATTATTAAACTATTAATCTTCTTCATATTCAAATTCTTCATCTTCTTCCTCTTCATCTTCTTCATCATATTCTTATTTGTGACATAGATTCCTGTACTTGTAATCTGTAAAAGTATGAATTTTCATCCTTCCGTTCTTGCTGTCACAAAAGATTTAAATTACAACAGTATTTGTCCGTGTTCAGTTTAGCCTGCAGCAGCAGGCATTTTCCAGGGCACCACGAGGAGGAACGGACTCACCCCCATACACTGCTTAGTCTTCTTCTGCTTAGAATTTAGAGCATATATTTTGCTCTTCATTTTGGTCTTATACTTCATGTTCTTCTGTCTCTTGTTCTGTATCTTGTAGTTTGTCTTAACCTTCTTTGTCCTGTTGGTGATCTTCTTCTGGGTAATCTTTTATTTTTTCTTTGTGATGGTGTTCAGGCTGGTTGGCTTCATGCTCGTCGTCCTTGTTGTCATCATCTTCTTCTGGGTGGTCTTTAAGGTCGTCTAATTTCCGAGAACCAGCTGACGTTACTGGAACCCGGACGGGTATCAGATGGAACAAGAGACAATGGAAGTAACGAGGACCAGCTGACTGTGCTGGAACCCGGAGGGGCAGCAGAAGGAAAAGAGGCAATGTCACAACCGAGTACCAGCTGACGTTACTGTGACACGGTTACTAAGCAGGAGGTACCTGTGCTCCAAAGCACTACCAAGGACCAGCAGACGTTGCTGGAACTCGTATACGGAGATGGAGGCACCTAGGCCAAAGGCACTGGGGAACCAGTTGACGGTACTGGACCCCGGACGGGTAGCAGAAGGAAAAGAGGCAATGTCACAACCGAGTACCAGCTGACGTTACTGTGACACGGTTACTAAGCAGGAGGTACCTGTGCTCCAAAGCACTACCAAGGACCAGCAGACGTTGCTGGAACTCGTATACGGAGATGGAGGCACCTAGGCCAAAGGCACTGGGAGAGAACCAGTTGACGGTACTGGACCCCGGACGGGTAGCAGAAGAAAAAGAGGCAATGTCACAACCGAGTACCAGCTGACGTTACTGTGACACGGTTACTAAGCGGGAGGTACCTGTGCTCCAAAGCACTACCAAGGACCAGCAGACGTTGCTGGAACTCGTATACGGAGATGGAGGCACCTAGGCCAAAGGCACTGGGGAGAACCAGTTGACGGTACTGGACCCCGGACGGGTAGCAGAAGGAAAAGAGGCAATGTCACAACCGAGTACCAGCTGACGTTACTGTGACACGGTTACTAAGCAGGAGGTACCTGTGCTCCAAAGCACTACAAGGACCAGCAGACGTTGCTGGAACTCGTATATGGAGATGGAGGCACCTAGGCCAAAGGCACTGGGGAGAACCAGTTGACGGTACTGGACCCCGGACGGGTAGCAGAACGCACCCATGAAAATGTAAGTTGACAGGACGCAAGCCGTCCGCAGTTACCGAATCACACAGTCCTACAGTGGGTGCTTGTCCTATTGTCACAATGGAAACAGCCTTTATTTACATATCCCACAGCACACATAGGAATCACCTAAACTGCAGGCACCATAGAGTCGGCTAACCCGAATGCAACACGACAGCACAACTTATTGGAGGATAATTGACGTTCACACTGCCAGGAAACAGCTGTCGTGCTGTAACCAGGCTGGCCAGGAGTCAGTACCCCTGCCAATTACTTACGAGCAACAAATGGCGGTGTTGTAGCCCAGGGGGTAGAGTTCAGGTGGTAGAAAGATGAACATAACAGGAGACATGGAAAACGTTGCCAAACAGTTATTTAATCTGAAAACGGACAGGCAAATTCAGGTGAGATCCATGCCTTGTTCATTTTCAGAAAAGTAAGCCGGTCTACATTCTCTGAGGATAGTCGCATGCGACGGTCTGTTAGTACACCACCTGCAGCACTAAAGACGCGCTCAGATAATACACTGGCAGCAGGGCAAGCCAGCACCTCCAATGCATACTGGCTAAGCTCTGGCCATGTATCCAACTTAGAGACCCAAAATTTGAAAGGGGAAGAGGCATCTGGGAGTACACTTAGAGGGAAAGACAAGTAGTCTGTCACCATCTTACGGAAACGTTGCTTCCTGGTGACTGGAGCCGTCTCGGATGGTGTAGACCTTGCTGGCGCTGTCACAAAACTTCGCCACATTTGTAACATACAGCTCTTGCCCTGTGCAGAGGCGCTGCTTGTGCTCGCCTTGTTGTAGAGGTGTCTACACTGCCTCGACGCACAGAGCTGCTTTGTAAAGCAGTAGCAGCAGCAGCTCTCTCGGCTGGAATGTACAACTGTATGGATTGCACCAGTGTGTCTTGGTACTCCCGCATTTTACGGTCCCGGTTCACCGGTGTGATGAGGGTTTGTAAGTTGTCCCGGTAGCGAGGGTCTAGGAGGGTGTACACCCAATAATCTGACGTGGTGAGAATGTGGGCGATGCGGCGGTCGTTTCTCAGGCACTGAAGCATGAAATCAACCATGTGCTGCAGACTCCCAACTGGCCAACAAAAGCTGTCCTCTGGAAGAGGCGTCATCTCTGCCTCCTCTGCATCACCCCACCCTCGCTCTACATACTGACTAGAGCGTTGTGTACCTCCCTCTGTAGGGATTTCTTCCTCCTCCATTGACTCCTCCTCCTCCTCATCCTCCTCACAAAGTGAGCCCTGCCCAGCCCTTTGTGAGGAACCACGTTGCGCTGACTGTCCTGAAGGTAATTGAATTTGTGACTCCTCATCCTCCACCTCTTCCAAAACCTCTTCCTTTAGTGCTTTCAGTGATTTCTGAAGCAGGCAGATAAGGGGGACAGTCATGCTGACTAGTGCATCATCTGCACTCGCCATCCGCGTTGAGACATCAAACGCACGCAAAACGTCGCAGATGTCCTTCATAGAGGCCCACTCAGTAGTGGTGAAGTGTGGACGGCGCAAAGAGCGACTTGATTGCGCCTGATGCAGCTGATACTCCATTACTGCTGTCTGCTGCTCACACAACCGCTCCAACATATGTAATGTGGAATTCCACCTGGTGGGTACGTCACATATGATGCGATGTTCAGGAAGGCGAAATCGGCGTTGCAGAGCAGCAATGCGCGATCTGGCTATGCTGGAACGTCGCAAGTGAGCGCACTCTAGGCGGACCTTCTGCAGCAGTCCAGCAAGATCCGGATAGTCCCTCAAAAAACTCTGCACGACCAAGTTGAGCACATGTGCCAGACATGGTATGTGAGTAAGGTTGCCAAGGCCCAGAGCTGCCACCAGATTTCGGCCATTGTCACACACTACCAAGCCTGGCTGGAGATTCGCAGGCAAAAACCACACAACGCTCTCTGCTTGATGGCATTCCAGACTTCCTGCGCTGTGTGGCTTAGATTCCCCATTGAAATCATTTTCAGGACGGCCTGTTGACGTTTGGCCACGGCTGTGCTCATATCGGTCGCAACAGGTAAGCGTTCACGGGTCCATGTGGAGGTATACCGTGACGGCTCGTGCACGGATGATTCTGAGGAACTGGAGTAGGAGGAGGAATCAATGTGTACAGACTGGATTCCTGCAATCCTTGGAGTTGGCAGAACACGTACAGCGCCACTGGCAAGATCTGTACCCGGCTCCACAACATTGACCCAATGGGCAGTGAGGGAAAGGTATCGTCCCTGGCCATGGGTACTGGTCCACGCATCGGTGGTCAGGTGGACCCTGCTACTGACGGCGTTTAGTAGCGCATGTTTAATGTTTCCCTCGACATGTTTTTGCAGAGCAGGGACGGCTTGCCTGCTGAAATAAAATCGGCTTGGCACATTATATTGTGGGACTGCCAATGCCATTAAGTTCCTGAAACTGTCAGTCTCCACCAGCCTGAATGACAGCATTTCAAGGGACAGGAGTTTTGCAATGCCAGCATTCAGAGCCTGTGCTCGTGGATGGTTTGCCGAGTATGGCCTCTTTTATCCCATGCCTGTGGTACCGATGGCTGTTTTGTGGCCTGGGAGTGTGACGATGACTGTGAACTTGCTGCTGTGGGTGGAATAACAGTTTGTCTATGGACAACAGTGACCGAGGTTCTTCCATGGAGATCCTGTGAGGAAGCCGAACCAGGTGTGTGTGAGCTGGAGGTAGAGGCTCCAACACGACCTGAAGATGTAGGTGCTGCTGTAGGTTGGCCTACATCTCCAGTGTGTCTTTGTAACTCAGCTACGTGCTTTGTCCGTACATGTTTCCACATATTTGTGGTATTCAGGTTACTGATATTTTTACCTCTTTTAACTTTTTGCTTACACAGCTTGCATTTAACATAGCAAATATCATCTACAAGTCTGTCAAAAAAGGACCACGCAGTGCAAGTCATGGGAGCGCCAATTTTGACATTTGTAAGAGAACTGCTCCCAACAGGTGCCAAACTGGAGGCTACAGGCAAGCGAGTCTGCAGCCTACCTCTCCCTCCTCTTTGTACCGTTGGGCCAATCTCTTCCTCAGAGCTGCTCCCACCACCTTCCTGTTGCTCACGCCATGTTGGGTCTCGGACTTCATCATCTCCACTACCCTCTTCCAACACCTGCTGCTGTTGGATGGTCTGGGCAGCACCATGCTCCACAAAACCTGGCACCTGAGTCTCATCATCATCATGAGATGCGTTCTGCGGTGTGCTGTCCATCGGCACTGGCTCACCCGCCTCTTCAGATTGAGAGAGACACAGCTGTTGCGCATCACTGCATACTCCCTCTTCTTCAAATTGCAGAATGCTGCTTGCCTGTGCCCGTGTTTGCGAGCCAACAGATTCTGAGAACAGAAGCAGAGACTCAGCTGGCTCCTGTACAGAACTCTCTGACTGCCTGGGCAATTTGACAGGCGGTGAACAGACAGATGGTTGCTCAACAGTGTTGTGTTCCTGAGAGGAGGTGGAAGGAATTGAAGTCGATGCATTGGCTGCCATCCAACCAACAACGGCTTCAATTTGTTCTTCCCGCAGCAGGGGGGCACGCCGAGCTCCTACCAAAGTGCGCATAAAGGAACGCTCACGGGGAAAACTGGTGGATGCTGTGTCACTGAGGGCGGCAGCAGCCACAGAATCCCCACGTCCTCTCCCTGCTGAAACTCCACGGCCACGACCACGTGCCTTACTCACTGACTTCTTCATCTTGGTAGATTGATAAAGAAAGTCAGAAAAGTTATAAGGCCTAAGTGTGGTTATTACGCAGAGACTGAAGTGAACACTGAAACACAACTGTTCACAATCTGTGAAAGGCTACTCCTTTGTCTACTTCTATAGTGTTTGCAACCAATGTATTGGATACGGATGGAAGCGCGTCACACTAAAATTTAAATTGCATGGAGCAGCAAGAATTACACTGAAGAAAAAAAAAAGAGTCTGTGAGTGACACGTGCAGATGCCTACAGACAGCGTTGCATGCAGAGCAAACTGCAGCGTCACCTGCACTCACACACACCTTGCAGAGCTGTTAAAACAACACTGCAGGCAAAAGGAAGCTTAGGTGCTAGCAGGTGCTAGCCTGCCTAAAGCACAGTACACTAAATCGCAATCTCTAACTGTCCCTCAGAGTCAGCACAGAAGCGTTCTGTCCCTTACTGAATTCACAGCACAGTGACGCTAAAATGGCGGCGGCGCCTTTTATAGTGCATTCTGACATCATTTCAGCATCCAATCACAGCCATGCCATTAGTTAACATGACCGCAGCAGTACAGGATGTGCCCACACTTCTTAGGATTCCTCATTGGCTGACTAAAATCACATTGCCTCTCAAAGAATTATGGGAACTTCCAATTCCGGTATACGATATATGGAAAATATCGGAACTAAGTATCGAAAGTCCGATACAGCTAATATCGGCCGATACCCGATACTTGCGGTATCGTATCGCTCAACACTAATAAGAACTCATTTATGGAACAGTTTGCTTCCTTCTCATAGCTAGTAGCCCCCCAATCCATACACATACCTAGACCAAAAGATTCCCAACACTTACCGTATTTTTCGGACTATAAGACGCACCGGACCATAAGATGCACCCCAAATTTTCAGAAGGAAAATTGGGAAAAAAAAATAATGTGTCAAATGGGGGTCCGTCTTACAGTCTGAATTTAGCTTACCACTGTGTGGGGTGGTTGGGCACTGTGGGGTGGCTGTGTTATGGGGTGGCTGTGTTCTGTGGGTGGCTGTGTTATGGGTGGCTGTGTTCTGTGGGGTGGCCAGGGTGGCCATATACTCACAAATCCGGTGGTGGCGGCGGCGCTCCCAAAGCAGCTTGGCTGCGATGCGGTGGTGGTGTCCGGGCAGCAGCGGGCCTCTGGGCTGCGTGGGGGGCTCCGCCGGCATCTCGTCCCAGCCGGAAAGCCCCCCCGCAGCTGCGACGCGGTGCCGGTGCCTCCGGTGGCGGTCCCGATCCAAGGTGCGGTGGTGGTGTTCGGGCAGCAAGCGGGCCTCTGGGCTGCGTGGGGGGCTCCGCCGGCATCTCGTCCCAGCCGAAAAGCCCCCCCGCAGCTGCGACGCGGTGCCGGCATGAGGAATGGCCGCCTGGGGCCTCCGGCAAGATGGCCGCCGCATACTCTCGTTCAAATCTCGGCAACGAGATCTTGTCCTCGGGAAGAGATCTCGTTGCCGAGATTTGAACGAGAGTATGCGGCGGCCATCTTGCCGGAGGCCCCAGGCAGCCATTCCTCATTCCCGGCACCGCGTCGCAGCTGCGGGGGGGCTTTTCGGCTGGGACGAGATGCCGGCGGAGCCCCCCACGCAGCCCAGAGGCCCGCTTGCTGCCCGAACACCACCACCGCACCTTGGATCGGGACCGCCACCGGAGGCACCGCGTCGCAGCTGCGGGGGGGCTTTCCGGCTGGGACGAGATGCCGGCGGAGCCCCCCACGCAGCCCAGAGGCCCGCTGCTGCCCGGACACCACCACCGCATCGCAGCCAAGCTGCTTTGGGAGCGCCGCCGCCATTGAACTTTCCGGTATGTTGGGACCATAAGACGCACCCCCATTTTCCCCCAAAATTTTTGGGGAAAAAAGTGCGTCTTATGGTCCAAAAAATACGGTATATCTCTTATCCAGGCATAGAAATTGTGAGATATGAAGAGTTCCAAAAATCCCATATTTTAGAAAATTTTAACCGACATCCTCAATTTTGATAAACTGTTTTTTTTTAGTAAGGAATTATCGAATTAACTAATGTGATCCATGATTGCAGAGATGGCTGTGAATTATGCATCCACCCTATTGCCAGCAGTTTCCTGGCCAAAAACAAAGTTAAGAAAATCTCAATGTAGTGATCCCATATATCTTCTTCAAGCACCCCAAATAAGCAAATCAATGGATCACATGGAATTGGAATGCAAATTAAAGTAGATAATAAAGTAGTCACCTCATGCCAAAAGGATCAAACCATTGGGCAAGCCCAAATCATGTGTATAAAATCTGCATCCTCAGTATGATATCTTAGACATTCTAAGATAGAAGAACGTCACATACAAAATAATTTGAGGGGTGTAAGATATGACTGATGAATGATATAGAATTGAATCATTTTATTGTTAACAGAAGGAGAAACGAGAGTAGGGGACTCCAAGATCTCCTCCCACTCCTCCTTCTCCTGAATATTCTGGATTAAAGGTACTGCCACACTAAGCAATCCCGCTAGCGATCTCGTTAGCGTTGCATACTAATGAGATCGCTAGCGGGATTGTTTCTATATCGCTAAATGCTACCGCATTTAGCGATATAGTTAACGACGCTATCGCCGTTAGCGATCTTCTTAACGACTTTAGCGGTACAAAAGTACCGCTAAATCGCTAAGAAAAGGTGCCACACAGCGATTAGATACTTACCCAGCGGGAGCGCCAGCGATGAAATAGGGTCCGGAGCGATTCCAGCGACGAGCGAGATCACAGCAGGAAGCTCGTCGCTGGCAGATGCCGCACTGAACAATATCGCTAACGGGATCGCTAAATAGTGACGTTTTTTAGCGATCCCGTTAGCGATATTGTTTAGTGTGGCATAAGAGTCTCCATTTATCTTCTGCTGTCAGCGGATTTAAACTCAAGACTGTTGATAATAGATATGTGTATAAACTGGAGATAAGACCTTGCGGACCCTGAGATTTAAGAATAACAATCAAAGGGAAATGAAGATACAGATCTGTCCACATTCAGACTTGGTAGATAAGATTGAAGCTCCAAGAAAAACTGAAGGTATCTAAAGAAGTGGGATCTCGGAGTCTGGAATTTAAGTTTTATCTGCTCAAATGACATTAATATATTTCCTTCATAAATATCTTTCAACAAACAGACATCACCAACATTCCAAAAAGAAGCAGACGGGTGTTCCATCAATGTCAGAACATATGGGTTCCCCACAATGGCATTTCAGCTATAACGTGTGTAAAACCAACTCAAGCCGCATATGTCAAATGGTTCACAGAGTTTGGTAACTGAGTACCGGGCATCGAACTACAGATTGCTTTAAGTTGACTCGCGAGATAGTACAAATAAAAATCAGGTTCAGTCGCACCTCCCATATTTTTTTGGCCTCTGGAGAGTGGATAATTTAAGTTTTGTTCTGGAGTTACCCCAAATAAACATGGATGTCAACGAGTTAAGAGATTTAAAGTAGGACTTAGGGACTAATACTCTATTATGATTCAAAATATAACTAAATTTAGGGAGTAGGATTAGTTCATCAAGTTTATCCACCCTGGCCCAGAGAATGGTAATTTCCCCCTTAAAGAAAATTTAAGTTTTGCATAATCTAATAAGAGAAAAACATTGGTAAGAAGATCCCTTCCTTTTAGTCTTTTTGAATAACAATTCCCAGATATTTAAAGTGGGACATCAGTGGTAAAGGTGATAATGTTTCCAGACCATCAACTGTGGAATGAGACAGAGACATAAGCAATGGCCAATGACTTATCCCAATTTATAAAGAACCCGGAGTATTCACTAAATTTATCAATGGTAGATATGACATGTGGTAGAGTATCTTTAGCCTCATCCTTAAAGGGAATCTGTCACCTATTTTTTCCCCTATGAGATGCGGCCACAGCCATCAGGGGCTTATCTACAGCATTCTGTAATGCTGTCGATAAGCCCCCGATGTAACCTGAAAGATAAGAAAAACGAGTTACATTACACTCACCGGGGGGCGGTCCGGGGCGGGTCCGATGGGTGTCGGGGTCCGAGTCCGGCGCCTCCCATCTTCTAGCGATGACGTCCTCTTCCTTGCTTCTGTCGCGGCTCCTGCGCAGGCGTACTAATCTGCCCTGTTGATGGCAGAGCAAAGTACTGCAGCGCGCAGGCGCCGTACCTCTCTGACTTTTCCCACTGCCTGCGCACTGCAGTACTCTGCTCTGCCTTCACCAGGGCAGATAAGTATGCCTGCGCAGGAGCCGCGACAGAAGCAAGGAAGAGGACGTCATCGCTAGAACATGGGAGGACCCGGACCCCGACACCCATCGGACCCGGACCGCCCCTCGGTGAGAATAATGTAACTCGTTTTTCAGATAATTACGTGAGTCTTCATGGGTGCAGAAGAATATATTCACACATCATCGGTCAAAACATAAATGTATGGAGAGAAAGAGATAGGTAGTCCAGACACACTTATTTACTTGCAGGGCATTTATATAAATATGAACCATTTATGTTCTAATACCACTATAGCACCATACCAATATCCATCTCAAGCGACAACAATAGAATATTATTTACAAATCACATGTGGTGTTACAAAACATATTATGCAATTTTACCCACCAATGGACCACCTGGGTTGCAGCAAATTATCTCTAGTACAAATTTGTCATGTACATGTGATCCAATATTGAGGTAATATAGCTGGTGTTTAATAAGGGCGGCTAAAACCACCCTGATGTCACAACTTGGATGTAAACTGCAACCTCTCATATAACAATATTAATACCAGAGTAAGCTGCCTACCAGCGCACCAGTTAAATCACATAAGATATTCAAAGATACATACAAATAAATAGTTAATGCTCAATCAGATATAGTACTTATCTACATGGATGTAGCGCTGCATAGATATGGCTGAGACCCATAGTCACATGGTTCTTAAGATGAAGTCCACGCACTCCCGACGCGTTTCCACCTTGCACGGGTTCATCAGGAGAGAATCATGACGATATAGCAGTGGAATTATCCATTTGATTAATCTACATTTAATTAAGAAATAGGGTGATGAGATCCACACTCCAAAGGGTCCTTTCCATCTTTCTTCAGGACAATAATATTAGCATCATAAAAAAGATTCAGGTAAAGAATCACCCTGTAAAGCTTCATAAAAAACTTCTAGGAGATGTGGTGGCAGGACATCTCGGTACCTATGGTAAAGACCTAATGGTAGACCATCTGGTCCAGATATCTTGGTACCTATGGTAAAGTTCTAATGGTAGACCATCTGGTCCAGGAGCCGTGCCAGAGGCCATATCCATTACAGCCGCGTTTATTTCTGCATCCAAAAAGGATTTGTTGGGAGAAGTTCAAATTAGGGAAGTCAGATAAATATGAAAGACAATCTGATTCATTATGGGTACTTTTTGTCCCAAAACAGGTTAACAACTTAACATCTCTAGGAGCTACAGGAGCCTCCACCAAACACTTCAGTTGATTTGGAATCCTGTCATTAGGACCTATCAATTTTAACCAGAAAGGATTAAGCTTCCATGGAGGTCTACCCAATGTCTGGTCTTATCTGAGAGTCTGTATCACCGGGCTATGATCCGAGATTCCTCTAACCCCATGTTCTACACTGTCCACCCAAACCGCCATGTTACTAGAGCTAATTGTGTAAATCTTGTTGACGAATAGCATGCATATTGGTGAAAAGCGTATTACTCACACATCGGCCCCTATAGTGACATGATTGTAGGGTAATGATGGGCTACAATGGCAGCCCACCCTGGGCCTGCTGAAGGCTGTGGTTCACACCATCTTTGTACTCTTTTGTAGCCCACTCTGGGGATTAAATTACACTATACTGCAATACTAAATTTGGGAAGGTTATAATAATGTAAAAAAAGGTTAAAAAATATTTTTAAAAAATATTTAAAAAAGCTTTATCCTCTAAGGGTCAAAGTATTTTCCATTTCCCAGTCTGAAAGAGGAAAAAAAAGAGCATATTTGATATCACCACATCTGTAAGTTATTTTCACATACTTAACCAATACGGTAAAAACCATAAAGAAAAAAAGTAATACACCAAAATTGCTGTTTTTATGTCACCGTTCCTCCCCAAAATGGAATAAAAAGTTTTCAAAAAGTCATATATACCACAAAATGGTATATATTAAATTGACAGCCTCACACAGCTTCATAGATGGAGAAAATAAAGGGAAAAAAATGACAGGTCTTAAAAAATGGCGACACAATGGAATTTTTTTTTACAAAGTTCTGAATATTATAAAATTAGTAAAATATATAAAAATGGATAAATTTGGTATGGCCACAACCCTACTGACCTGGATATATTGCACAATGTACAATGGAAAAACAAACTGTTTTTGCTCAATTTTTCCCCACTTAGTATTTTTCCACATTTAGGAGTAAAAAGAATGGAGTCATTAAAAATTTGCCCCACATAAAAAAAACAAACGCTCATTTATCTGTGTCGGGGGAAAAAAATATATGGATTCTGGAAGGAGGGAAGTATAGAAACAAAGGTGGTAAAAAACTAAATTCTGAGTACGGTACTTGCTCCTGGACTCTGCTCTTTTGCCAGACCTGTATTCCTTTTGCTTTATATAATGGAAGAAAATTTGCTTATTTAACTTTTTTTTAAGCAAAAGATTATTCTGAATGTAAACTTCTGAAACTTTTAATTTACAGTAATGGGTTGAATTTTTTTTCTTGTTGGTGCTTTAATGTTTCAGGGATTTTGCCGTTCACCAGGTAATGTTTTTATTGCCTTCTTTATATGCATTGCTTGTCCTGTACGTGCAGGAGGGCAGATGTTGCAGAAGAGTCTGATTGCAAAATGTAATGAAACTTGGCAGCTTAAAGAAAATTTCTCCTTAAAATAATAAAAAAAATCAAACAATAAACATAAAACCATCAAATATTTTTCTTCTGCTAATCTGTTAAAATATCCTTAGATGCAGCAGTTTCCTAGAACCATCATGGCTTCCCATGCTATGTTGCTTCTTAACTAAAAAATGCCGTCTGGATTGATGTACATCCTTTAACTATGTAATGATCCAGGAGTCTTAGGGTTAATTCTAACACCCTAGTGGTCTAGCAGAGTTTGGCATAGTTAGTGGTCATAGTTTCGTAGACTAGTAGAAAAGAACTAGATCAGCTTTTCTCGTGGTTCGAATAGCTATAAGCACTAATTTGGCCCAGTGTATTGAAAAAGTCAATGTTAAAATGCCTGACGAGCTTGGACAGTAGGGAAGACATTTTAGTATCCCTGGTGGTCAAGGGAAGAAGGGATAATGTCAGAATCCATCAAGAGCTAAATTAGTAAGGGGTTATATCAGTTTTCCTGGCTGTCAACAGCACTAGGGGGGTTAATGTCAGATTTTTGGAGGGTTAAGATAGTAAGGGGTCAAACAGTGGCATCACTTCAACCTCATGGACCCCAATGCAAAATATCTAACAGGGCCCCCAACTATCACAGGCCTTTAATAGTATTGGTTTTCTGACAAGGGGCAAAATAACTTTTGGGCCCCTCTAGCCTTCAGGGCCTGGGCATGATTGTAACGGCTGCACCTACTATAATTAAGATCCTGGGTAAGTATCAATATCCCTAGTGTTCTTGGGAAATAAAGTGTTTATTTTTAAAATCTCAAGTAGAGATGGGCGAACCTGAACAGTAAGGTTCGGTGTCCGAACTGAACTACCTGTTTGGGCACGTACACCGAACATGGACTTCACCAGGAAGTCCGTGTTACTGTTTGGGTTCATGCCTCCGAACACCGGGTGTTTGTTGCGCTCTCATGTGCGCTTCTGATTGGCGGTAAAATCATCATTGCCGGTCAGTCAGCTGCGGTTCCCAAGCAGTCAAATGACAGTGTGAGCCTGAAGCTATGATCGGAGGCATAAAGTTTACCTCCGGTCATTGGTGTAGACTGATGAGACTAATGCCCCCATCAGCCGACGCCTGCGGCAGCTAATAACAGTGAGAGCAGGAGCGGCTGATGGCAGTATTCATCAGCAGGTGCCTGCGCTGTAAATAAATAATTAGATAAAAAAACAGCGTGGGTTCCCCTGTATTTTTGATCACCAACCAGGCAAAACTCACAACGGGGGGCTGCAACCTTCATCTGCCAGCCATAGCAAGGCTGGCTATCAATAATAGAAGGGTCCCCACTGCAATGTTTTAAATTATTTAAATAAATAATAAAAAAAAAGGTGTGGGTTCCCTCCATTTTTGACAACCAGCCTTGATAAAGCAGACAGCTGGGGGCTTGTACTCTCAGGCTGGTAAGGGGCCATGGATATTGCCCTCTAGCCTAAAAATAGCAGCCCACAGCCAATTCTGATGCTTTGTCCAGCTCTTCCCACTTGCCTTGTAGCGGTGGCAAGTGGGGTTCATGTTAGTGGGGTTGATTTCACCTTTGTATTGTCTGGTGACATCAAGCCCACGGTTTAGTAATAGAGAGACGTCTATAAGACACCTATCCATTGCTAATCCTATAGTTGTATTGTAAATAAAGAAACAGCCAGAATAAAGTCCTTTATTAGAAATAAAACTTAACACAGTTTTCCATTTTTCTTTAAAAATAACAAACACAGTTATACTCACTCTCGGTGAGATCCCCGCTATCACAGTGAGAAAGTCTCACGGTGCAGAGGCGAGTTCACTGCAGCTCAAATTCAACGCAGTGAAATTCTCCCGTTGAACTGCCTCTGCACCTTGAGACTTTCTCACTGTGATAACGGAGATCTCACCGAGGTCACTGCAGTTCATTTGCCCAGGTGGGAACGCAGCCTCAGTGTCCAGCAGTAACCACGATGACGACACCACTAGTCACTGATGATGCACTTGCAGCAGCTCATTCATCAGTGGTTCTCAGCCTGGACGGTCGCATCTTGACAATGTCCAGGTTGAAAACTGTTTATCCCTAGATATGGATTTTGGGCCCCCATTCAAGTAAATGGGGTCCGGGTTCACGTCCGGGTAGTGTTCTGGTACCCGATCCCGAACTTTTTGTAACTGTTCAGCCGAACCTGCCGGACCCGAACATCCATGTGTCTGCCCATCTCTAATCCCAAGCTGCCTAAGATTGTAAGGTGTGATGTCAGCATCCTTGGTGAATTAATATAGTAAGGGATTCTTATCAGCATACCTAGTGGTCTACGGCAGTAAGGGGTTAATGTCAGAATGCAAGGAGTGCGAAGGTAGTAAGGGCAGTAAGTGGAATGTGAGCATCTTTGGTGAATTAAGACATTAAGACATATCAGTATCCCAGATGGCCTAGGGTAGTAAAGTGTGATGACAGCATCCTTAGTAAGCAAACGTTGTAAAGTCATCATTGTTATGTCCCATGAATGAGACATTTTACAGACTGTCCTGTGCATTTTACATGCTGTATTGCAGTCTCTCATATTGTTTACTGTTGCTATGTGTCCCTGTGTTTGCATAGCTGGAATCCTCCCTTTACATCAAGTTTGTCCCTTCTGTCTCTCTGTCTCCCTCTTCTGGTGTGATGTCATTTCCTTTCTTTCTCCTGTGTTTCATTCTCCATCTTGATTTTATCAGAATCACATGTGTTTTCAGTCTGTCTGAAGAAAGTCTTTTTTACCTGCTGCTGTTTGTATGCATTCAACAAGAATTCTTAAAGAAATCAAAGTCTCTTCTGGATTCTTCATAACATGTGTGTCGGCAGCTGAGTTAAGCTATCTGCGATCGTCGCCAATTGTAAGTAAGATGAAAGAGATCCGGCATCTCACAGAGCCATATTTACAGCCACAGGCCCCGGGGACAGAATAGTAAAAAAGACTTTCAGATTCATCTGTAAAACCCACAGCTTCTATAAAGCTACAGAACTTCCTGCAGAGCATCCGCTCTCAACATATAAGAGTCAATACAGCTCCCCTTCTCCCTGTGAATCAGGATGGCTGAAGGAATGACTACACGGTCTCTGCCAGACCCATTGTCAGAGGAAGAGTGCATAGACCCTGATCCACCATTTAGTGAGAAGGCTAGACGTGTCACAAAGCCAACATGGAAAATAAGGGAGAATCTAGAATCCAGTAAACATGATCTTCTCCGTGCAACAGCAGAGCTATGGCAAAAACTCTTATGCCACATAAATAGCCTGTCTCAGCCTGCTTCTCTCCAACGACCACTGGAGGGAGCTCTCGCACAACTGTGTCCAGATTATCAATGTTATGCAAAAATAACAGACCAATATATCGCAGTGTTAAAAAGACTTAACCCATCAGTTACCTGCAAAGAGCTGCAAGCTTTCCAAAAACTTAACTCTGAGAGAGAAAGCATGGTGCGCGATATAAAAGCCAAAACAGAGGCAAGAATCGCACTAATAGCCGAGATGTCATCTTGCATTTCTGGCTCTGCCAGACAGTCAAAGCGACCATCTAAGTCACGCTCTTCAAAATCCTCAACCCTCAGCGAACAGCTCATAAAAGCACGTGCGGAAGCTGACGCCACTAAAATACAAGCTGCCTTTGCTCAAAAGGAAACTGAGATGAAAACTGAGGCCACTAAAATACAAGCTGCCCTAGAGGCCCTAGAGAAGGAACGTCAACACGCCATAGCCATGGCAAAGTTAAAGGTCCTGTAACAAGCCATCAGTGGGAGCCAAAGAGACAGCATCAGTTTAAGTGGTTTTGAGACTGAAGACCCTCTTAAGCGTACTAGAGACTATGTACAAAGCCAACACAGTGCTATCCCTGCTCCTGCAATCCTTCCTGACCACACAGATGCTCCCCTGAAACATCAGGGTTTTGATACTAAAGACCCTCTTAAGCGTACTAGAGACTATGTACAAAGCCAACACAGCGCTATTCCTGCAATCCTTCCTGACCACACTGATGCTCCCCTGAGGCAACAGGACACAGAGCGTTTATCCCCATCCTGCACCCAAGGTCAGTACAATTACAATACGCTGCCAATCTTGTATCCTGATCCACCTCTGTGCACCGAAATGTACCAGAAACCTGCAAATCACCAAATCTTATACTCAGAATCCTACGTACAGGCCAATATGCAGGCCAGTCACCACACTCCGGTCAATCACACAATTCCAGTCCCATGTGTGGCAGAAACTAAGCTCATTAAGCCAGTTAATGGACTGAACGCCTACGCTGCCCCATATATACCTGCATTCCCAGGTCAAATCACAGACTGTATGAACAAAGCTATCCAGCCAGCATCGGTCCTTCCAAAATCGGAGAAT
>JARQOD010000001.1:983768874-983790333 GCA_033576555.1 Oophaga sylvatica | reverse complement strand
AACGGACAATAAGAGATTATTACGTACCACGCAAGTCACCATTTATCAGCTGTGCTCATTCGCTTTGTGACTGATCTGTTGACGAGGATCTATTGATCTATTGGGGAAGTGGGTAAGGTGGCCTCCTATACCAATGCCATGTGTGCAGTCCCTGGACTTTAGCATGGTCTGTACTGCTATTAGTTAAGGTAGGTGTGCGCAATTTATTTACCCGAGGCCGTGACTTTGTAGATGGCTGAACCAACAGAACGAACTTAGTTCTACTCATTATTATTATTTTAAATTAATTATTATCACTTAAAATTCTGCACAATGAAGTAAGTTGACCAGCAGCTTCTGTTAATACATAATATTAGCTTGGCCCATGCGAAATTTTCGCACATTGGTGGTCGCGGGCGCAGCCAATTTCAGAAAAAGCAAGGTGGTCAAATGTAAATGTATTTCATGAGATGATGAACACAGACAGGTATTTATATATGTAGATTGGTAATACAATAAATTGGTTTGATAAGTAGAGGCCAAAAAATGTCTTCCGGTTGAGGTGACACCAGCAGGTCATTGTGTCTTTCTGTAGGTTTATGAAAATAAATGTTTAAACTGTCTTTAGTGATAAAATAGTGAATGTGTGGTTTGTTTGGCTCTTTTCTTGCTGAAGGGGGCAAGTTTACCTTTCAAATGGTGTATCATTTGTGTGTGTGGGGTGAAGTAATCACCAAAAAAGCAGTGCATGTTTACAAATGTGTTTGCGTATGTGACTCACCTGCAGTCAAGTGTGCAATCCTACAATGTGCCTGAAATAGGCTGGGCAAGCACTTGGGCAAGTTGGTAAGACCCCAAGGCAAATGTTTGGATTTGTTTGTGATGTCTGTAAGCAGCTTTGTGGTAGTGTGTTTTGGGGTAGTGTGCTGCCGCCTGCAGGTAATTTGACCTTTCAAATGGTGTATAATTTGTTTGTGTGGGTGGAGTATGAACGTAGCAAGTGTGCAATTCAATAGGCAGTGCATGTCTACATATGTGTTTGCATATGTGCCTCACCTGCAGTGAAGTGTGCAATCCTCCAATTTGGCTAAAATAGGCTGGGCAAGCAGTTCGGCAAGCTGTAAAGCACCCAAGGCAAATGTTTGGATTTGTTTGTGATGTCTGTAAGCAGCTTTGTGGTAGTGTGCTTTGGGGTACTGTGGTGCCACCTGCAGGTCATTTTTCCTTACTGCAGGTTTCTGAAAATTAATGTTTAAACTGTATTTTGTGATCAAATCGTGGATGTGTGGTTTGTTTGGCTATTTTCTTGCTGAAGGGGCCAAGTTTACCTTTCAAATGGTGCATCATTTTGTGTGTGGGTGGAGTATGAACGGAGATACAAAGTAACCACCGAAAAACAGTGTTTAGAAATAATATATAGTGATAATAGGCTTATTGTAACGTATTCCTACCTGTAGCTGGTAGTTACCATAAAAACCATATAATTTTCTGCCTTTTTATGAAGTTTATATACTGTATCCTACACCTTGTGTTTTTCAGCCCTTGTGCTTTGATCAATTGCTCCCCCGCACAGTATGATGTCCCCAATAATCCCTCGACATAGTATGCTTCACCCACACACAATTTGATGCCCCTAGTCACCCACTTACACTATGGTGCCCCTACAGTTCCCCACATAGTATGATATTCCCACTGTCCTTACACACTGTATAATTCCCCCATAGCCACCCACACATAGTATGATACCCTCACAGCTCCCTACACAGTATAACACACAGTGTGATGGACCACACAGCCCCTCACACACAGTATGGTGGCCTCACAGATACCCACGCAGTAATATGAACCTCACAGCCCCATACGCACAGTATAAAGGATCCAACAGCCCCCACACACAGTATGATGGACCTTACATTCACCTAAGCACAGTATGATGAACCCCACAACTTTTCACACAGCATGATGGACCCAGCACAGTAAGATAGACTCCACAAATCCTTACACAGTATGGTGCCCCCACAGTTTCCCCCAATTTCTGACTGACCCCCCAAAAAGACCTACTCTCCTAAACCCGTTCGGTCCGATGAGCTGGTCTAGTCTGTGCTGAGTGTCTGATGTTCTGTGCAGCAGGTGTGATCTAGTGATGTTATGGTTCCTGCAGCACTGAGAATATGCTGAATGGTAGATGAGAATGCCAATGGATCCCTCTTCCACCATTGTATTCAACAGTATCTGTATCCTGACGATTCAGAAACTGGTGAAATTGAGACTCCGGGCAGGGGACCGCAAAGTGGTGTGGTGTGCCACTGTTTCCAGCCCCTTGGTTGTAGAAGTTAAAGCATTTTACCAAGATTGGAAGTTATCCCCTAATCATGGGGGAAAGGAGTCAACTTTCCAATCCCTGGGGGTTTGACTGCCATTCTGAAAAGAGGACTCTGACGCACCAGAGGTGAGTATAGCTGTTTTTATTTTACATGGGGGAACATAGTAATTAAGAAGGGTCTGTCTGAATAGTGGACACCCCCTTTAAGCATTGTATGAATCCATAACTTTTGAGCATGAGACTTTATGTTTATTACAACTTTTCAAAATGCAAAAAGTGTTAGTGATTACCATTAGGTAAAAAACAATCTTCCCTCCTATAGTCATTTTCAGACCTCCTCATATTCATTAACTCCCAAAATGGCAATTAAGTTGTGTAAACATTTATATGGGGCACCTTGCCCCTAGTTAAATCATACTAGGCATATATAGCTTAACTTGATATTTAATTTAAAAACAACTTTTTTTTAGTATGCAAATGAACGCTTCGGTGCAGACTTGGTTTGGCCTATGGCTTGGTGCAACGTCACGCCTTCATAATTGCAAAATAAAGCCGCTACCTTTCATTGATTGACTTGTCTCTAATGCCCAGAGCGAACACTGCCATTTTGGGGGTGACTGACTCCCTTTAAGACATTTGTCTTTCCATTAATTCTTGCATGATGTGACTTCTGTGTGTACAGGATGCTGCCGTCTTCACTGGTTCTCAGCACAGCTTCATTCCTGAAGTGATTTCCCTATTCTATCGGTTTCCCTTCTTCACTGGTTCTCAGCACAGTTTCATTACTGAAGTGATTTCCCTTTTCTATAGGTTTCCCTTCTTCACTGGTTCTCAGCACAGCTTCATTCCTGAAGTGATTTCCCTTTTCTATAGGTTTCCCTTCTTCACTGGTTCTCAGCACACCTTCATTCCTGAAGTGATTTCCCTTTTCTATAGGTTTCCCTTCTTCACTGGTTCTCAACACAGTTTCATTCCTGAAGTGTTTCCCTTTTCTATAGGTTTCCCTTCTTCACTGGTTCTCAGCACAGCTTCATTCCTGAAGTGATTTCCCTTTTCTATAGGTTTCCCTTCTTCACTGGTTCTCAGCACAGCTTCATTCCTGAAGTGATTTCCATTTTCTATAGGTTTCCCTTCTTCACTGGTTCTCAACACAGTTTCATTCCTGAAGTGTTTCCCTTTTCTATAGGTTTCCCTTCTTCACTGGTTCTCAGCACAGCTTCATTCCTGAAGTGATTTCCCTTTTCTATAGGTTTCCCTTCTTCACTGGTTCTCAGCACAGCTTCATTCCTGAAGTGATTTCCCTTTTCTATAAGTCTTGGCTTCCTTGGCTACCTATAGCCTGATTGATGGTACTGTTTCTGGAAAAATCTTTTTGCCAGTGCCGGAATATCCTTCATTAATATACAATCTGTTTGATAAATAACTAAGAGTTCCGAGAGTCAGCGATCATACTGCACATTTCTAGTTGTTGGCGTCACATCATCTTTTCACCTCGTCATTTCCCTAGAGCCGTATGCTGATTAGAAGTTCCGCATTTCGTGTCATATGTCAAGATGTCCTTGTTTGTGTGGCAGCTCCTTGTATCTAAGTGATCAATGTTACGTGTCAGCCGTGAAGTAATTTGGGATATGTCATGAGGTTAACCATTTAGAAAAAATAGAAGTGTGCCACTCTTCATTGCTCCACTCTTCGGATACAATCTACACGTTTCTTTTCATTAGTTTCTGCGCTCTTATACTATAACCAAATCCCAACAGTGATGAATAATTAATAGGATCAATCACCGATAGCTTTACATGGCAGCAGGTAAGACGGGTTTTGTTTAGCAAATGGATTATTTCGCATCTAGAGACACAATGTTCTGAGTAATGCTGCAAATAGAAAATACCCGACATGGAGAGAAAACACTTAAAGGATAACTCCATCTGCTTTCTCCGTTTTACACTGCAATCACTTTGACGCAGATGTCGGGTCTAAGAAATGTCCCCATTTTTCCCTCCTAACTAGGGATGAGCGAGCAGTAAAATGCTCGGGTGCTCGTCGTTCGAACTGATCAATTCCTAATACTCGCATGCTTGTTTCGAGTAATGAGTATAATGGGAGTCAATGGGAAATCCGAGCTTTATTCCAGCAGACCCTACCAGAGCTTCCAGCTTCCGGCTGACCACATCGGGGAAGGAGGATGAGGTGGAGATTACAAAGCTGACATCAACACCAAAACTGTTACCCTGCTTGCCAGAGCACCAGGGCAAGCGGGAAGAGCAGAGACTGAGTGCCAGGATTTGCGCCTCAGATGAGATGAAGTGAAATGATGATTGAGATAATGCAGTGAATAAGGCAAAGGCATGGACAGAGGATGGGTCATGAGTAGAGTTGAGCGATACTTTCCGATATCCAAAAGTATCGAATCGGAATGGTATCGCCGATACCATTAAAATATCGGTGATACCCGATACCGATACCGGAAATCCAATGTAAGTCTATGGGAACAAAATATCGTAACTAAAAAAACCCCATTCTTTCCTTGTAAACACTAAATATACACACATAGAATACATATATATATATATACATGTCATTGTGACATATATATATATATATACATATATGTATAGTTTATACACTTCTACATAGTAAAATAGCCTCTGATTAAATTGCCGGGTAAAGCCGGCTTCTGTGAAAAGACAGAAGCACCCGACATGAAATGACACTTGGTGTACATAGGGTTAACCATGTCTTTTCATGTCGTTTGCTATCTGATTTGCACAAACAATTACATGAGTGTATGTGTGCAAAATTTCACACCTGTAGGGGTTAATTAAAGGTGTAAATTCGTTGTAAAAAACGGACTTTTTTGCTACGAATTTACACCTTTAATTAACCCCTACAGGTGTGAAATTTTGCACACATAGACTGATGTAATTGTTTGTGCAAATCAGATAGCAAAGGACATGGTTAACCCTATGTACACCAAGTGTCATTTCATGTCGGGTTCTGCATTTTCACAAAAGCCGGCAATTGAATTAGCGGCTATTATACTATGTAGAAGTGTATGAACTATAAATATATATATATATATGTGTCACAAATTCAATGACATGTATATATATATATGAGGTGTAAAATTGCTGAAAAAAAATGCGTGGGCTCCCGCCCTATTTTCGCAACCAGACAGACAAAGCCAGTGAGTGGGGGCAGATAATAATAGCCCAGAGAGGGACCATTATTTTTGGCCCCCCCCCGGCTACTAACATCTGCCCCCAGACACCCCAGGAAAGACAAATCTATAATTAGATTCGCCCTTTCTGGCACTTTGCCCGTCTATTCCCATTGCCCTGTAGCGGTGGCGAATGGGTTAATATGGGGTTAAAGCCACCTTGCTATTGAAAGGTGACCTTAAGCCAGGTTAATAATTGAGAGCTGTCAATTAGACAACTATCAATTATTAATCCTATTGCATGAAATAAAAATAAAACACACACACTTTAATTAAAAATCATTTTAATGAAATAAAGACACATGTTTTTGACCATCTTTTATTTTACTGCAAAAACCATTTCCTGTAATAAAAATAAAATAAAAAAGCAAAATTATTCTTACCTATCCCATGCACAGTCAGGTCCCACAGTGTAGTCCTTCAGAAAGGGTTAATGTTTACTGCAGGGACCGCAGCTAATGCTGCAGCCTCACAGTAAACCCCCAAATGAATGAGTTCCTCTCCTGGCTGACAGGAGAGTAAAGGCTGGGTCTCACATAACGATACACCAGCGATCCCGACAACGATATGCACTTGTCAGGATCGCTGGTGTATCGCTACATGATCGCTGCTGAGCTGCCAAACAGGCAGCTCAGGCAGCGATCTGGGACAGCGACACTGCGGGTAACATCGCTTAAGGGCCCGTCTCACATAGCGATATCGCTACCGAGATCGCTGCTGAGTCACTAGTTTTGTGACGCAGCAGCGAGCTCACCAGCGATATCGCTGTGTGTGACATTCAGTGACGATCAGCCCCCCTGCCGGGTATCGCTGATCGTCGCTGAAATGTCAGGACCTTTTTTTGATCGCTGGTTTCCCGCTGACAGGCACGCATCGCTGCGTGTGACAGGCGGGAGACCAGCGATCCGCTGGTAACCAAGGTACACAGCGGGTTTCCAGGCGCGGGGCTGTGCCTAGAAACCCGCTGTGTACCTTGGATACCAGCGCCCTGATGCAGGGGAGCTAGTATCCAAGGTACACAGCGGGTTTCCAGGCACCGCGCAGCGCTTGTGAGACGGGCCCTTAAGTGGAAAGCTTAATTGATTGCTTTCCACTTTCACTTCAGGTCAGCCAGGGACACAATCAGTGACATCAGAGGGAACTGATTAACAAAAATAGGGGTTCCCTTCGAAAAAAAAATGGCGTGGGGTCCCCCCTATTTTTGTTAACCAGCCAGATGAAGCAGACCGCTGAGGCCTGGATTTTCAGGCTGTTAAGGAGCCAAGATCCATGGACCTTGCCAGCCTGATAATACCAGGCCACAGCAGTCTGCATATCTTGGCTGATTAACAAAAATAGGGGATCCCCTCGAAAAAAATTGGCGTGGGGTCCCCCCTATTTTTGTTAACCAGCCAGATGAAGCAGACCGCTAAGGCCTGGTTTTTCAGGCTGGTAAGGATCCAATATCCATGGACCTTGCCAGCCTGATAATACCAGGCCACAGCAGTCTGCTTAGCTGCGGCCTGGTATTAAAAGACTGTCAAGGCCCATGGATTTTGGCCCTCAACAGCCTGATAATACCAGGCTACAGCAGCCCCACATTTGGCGCATCAAAAGATGTGCCAATTGTGGCACTTTACCCGGCTCTTCCCACTTGCCCTGTAGCGGTGGCAAGCGGGGTAATAAGGGGTTAATGTCACCGTTGATTGCACGGTGACAATAAGCCCGGTTAATAATGGAGAGGCGTCAATAAGACACCGATCCATTATTAATCCCAAAGTTTTTAAATGTTTAAAAAAAAGACACAGCAAGAAAAAAGTCTTTTAATGAAATAAAAGAGACAACACAGTTTTCATTTCTTTTATTATACAATCATTCCTGCGACGCCATCGATCTCCTGTAAAAAAAAAAAAAAACAAACCAACAGTATACCACCTGTCCGACGCAGTCCATAGTAACGACTGTCCCACGACGATCCAGCTCTGCTACATCGGAATGACAGGCAGAGCCTGACATCCCGGCACAGCACAGCTGATTACCTGCTTCCCCGGCGGTGATGTCATCGGACTGCTTTACGGCCGCGATTACCCAGCAGTCACTGCAGTTATCGCGAGAAACTGCATGTGACCGCCAGGGAGAAGAGGATGGCGGCCATTAAGCAGTCCGGGATGTGACCGCCGGAGATCTTCTGCCGGGTAAGTGCCGCTGACTCCTGACAGACCCGACTGATGGACACTGACAGTGACAGTGACATTCCGATTCCGGTATCCGATATGACGAAAATATCGGTACTCGGAATCGGAATTCCGATACAGCCAATATCGGCCGATACCCGATATTTGCAGTATCGGAATGCTCAACACTAGTCATGAGTCAGAACTGGGAATAGAAGAAATACCAATGGATAAATCCAAATATGAGGAAGGAGACAAATTTAAAGGCATATTCCCTTGTCATACATTTGTGCCATATTAAACTTGATAAGGTATGTCTTAAATGTATAGTGGTTGTTGATCCCAACAAAAGGACTTGCATTTATCTCGAGAGCGGGGCCCCCTACACATACAGCTATTGGTGGAGAGGTGGTCAGAAATCCCTTCCAAATGAAAATGAATTCCCACCACCACCGATGACAATGACGCTTGTCAGGACACCATTCTTGAGAGAGATGCAAGAGCCATTGATGGGATCTGCATCTATTATATATTTCTGGCAGATCCTGTAGATATGCCATATGTTGAAGATAGGAATACCTCCTTAAGACCAGGATCATGAGTGGAATTGGGTTTTAGGTTAAAGTAATGAGCAATTTACAAATTAAGACAAAGCTGGGCTGTACACATTTTCATTAAAGTAGTGGCAGGATGGTCTAATGTGAACGGGTGACAGCTTCATTGCAGATTGAGGGATCTCAAATGTGTATAGGAAAAAGTTGAAAGAACACTTCCAAATGCAATAAGAATGAGTATATTCTTCATAATTAGTACAAATCCATAAAAAAAGTTGAACTTTTTTTTTATAGATATGGACTAATACAGAAGAATATACTCATTTTTATTGCATTTCGAAATGCCGTTTGAACTTTCTCCTATACACTTAAGGAACAACATATATGTGCCTTTAAGGGGTTGTCCAAGTTTTGCACTCAAGTCTGTAGTCACTTTATGTGACTGCAGACTTGTTAATCCTCATAGTGCGTGCTGTCAGGATTCTCCGGTGGTTATGTGATCGCAAGAATGCGATTTGCATACTTTTGACCACATTCAACTAAGTGTGTCTGGCATCACTTGTACTGAGCGACACCGCGTACATCTAGCCGGCATGTGAGCACATGTATGTCAATCCCAGCGCTGAGAGTGGAAATTCTTGACAGCGAGCACACTGCACGCCGTGAGAATTCACAAGTCTGCAGTCACACAGAGTGACTGCAGACTTGAGCCCCAAGCCTGCACAACCCTTTTAATGTGCAGGCAAGGGATGGCACAATGACTCCTCATTGTTTGATATCAACAGTGTGCTAGAGAAACCCTGCTAAGCTGGTGGCTGTAATGAGCTGGTTATGACCCCAGAGGAAGGATTGCTTGAGTGAGAAGTGAGATTGAGTGACAGGGGCCACCAGTAAGCAACTCCAGGGCCCCACCATTCCCTTTCAACTACATGCAAATGTGACATTATCCTCAATCACAAAATTATATAACAACTAGATGTGGGCCCGATGCTATCGCATCGGGAGGCAGAAAGACGATGGTTTGTGGCCTGTGGTGGAGATGGGGTGCGGCGCCACCAGAAGGCGCCCGCACCCCATCTCCACCACAGGCCGCAAGCCGCGGTCTTTCCTGCTGGCTGTGACTGCACAGAGGTGGGTGGGCAAGCAGCAGCGGGATTGGGCGTGTGTATTCAGGGTGTGGGTCCTAGCAGGGGTCCGGCAGCGGGTCCTGGTGGCGATCCGGCGGCGGGTCCTGGTGGCAATCAGGCGGCGGGTCCTGCCAAGGGTCCGGCGGCGGGTCCAGCGGCGGGGGGTCCGGCGTGGGTGTCCCGGTGTAACAGGCCAGACTAACCCCCGCCCAGAACATATCCGGGGTTAAAGTGGCCTAGGCCAGATTATACCCCTCCAGGTCAGAATATACCCCAGCTGCTGTAGATCAGATTTTTTACGCTTTTGAGAACCATCAGAAACGGGCCCTAAGCAGTACACATATCAAAAAACTGACCGGCACATCCAAACATAGATCCAGTGTGAACAGGTGCTAAACCTAGAGTCACCAACTCATATACATACAAGAAAAAAAGGTAGCACACTGTAGCGCTATAGCTTGCAAACACGAAATATGAAAATATGAAAAATATGAAAAATGAATTGCATCACTGCCTTAGAAATATGAAAATTGAGAAGTCTTAGCGCATAAGATGGCCAAATTATGTGAGCCTGATAGCTACGTCAAGGCTCTTCTCGTATATCAGGTCCTAACTAATGCCAATCCTCACTTAGAAAAGTCTGTCTGCATGGGAACATATGAATCCTCTCTTCAGACTAAAATCTACATCTCTGTGGAGGGGTAGTGAACCTGGTGTAATTAAAAAGCCTGTGACCAACAGGTGGAGTGCTCAGGTAGAAGGTAAATGAATACATATCAAAAAACTGACCGGCACATCCAAACATAGATCCAGTGTGAACAGGTGCTAAACCTAGAGTCACCAACTCATATACATACAAGAAAAAAAGGTAGCACACTGTAGCGCTATAGCTTGCAAACACGAAATATGAAAATATGAAAAATATGAAAAATGAATTGCATCACTGCCTTAGAAATATGAAAAATTGAGAAGTCTTAGCGCATAAGATGGCCAAATTATGTGAGCCTGATAGCCACGTCAAGGCTCTTCTCGTATATCAGGTCCTAACTAATGCCAATCCTCACTTAGAAAAGTCTGTCTGCATGGGAACATATGAATCCTCTCTTCAGACTAAAATCTACATCTCTGTGGAGGGGTAGTGAACCTGGTGTAATTAAAAAGCCTGTGACCAACAGGTGGAGTGCTCAGGTAGAAGGTAAATGAATACATATCAAAAAACTGACCGGCACATCCAAACAAGATCCAGTGTGAACAGGTGCTAAACTAGAGTCACCAACTCATATACATACAAGAAAAAAAGGTAGCACACTGTAGCGCTATAGCTTGCAAACACGAAATATGAAAATATGAAAAATATGAAAAATGAATTGCATCACTGCCTTAGAAATATGAAAAATTGAGAAGTCTTAGCGCATAAGATGGCCAAATTATGTGAGCCTGATAGCCACGTCAAGGCTCTTCTCGTATATCAGGTCCTAACTAATGCCAATCCTCACTTAGAAAAGTCTGTCTGCATGGGAACATATGAATCCTCTCTTCAGACTAAAATCTACATCTCTGTGGAGGGGTAGTGAACCTGGTGTAATCAAAAACCTGTGCCAACAGGTGAGTGCTCAGTGAAGTAAATGAAACAATAAAAACTGACGCACTCCAAACAAATATGAAATTAAACTAGATCACCAACTCATATCATAAAGAAAAAAAGTAGCAACTGTAGCGCTATGCCAAAAGACATATAACATAAATTGAATAATGTCAACTGCCAATATGAAAAATTGAGTTCTTACATAAGATGCCAATAATTACATCTGAGCCTAGGTTTTCTATACAGGTCCAACAATGCATCTCAGTAGAAAATTGTCATGAAATATGACCTCACTTCAACAAAATACATCTCGTGAGGTATAACTGGTAATAAAAACGACAAAAGGTAGCTAGGTAAGTAAATAACATATCAAAAATGACGCAACAAAAAATCCGTGAAAGTGCTAAATGAGTCACCATATACAAAAAAAACAGTCAGCACTGTAGGCTATAGCTTAAACAAAATATTGAAAATGAATATGAAAATGAATCACTCCTTAAATATAAAATTGACTTGGATAATGGCATATTATAGCCTGTGCCACGTCAGGTCTCTGTAACAGTCTAAACATCAATCCTACTGAAAAGTCCTGTGAACATGAATCTCTTGACAAATCTACATCGGGAGGTAGGAACGTATAGCTTGCAAACAGAAATATGAATATGAAAATTAAAAAGAATGCACACGCCTAAAAATAAAATGAAAGTCCTAGCCATAATCAAATAGGAAAGCACAAGTCTTGTTACAGGCTAAAATCAATTATAAAGATTGTCTGCTTGAAATATGAACTTAGCTACTAATCTTGAGGTAGAGTAATTAAAAAGCTGTACACAGGTGACTAGAAAGAAAAATCATTCAAATGGCATAACAATCCTGTAAAGTCACCTAGGTACAACTTTAATAAAGAAAGGGATGTAGGTAGTTGAAACAATAAAAAATGAGAATAAAATGATCATCATGCTAAATAGAAATTAATCTTAGAAAATGCAATTAGGCCTGTGCACCAAGTTTTGAATAGCAAATAATGCCAATCCTAAAAAGTAATTGAGAAGTCCTCTGATAAATCAATTATGTGAGGATAGCAGTAGTTTTAAAAGCCTACAACATGTCTGTAGAAAAGTTCATACAAAACTCCCAACAAACATAACTTGGGAACGGTTAAGAGTACCAATATACTCAAGAAAAGGTAAATGTACCAACTTGCAAACCAAATAGAATATGAAAAATATAAAAATGATTCACCTGCTTAGAAAAGAAAAATTAGCTTGCGCAAAGATGCAAATTATGAGCGAACCACTCAGCTTTGAATAGGTCCTAACTAATGCCAATCTACTTAGAAAAGCGTCTGCATGGAATATGATCCTCTAACTAATCTACTTGTGGAGGTAGGAACCTGTGTAAAGCAGGCACGGTGAGGCAGTAAGTAATGAATCTATAAAAATGCGGACATCAATCTCATGGAACATCTATGTACATAATAAAAAAAAAGTGCAACGTGTAGTAAATAAAAAATAAAAATGAAAAATAAAAAATATACACTAAATAAAATAACTTAAGAAAATGCAAATGTAGCCATAGCTCAACCTTGATATAACTAAAATTACCTTAAAATGATGGGACTAGATCATAATAATCTTGTGCCAGGTAGTGAGTGAGTATAATCCATTACAAAGTGGTAGAAAACCAGTGTAATAAAACTCCCACTAACTGCAGGGTAAAGGTTAAAAGGTACCAACCGAATAGAAAAAAGAAAAAAAAAATTGCACACAAAAAAGAAATAAAAAAGAAATTACAATGCCAAATTTCTAAGGCAGTGATCAATTCTTTTTTCAATTTTTTTATTTTTTTTATTTTGTTTGAAGTAAGCGCCGGTTGCCCTTTTTTTTTGTTGATAGGTTTGGGCCTTTTTTTTGCCCCTTTAAACCGGATCTAGTTGGGTTTTTCCCGGCATTTTTTGATAGTATTTTTTCCCTTTTCGACACCCACCTGTTGGTCACGGGTTTTTTAAATTACCCCGGGGTTACTCCCCTCCACAGGATGTGTTTTAGTCTAAGAGGGGTTTCTTGTTCCCACAGACGATTTTCTAAGTGAGGTTTGGTTTTGTTAGGACCTGATATACGGAAGACCTTGACGTGCATCGGCCACAAAATTTTGGGCCATTATGCCAAGACTTCTCAATTTTTCATATTTCTAAGGCGTGATGCAATCATTTTTCATTTTTTTCATATTTTCATATTTCGTGTTGCAAGCTATAGCGTACAGTGTGCTACCTTTTTTTCTTGTATGTATATGGTTGGTGACTCTAGGTTTAGCACCTGTTCACATCGGATCTATGTTTGGATGTGCCGGTCAGTTTTTTGATATGTATTTCATTTACCTTTCCTGAGCACTCCACCTGTTGGTCACAGGCTTTTTAATTACACCAGGTTCACAACCCTTCCACAGAGATGTAGATTTTAGTCTGAAGAGAGGATTCATATGTTCCCATGCAGACAGACTTTTCTAAGTGAGGATTGGCATTAGTTAGGACCTGATATATGAGAAGAGCCTTGACGTGGCTATCAGGCTCACATAATTTGGCCATCTTATGCGCTAAGACTTCTCAATTTTTCATATTTCTAAGGCAGTGATGCAATTCATTTTTCATATTTTTCATATTTTCATATTTCGTGGTTTGCAAGCTATAGCGCTACAGTGTGCTACCTTTTTTTCTTGTATGTATATGGAGTTGGTGACTCTAAGTTTAGCACCTGTTCACACTGGATCTATGTTTGGATGTGCCGGTCAGTTTTTTGATATGTATTCATTTACCTTCTACCTGAGCACTCCACCTGTTGGTCACAGGCTTTTTAATTACACCAGGTTCACTACCCCTCCACAGAGATGTAGATTTTTAGTCTGAAGAGAGGATTCATATGTTTCCCATGCAGACAGACTTTTCTAAGTGAGGATTGGCATTAGTTAGGACCTGATATACGAGAAGAGCCTTGACGTGGCTATCAGGCTCACATAATTTGGCCATCTTATGCGCTAAGACTTCTCAATTTTTCATATTTCTAAGGCAGTGATGCAATTCATTTTTCATATTTTTCATATTTTCTATTTTCGTGTTTGCAAGCTATAGCGCTACAGTGTGCTACCTTTTTTTTCTTGTATGATATTGAGTTGGTGACTCTAGGTTTAGCACCTGTTCACACTGGATCTATGTTTGGATGTGCCGGTCAGTTTTTTTGATATGTATTCATTTACCTTCTACCTGAGCACTCCACCTGTTGGTCACAGGCTTTTAATTACACCAGGTTCACTACCCCTCCACAGAGATGTAGATTTTAGTCTGAAGAGAGGATTCATATGTTCCCATGCAGACAGACTTTTCTAAGTGAGGATTGGCATTAGTTAGGACCTGATATACGAGAAGAGCCTTGACGTGGCTATCAGGCTCACATAATTTGGCCATCTTATGTGCTAAGACTTCTCAATTTTTCATATTTCTAAGGCAGTGATGCAATTCATTTTTCATATTTTTCATATTTTCATATTTCGTGTTTGCAAGCTATAGCGCTACAGTGTGCTACCTTTTTTTCTTCTAAGCAGTACACAGGCCCCAGGCAGCACATGGGGGCCCCAGGCAGCACATGGGGGGCAGACACAGCGAAGGGGGGTCCCAGGCGGCACACGGGGGCCCCAGCAGCACACGGGGGCAGACACAGCAAACCGGGTCCCAAGCAGCACACAGGGGCCCCAGGCAGCACACAGGGGCAGAGACAGCGAAACTGGTTACCAGGCAGCACACAGGGACCCAGGCAGGGAACGGGTTTCCAGGCAGCACACGGGGGCCCCAGGCAGCCCACGGAGGCCCCAGGAAGCGCACAGGGCCCCATGCAGCGCACAGGGGCCCCTGGCGGCAGACAATGCCCAGGTAGCACACGGGGCCCCAGGCAGCGCACAGGGCCACAGTCAGCACACGGGGTCCCCAGGCAGCACATGGGGGCCCCAGGCAGCACACAGGGGCCCCAGTCAGCACATAAGGGCAGAGACAGCGAACGGGTACCAAGGCAGCACAGGGGTTCCCAGTCATGCACACGGGGTCCCCAGGCAGCACAGGGGGGCCCCAGGCAGCACACAGGGGCCCCAGTCGCACATAAGGGCAGAGACAGCGAACGGGTTCCCAAGGCAGCACAGGGGTTCCCAGGCAGCCCCACAGGGGCACCAGGCAGCACACAGGAGCCACAGGCAGTGCAAAGGGGCCCAGGCAGTGAAAAGGGGGCCCCAGGCAGCACATGGGGCCCCAGGTAGAGAAAAAAAAACCTCAAAAAAATATATATAGGGAAAAATAGGAAAGAAACCAGAGAGAAAAACACAAAATCCCTAAAAAATACCTTTTAATTCATTGATTAAAACCATCATTAATAGACACATAACAAAAAGACCAGGGGATACCAGGAAAAGTACATAATGATCAAAATATTGCAATGTATTACTTATTTTTGGGGCCAAAAAATCTAGGATAAACCCTAATGGGCCCTAATGAATCCCTTCCTGACCGCGGAGGTTGGCACCCTAGTTGTTGACGACATGGCGCCCCCGCTCAACGTCGGTGCCCCTAATAAACCTGTATCACAGGGTTTATTAGGGTGATACAGGGTTTATTAGGAGCACCGACGTTGAGCGGGGGCGCCATGTCGTCAACAAACTAGGGTGCCAACCTCCGCGGTCAGGAAGGGATTCATTAGGGCCCATTAGGGTTATCCTAGATTTTTTGGCCCCAAAAATAAGTAATCATTGCGATATTTTGATCATTATGTACTTTTTCCTGGTATCCCCTGGTCTTTTTGTTATGTGTCTATTAATGATGGTTTTAATCAATGAATTAAAAGGTATTTTTTAGGGATTTTGTGTTTTTCTCTCTGGCCCCAGGTAGAGCACAGGGGCCCCTGACAGCACATGGTGCCCAGGCAGCACACGGGGTCCCAGGGAGTACCAGGGCTCCAGGCAGCATACAGGGCACCAGGCAACACAAGGGGGCCCACAGGCAGCACATGGGGGCCCCAGGCAGTGCATGGTGACCCCAGGCAGTGCACAGGGCCCCAGGCAGCACACAGGGGGCAGAGACCGCGCACAGGGCCCCAGGCAGCACACCGGGGGCATAGACAGCGCACAGGGCCCCAGGCAGCACAAAGGGCCCCAGGCAGCACACAGGGGCTCCAGGTAGAACACAGGGGCAGAGATAGCGAATGGGGTCCCAGGCAGCACACGGGGCCTCAGGCAGTGCACAGGGGCCCCAGGCAGCGCACAGGGGGCAGAGACAGTGCACAGGGCCCCAGACAGAGCACAGGGGGCAGAGAGCACGCAAGGGGCAGGAAGATGTCTGGGGCCCCGTGTGCTGCCTGTGTCCCCATTCGCTGTCTCTGCCCCCATTTGCTGCCTGGGGCCCTGTGCGCTGCCTGGGGCCTCCGTGTGCTGACTGGGGCCCTGTGCGCTGCCTGGTGCCCCCGTGTGCTGCTTAGGGCCCCGTGTGCTGCCTGGGGTCCCCGTGTGCTGCCTGGGGCCCTGTGTGCTGTCTAGGGCCCCGTGTGCTGCCTGGGACCCTGTGTGCTTCCTGGGGCCCTGGGGCGCTTCCTGGGGCCCCGTGTGCTGCCTGGGAACCCGTTCGCTGTCTCTGCTCCTGAGTGCTGCCTGGGGCCCTGTGCGCTGCCTGGGGCCCCCTTGTACTGCCTGGGACCCCGTTCGCTGTCTCTGCCCGCGTGTGCTGTCTGGGGCCCCATGTGCTGACTGGGGCCCCGTTTTTGATGGTTCTTAAAAGCGTGAAAAAATCTGATCTACAGCAGCTGGGGTATATTCTGACTCGGAGGGGTATAATCTGGCCTAGGCCACTTTAACCCGGGTATATTCTGGGCGGGGGATTATTCTGGCCTGTTACACCGGCGGTGTCCCGCTGGTGGTACTGCTCAAAGGCCTGGTACCACCAGTGAGTGACATATTGGAATACCCATCACTTGGGTATTCCAATATGCAGTCGGCGTACTTCCGGTGTGACGCGGTGGATTGTGGGATTCGAGGACGTCGGGACAGAAGTGGATGACAGACAATTTTAGATAATTATATAAATAGATGAACTGGGTAGATTGTTAAATGAGTAAGATGCTTCTTTTGTCTGTACATATGGGATTCAAGTTTAACATCCCTTTAAGCCACCTCCGTGGGCAGAGTTTTGGGAGTTCTCACTCCAATATGACACAGTGTCTCCACCCAAATCTTGCTGGGAGCTGTAGTGGGATGCAGGATCGTCTTCTTCTTCTGCCCGGGATCAACTTGGGAAACCACTGCTCACACTCCATTTTACACTCACAAGTGATGATACTGGAACAATTAACAGGCTTATTTATAAAGCTGATAAATGGTGAATATGGTAAGGCGCATAGCAAGTGTCAAAAATACAAATACTATTACACAATCTAGAAGTACAAATGCAATATATGGCTTTGCAGTTAACCTGAATGTTAGGGATGACACGTCACCCTTTAAACCACAACAAGCACACTGCAACTAATACTGCTTAAACTATGGCCGCAGCAATGGAAACAACAAAGTTCAATATTGGGGCCCGATTGCTGTGGGCGATGGCGCACTTGCAGAATCCATTGCTGCACATAATGCCATAGTAACAAGATTCTTCCACAGCTGGTCTTATAATTTCAGGTGTATTCAACCACAAATCCTAGCAATGCAACCCTTAAAGATAGCTCTTATATACTGGTCCCCCATTGGAACCAGAAGTCTCAGCAAGCTATTCACTCTTTGATGAGGCAGTTATGCAGTCACATAGGGTTATAGCCTGGAGCTTCAGGGTTCAGTTGCTTAGGGATGCAAGGCAGAGTTCTTCTCCTTGATGACAGACCAGGAGGAGGTGGGCAATGCCAGATCACCTGGCTGGTCTGGAGTTGTAGTTCACTGTCCTCTCACATGGGGCTGCCAGAACTATCAGTCCTCACACTGTGCTCTCCTTCTGGATCACTGCTGTTTCCTATCAGTAATGGCTGACAAACCTCATGTCCTATAGTTGTATCTCCTCCCTTCTTTTCCACCTTGCTCACCCAATCAGTCCTGTCCTCTGCTGCTCCTCCTCTCCCAGGTTGCCAAGTCAATGCAACAAAGCAGGAACATTAATAATGTCTTTTACTGAGAAATACTGACTGCTCCTATCAGACTCAGTTTCTGTACACCAGTCTCTTCTAACAGGGGTTTACAAGTTATTGTGCCAAGTACTGCTCACATAAGAGGGTGGTGGCCACTCTTGCACAGGGGCCCACCAAAGGATTCTCCTTTTTTCATGTGAGCCAGTCCAAGACTGTCTATTGCTATACTGTAATGATATACAATCCCTGACACATAATGTCATACATATTGCCTATAGACTGCAATGCACGCAGTGTCCAAAGATTGCATAGATGATGCCATGTAAAACATATATTATAACTAGAGATGAGCGACTTTGTCTCTGGGAGGGTCGAGTCCGGTTTCGACCACCCGACTTTCACAAAAGGTGAGTCGAACGAAATCGGCCGACTATGGGAAAAAAAGTCGAAGGTCCGACTGAAACTCGCCCGACCCCAATGCAAGTCAATGGGGAAGAAAAGTCGGCAGGGAGTGGAGGACAGTAAACACCTACAGTGCCCATTTCAATGCCAACGACATCATTTCTTATTACTTAAGCTTGTCAACCTTAATTTACTTTTAAATTAATAGTAACGCATTGAAAACTGGGGTTATTTGGCTAAAATTGTGCGGGGGGCAGGGCCGGCTCCAGGTTTTTCGTGGGCTCCGGGCCAAAGAGTGTCAGTGGGGCCCCCTTTAACACATACCACCAATCATGATGCTCCGATACGGTAGAGAAATATAGGTATAGTACACTGCCAAATACTTCACTTCTTACATTACATGAGTGATATCGATTGTAAATTCTACAAGAGCTCAAAAACTGGACAGTATATTCCTCCATACAGTATTATGGGCACCACATAGTGCGCCATACAGAATAATGAGCCCCATATATTGCTCCATACACAATTGGTCACATATAATGTTCCAAAACAGTATATGATGAGCTCCACATAATGCTACAGTATATGATGGGCCCCATATAAAAATGCCATACAGTATAGGACAGTCCCCATAGAGTATAATGAGCCCCACATATGCTCCATACAGTATAATGAGTCGCATATACAGTAAAGCTCCATACAGTATGTGATGGGCCCCATATATTGCTCCATACAGAATGGGCTCCATATAATTCTCCATACAGAATAGGCCCCATATGTGCTCCATATGATGCTCCATACCCTATATGATGCCCATAAATAATGAACCCCATATGATGCTCTAGTATATGATGGGCCCCATGGATGATGCCCAGTGTATGACGGGCATATATAATGCTCATATATAATGGGCCCCATATGATGCTCCAGTATATGATGGGCCCCATGGCTGATGCTCCCAGTGTATGATTGGCCCATTTATAATGCTCCAGTGTATGATGGGCCCCATGGATGATGCTCCAGTGTATGATGGGGCCTATTAATGCTCCATATATAATGGGCCCCATATGATGCTCCAGTATATGATGGGCCCCATGGCTGATGCTCCAGTGTATGATTGGCCCCATTTATAAGGCTCCAGTGTATGATGGGCCCCATGGATGATGCTCCAGTGTATGATGGGCCTATATAATGCTACATATATAATGGGCCCCATATGTGCTCAAGTTTTTGATGGGCCCCATGGTGATTGCTCCAGTGTAGGAGGGCCCCATCTAAAACTCCAGTGTATGATGGGCCCCTTTGGATGATGCTCCAGGGGTATGATGTGCCTTATAATGCTCCATTTTAAATGGGCCCTTTTGATGCTCCGTAAATGATGGGCCCCATGGCTGATGCCCCAGTGAAATGATTGGCCCCTTTATTAATGCTCCGTCTATGTGGGCCCCCATGGATGATGCTCCAGTGTATGTTGGGGCCCTATATAATGCTACTTTATAATGGGCCCCATATGATACTCCAGTGTATAATGGGCCCCGTATATTGATGCTCTAGTGTATGATGGGCCCCATTTATAATGACCAGTTTTATGATGTGCCCCATGGATGATGCCCAGTGTACGATGGGCCTACATAATGCTCCATATATAATGGGCCCATATGATGCTCAAGTTTATGATGGGCCCCATGGCTGATGCTCCAGTGTATGATGGGCCCATTATAATGCTCCAGTGTATGATGGGCCCATGGATGATGCTCCAGTGTATGATGGGCCATATAATGCCCCTTTATAATGGGCCCCCATATGATGCCCAGTGTATGATGGGCCTATATAATGCTTCATATAAAATGGGCCCCATTGATGCTCAGTAATGATGGGCCACAAGGTGATGCTCCAGTGTATAATGGGCCCCTTTATAATGCTCCAGGTATGATGGGGACCTGGATGATGCTCGTGTATGATGGGCCTATATAATGTTCCATATATAATGGGCCTCATATTATGCTCCAGTTATGATGGGCCCCATGGCTGATGCTCCAGTGGTGGTTACAACCCAGTTAGGGGGGGTTTTAAAAATGGCATATGTTGAGGTGTTGGCTGGACGTTCAGCAGTTGCAAATGGAAGAATGGAGAAAGGGTCGGGAAGAGGAGGACAAAGCGAGCCATTTTGCTGGCAATATGTGTCATCGGGGAAAGGTGGATCACCAACATTTTGGTTCGACAGCCGGGTCCTTTTTCTGTCAGGATTGATCCAGCAGCACTAAAGGGCACTTTCTGATTCACAAATACCAAGAAGGGCAAGCGAGCTCCTGTAAGGCATATTTGTGCCAATTAGGCCAGGTGTCAGTTTAGGCCCAGTATCAAAGGGGAATGAACTGTGAGGGAAAAAATCGATAGGGGAGGAGAGGTAATTTTGAACCAGTTGACAACTGCTGTCTCCTGTCTGTGCAATCGATTCAGTATTACCTGTCGTGTGGCGGTAAAACGGAGAAATCAGTCCACAACATGGCATGAAACCCCGTTTTCCAACGCCACTTTCGGCTGTGTTGCACCCGAAACCTCTTCCTTTTTCCCCTACGGGTATGGTAGAACCGCACGTGCTGTGTGTGGGAATGCCTCTAAAAAAAGGTTTTCCGGGTTGGTTTTTGTTTGCCAAATTTTGCCTAGGGTTTTTGTGGCTAATGTTTGTAATTTGCCTTTTTGCGGGTCGAGAATGCTGGCCCCAACCCCTATGTATCCCCTTAGAATTTTGGGAATGCGGGGGTCCCCCTTTTTTTATCCGAAAAATAATCAAATGTGGGCCAATATTTTCCGGGGTTTAATGTCACTGCAGTGGGGGGTGGGGAGCACTTTTCCCCAAAACCCCCCAAATCCGCACAAACCCGGCCCGCGGCAAGCCAATTTTCTCTTTCCCCTTTAAGAACCCCCCCCAAAAAAAATCCCCCCCTCCTTTTTTGTTCCCACCTCCTCCGGGGAAAAA